>QOCX01000055.1:24276-120413 GCA_005959815.1 Sarcophaga bullata
TTTTTATTTGTAACTGGAAACTCTATAGGAAAGAAAGAATTCTATTAAATTGTGTTTGAAAGCTTTTAAGGTTTACATACATACATATGTAAGCTGTACATATAAAAGCTTTTCATATAGTGAAATAAATACCATAAAGTATTATATTACTGTGCATAAAATGCAATTCGGATCGAATGCACAACACTATACATGCGCCATTTGGCACTTTGGATCGTTTAGAATCATTGGACATCAACAGTACTTTTATGAATTATAAAAAAAGAAAATAATTCATGTTAGTTTTTAATGTCAGAAAGGATAAAGGCACAATGAAAAATAATTGACTCCTATTTTTTAAGCTACTGTAATCGTTTCTGCTGGGCTTTATTGAGAGATTTAAACATGTTTTGTTTAATAAGATACCAAATTGAGTTTTGAGATCTCTAGTCATCACCTTGTGAGATCTAATGCCACAGTTTCCTTTTTTTGTGGCTTTTATAATGGAGTAGAAATATTTATACGCTCAGTTGGATATCGTTTGATTGATACTTTGATTCTCTTTATCTTCCTGTTCGTTGAGGATCCTATTGCAAGCTTCTGTACTGACATGACCTATCACTGACATGGAAGCTCGCCTCCTAACATCGTCATTTACTTACTTATTGCCGGGAACACCAACAATACATGTAACCTTATACCACCTAGCTGATTCAATTTCCACAGGCAGTCCCATAATAACTTCGATTTAATCTCATCAGAGTTGTGTGGCGGCCTGACATTACAAGAAAACAGGCAGATTTATTGTCACCACTGAGCAGCGAACCTATGCATTGTAAAACCAGAATCGAAAGTAGATTCAGATATCGTGTAGTCGAAAGGTATATTCAGACCAACCATATCCAAGATTTTGGCAAGACGTCTCATTGTCGTGTTCGCAGCAACTTGATTCATCAATTGTTTGACAGATAATAGTTCAGGATAATAAATCATGGCTTAGATGACGTAGCCTCAAGGGCATCTGGTATTATAATAGCCATGATGGGATCAATATCCAGCTGACTTATGGCATTAATAACAGACTCTGGTTTAACATAAATGAATTATAGCTGGCTCATTGACCACTTATTTTAAACAAATTACTATATACCTTGCGTATTTTCCGTAATTTCAGCATTCCACTAATTGGGCTTAGCTTTGCTTTTCCTGATACTTTTCCTACAGGATTCTTCTGTTGCCCATGTGCAGCTCATGATCCAAACTACTCGCCTATATTATCGCTGATGACAGTGCAGGTTACTTTATCGCTAAAATCACAAAACGTGAATGACGTTGACGTCCTCTGAAGCTTCATCAGATTATAGCAGGACGTCCTTATCGGCCACTTCTATCCGCTCAAATAATTCATCTAGAAGTCTAAAGACCGATTAGGAGTAATCTTTATCGGATGAAGGAAGCGAATCGTGGCCACAACTATTGCTGGTTTCGTATTTAGAGGAAATCCTCAGATCTTGAGGTTTGTCACTGTCGTCGCCTTTGAAAACCCTGATAAAAATGGTTCCAAAATCAGAGAACATCTTTCCCTGAGCCTTCCGAAACAAGGACAGAGATTTACTGTTTAAAATAACAGTGCCATTCCTAGTGTCTACAGGTTCAGAAACCTTTACTACTTTTTAGTTCTGTGTGGGTAGCTGCGGATTACTAACCTAGAAAATCTTTGCGTTCTCTTTTGAGTCGAAGAATATGACAGGAAATCGGGCACCAGATCTCGGCTCTGCGGCACATGGGCGAGACAAATTGTCTCAAGTTTCGCGCTAAGCCAAACTTCCCCGAGTATTTCTATAGCAATACTTTACAGCTGTTTTGAACGCTCGTCTACACAAGATATCAATATGGTGAGGCCTTGGTACCAGCCACTATCGTCACATTGGGGTGCTGGTCGCGGATTGCTCCGTACAATGTCCATCCCTTATAAGACGGTAATGCTCCTTATTTGAGGTATAATGTCATTAAGCGCGTTGCACAACCTAGTTGTACGACATTGCCTTGTTGGCATATCTTTGGACGGACTGCAGTCTAACACCGACAGTGTGGTAGTAGAAGGTCTCTGAAGATTACGAAGCCCTTTCTCGGATATTCAGAGTGTGATCTATGTTTTTCAGAATAACTAAATGCCGCTATCTAAGAGAAAGACGCAGACCACCCGACGCTGATGGAATTTTGTGTTGCCATGAGTCCAACGGACACTTTATTGGTGTCTAATAGCTGCCTCTTCTGGAGATAATAATACTAATAGACGGGAGGGGTAGTTCCTAGTTTCGTGCTTAGAATAGACCATTGTGACATGGGTGACCCTGCTGGTAATGATTGAATCACAACCATTAGTTCGGCTGTAAGCATCCTTGCCCTTCGCGAGGGATGGTGAAGTCTATATTTTTTTAAAGTTTTAATAAAGTAATGAACTCTCTAAACAAAAAATTTAATTTTAAATTTTATTTCATAAAGTAACACCCGTTGTCCGTCCAGTATTCATCCCCCATTACATTCCTTATTTTTGAGTGGGAATTTTATCAAATAATTGCTGTTGATGTCATTCGTACAAACTTTTGTTGCAAAAATACTAAAAAAAACAAAGAGAATGACTTTATGTGGCATATGAAGTCTTTCGCAAGAGATGAAAACTGACGTAAAAGCGGAAACAGGAAATAACGTCAATAACTGTTACTTACACATCCTTGCGAACATAAAAACGTAAACTCACACGAACACTTTTACTATCAGATTCCAAAGGATTTGTTGTTTTTTTTTTGTTTTTTTTTTTTTTGGTTTCTTATTCCATTACGAGTTGATTTCGAATCACGTGCAAATTTATCCGTTACCTCTGCGATGCAATGCAAACAATTGCGAATACAATTTCCTAGAATTTTAACAATATATTAAAGAGCGAAAGGGGAAAGGAGAGGAAAGAGGGAGAGGAGAGAGCGAGAAGGAAATAAACTTTTCACAGCTGGAACGTGTCATTGACAATCATTTTTCTTTGCAATTTTTTTTTGTAGATTTTTAAACGCATCGTTGGGTTTTCAGGTTCATTACCAACTCAGTTTATGATTTAAAAAAAAAAAAAAATAATAAAAAAAAATAATTGAAAAATTACCGTAACAATGGTAACACGCTGGTTTGAATGTTACGTTTTAAAATGTTGCACAATTTTAGTTGTTGGGAAATAATATTAAGATGTGGAAATATCATGATTTAATCATATTTCGTTACGCAAATAATTCGAGAAGAATTTTAATAGCAAATGCTCTGCATAAGGCCTTCATTAATGAAAGAGAAGTTTACCAATTTAGAGATTTTAGCAAAGTAGAGACGTGCGCCATATACATTCAGGACGTTATACGTTATCAATGAAATTCTTTACCTTGTCTTCGCCATTACTAACGAAAATGATGCTATTAAGCGTAGATTGTCATTTATCACTCTACAAGCTGCTCACTCCTCCCATGATTTTGTCCAGGATGGTATCGTTGATACCGTTACACGTCGAAACAGTTGCTTTAATAATATTTGACAAAAAAGTTACACGAAAAATTTTAGGTCCACTGTGAGCTATGTGGGTTCTTCATAGCATTAGCAGTTCAGTCCTGTATTATAAATATGTACAGGTTTGGAGTCAATGAAGTCTAACTGGCGATGATTGCATTATTTGAATTCGTGCCTTGACGCACTCTAATTTTCACAGTTGTTGAGCAGACCTGGTACCTTTCGCCTTACCTTTATTCACCCTCCCACCTAAGGCGACAGTAATTTCCAATGAGTTTCGATTTCATGATCATCGTTCAGTCTGCCAGTCCCCCTCTTTATGAGATGTGACTTTGTAGTACTTCGTTGAGAAAGAAAGCGGTTACCAATCAGCTTTGCTAATAGAATTTTGCACATTCGCCACTTTGTAGTCGCCGTAGTCTAGCAACTCTAACTCCAGGTCAGACATTTCCAACAAAACGATTTCTAAAATTTTTATTGGCTTAGTCATGTCTCCATTTTTTAACCCCTTGAAAAGCCGAGCGGATACATTGAATTTTCAAGATTGGAGCATGTTATCGAGCATGCTACCAAGCTTCTTCAATTTTATTTCAAATTTTTTGCTTGTTTTTTATTCTGCAGAAATCTAAAGAGGATGCATGAATCGGACTGTATGCTGGATGCAACAAAACTTACTAGCCTAGCTCTATCAGTCTCTGTAGATCATCATAGAAATGTGTCTGACCTGGCGCTGTCTCGATGGGATGCAATACCCTTTTAATTGAATTTCTTGATTCAATATAGTAGCAGATCATAATGAAAAATTTCTTTTTAAGCGCATCAATCAACATTCAAGTGTTGGATCGTAAACATTCAAGTGTTAGATCGTAATCATGAAAAATTAGAAAAATATTATATGAGGAAGGAAAAAGCGAAAAAGCGCACACAAATGAAAGTGCAATGCATGAGAAGAGTGTACGCTTTTCCTTGAACTAGTGATATAGTAGTGAAACACAATCAACCTTGCGTTGGTGCTCTTATCAATCTATTAGAATAGGATACTCTATGGTCATTAATAAGCTTATTCGCACTATCATATATGCAGCCTCAAACAATACTCCGAACATCTCGAGTTGTATTGTATTGTGTAAATGGTTTAATTAATGAGAAGAATAGATGAAGTTAAAGATTTATTGTACTTTTTAAAGGAACAGAGACAAGTGAGTGCTTCTTTCGGCAATAATACATATACTGCTGCTAATGAACATCTCAATAAATATTCATATTCCACATACATTCTGATGGCGTAATATTAGTCAATGAACTACATTGGGTTTAACGAACATTTTAATCGATCCTATTCGCACGTCTCCAGCCGGAGATCAGTTCTAGGTCGAACGCGAATAACTTTAAACTTTGTTATCCTTGCAACAGCAGTGTTGAATTTCGACCCACCAAAAAAAACCATATCTACGATCATAACCTATTTGACCTTTGGTACAGTCGTTAAGTATTTCATCTCAGGACGAATTTTATCCTATTGACTACATGTTTAGTCCCTTTTCACTCCTACGAATTGTTCCAGTCCTTCTCAATTGTCAATACAGTACGTTGTTATTAGTCACTCCTTCATTTATTATCATCTCTTGTCGTTCGCGTTTCAATTAAAATATATTCCGTATTGTGTTTCGTGGCTATACTTATAGAGATATTTCCTGTAAAATACATGTTCTATCAGAAACTGCGTCATGTAAAAATCAATATCAACGTGTTTCCTTTTAAGCCAACTTAGTGCGTTTCCGAAATATCTGTGTGTCCATTGCCCTTTTGTTGCTGTATCCTAGCAATCTTGCCACTTGTCCAGACTCTTTTGTCTCTCTTCCCTTTGCTGCTCAGTAGCAAATGGTCTACCAGCAATATTGACTCTATCATAGACTCTTTTCAGTTCAAGATATATCTGATATGGTTCCAATAGGTACATGTGAAGCTGTCCCGAAACTACTGGCAACCCCAAAGGGCACTGAATCGAAATAAGAATTTTACAGCTCTAGCGTAGGTACTGTTACCTAACTGTGGTTCAAATAAAGTCGCTGCATACATAATTAATAACTAAGTAACCTTCGCTAGTAAGCATCTTCTCCTCTGTTAGCCATAGTGCGAGATAATGTAGTGCTCAATCGTATAGCTTTTTCACAATACTTTTCAATGTTAGTTTTAAAATTTACGTCAATCGTTATAACTAAGCCTCTAAGCGATACTTAGGTTTTCTTTTCCGAGTCTGTATGTATTTATGTACAAACAAATCAAATTAAAGATTCAAAATATAGGATGGACCATCTATCGGTTTAAATTTGACCATTGGTTTTTTTCAAATCTGGCAATACTTATGTATTTTAGCTGGATGGTGCAATTTGGCACACATCTCATGCCAGAATCGATGTATTCAAACATCAAACGTTTGAATGCCGTTTAATTAGCCGAAATGGTGATATCGATTTTCCGCCAAGAAGCAGCGATTTGTAGCGTTGGACTATTTTTTGCCATTGGTAAGAGTTATTGCTTTTGAAAATTTCAATGATGAAATGAAATGAAATGAAATGAAATGAAATGAAATGATATGAAATGAAATGAAATGAAATGAAATGAAATGAAATGAAATGAAATGAAATGAAATGAAATGAACTGAAAGTGAAATGAAAGAAATGAATGACAACTGACAATGAACGAATGGAAACTGAAATGAAATGAAATGAAGAATGAAATAAGAAATGAAATGAAAATGAAATGAAATGAAATGAAATGAAATGAAATGAAATGAATGAAATGAAATGAAATGAAATGAAATGAAATGAAATGAAATGAAATGAAATGAAATGAAATGAAATGAAATGAAATGAAATGAATGAAAGAAATTGAGAATGAAATGAAATGAAATGAAATGAAATGAAATGAAATGAAATGAAATGAAATGCATCAATTTTATTATAAGCTCGTTCATATATTGGAATAGTTAAATATTTTTTAAATATAGTCTATTTGTTGTTGGTTATTGCTGAAAGTGAAAATGAAAGGAAATGAATGACAACATCGACACATGAATCGAAATGCGAAACTGAAATGAAATGAAATGAATGAATGAAATGAATGAAATGAAATGAAATGAATGAAAATGAAATGAAATGAAATGAAATGAATGAAATGAAATGAAATGAAATGAAATGAAATGAAATGAAATGAAATGAAATGAAATGAAATGAATGAAATGAAATGAAATGAATGAAAGAAATTGAGAATGAAATGAAATGAAGATGAAATGAAATGAAATGAAATGAAATGAAATGCAATTTGCATTCAATTTTGTTAATAAGCCTCGTTCCATATATTGGAATTTAAAGTTTTTTTAAATATTATGTTATTTGTTGTTGGTTATTGGTGATTGTTATTTACTTATATATGTACACACATACATATATATTATACACATAAATATATAAAACATATTTTACAGCGACCCTAACAGCGAGCCTCAGTACTAAAGTTCAATGTGAGTTCGTGTTGATTTTGTTTTTGTTTCTCGTAAATATTCAAATTCTTCGAAATGAAATGAAATCGTTATTCAATATTTGTACGTGCCCTTTGCCACTGTACAATACAATCAAAAGAAATGTAAATATGTTTTTCTCACTCTCATATCCTCGCTCTTTCGCTCTCTCGCTCTTTTTATCCTTTAATGTGTTCCGCAAGGGGTAAAAAAAAAAAATCATGGGGTTTATATGATGGAAAATGAAAAAGTTTCTGAATGTAGTTTCAGCATAAACAAACGTTACGAACAAATGAAACGAATAAATAAAAAAGGCTAAAGGATTACAAAGTGAAGGTAAAAGCGAGGGAATGAACGAGAGAGAACGAGAGAGAGAGAGAGAGAGAGAGAGAGAGAGAGGGAGTGAGAGTGAAAAAAAAACAAAAGTGCATTTGTTCATGACTGAGTAATAAAACGTGATGCTATGAATGGGACTTCACACAGGCTTTAGTTGAAATTTTCACATTTTCTTTGCTGTTGTTGTTTTTGGTTTTGTTTGTATTTGTTTAACAAGAGCCCAAACACATGCATATGCACATTCACGTGCACATTTGCACTGATAACTAGACACTGAAACAAATTCCGAGAATAAATAGTGAAACTAAAGCCAATTTGTATGAATTGGCATCAATGAAATGGCAAAATCAACTGGCTGGCACACACACACACACACACATAAGCATTTTTGCATTTCTGCATAGAAATCAATGTGTGAATGTATGCCGAAATATGCATATGTATGCATACATATACATACGTGCATACGTACATTTATGATGAGAGGAACTGAAATAGATTTATGCATGCACATACATACATGCATACATACACGTATGTTGAAAATAATAAAAACACAATAAAACTTAGCAAAACGTTTTGAAGAAATTCTATCGAAATGTTCAATTGAAGCATTTGAAAGCAAAACGATGAGGTCGATCGTATTAAATTTTTCTTACTTTTATTATTCTTTTATCCATCATTTGTTATCTTCAAACAGACATGTGACTTATTCAAGTGACCAATTGAATTCATTGAAAACCAATTCATTTTTCCAGATAATTTACAAATAATGTTTATCAGTTTTATGGCTTCAAAAGCCTAATAAAACCAAAGGTATTATGCGATTAAATTGAAGTAGGAAGAAGAATGATGCAACAATTTGTTGCAACATTGGTTTCAGTGTTCACATAATTAATCTAATCATTAACCAATTAAATACATGAATAAAGGATGCATTTATGATATGTTCTGTTGTGCAATCGTTTTATCGAAAACTGAAACATTTCAACTACTTCGATAAGAAAACTCCGAAAGTATATGTTGTCGACAGTTAGGAAGATGCGTCGTATTAGATCCCAGATTACGACCGATAACTATATGTACGATATTGTCAGTGAATTTGTCTATCTTTGCTTCGCTGTTACCATCAATAATGATGTTAGTGTGGAGATCAAGCGTAGAATTACTCTTGCCAACAGGTGCTACTATGGTTTCAATAGGCAATTGAGCAGCAGAGATTTCTCTCGTACGGCAAAACTAATACTCTACAAGACGCTCATTCTCCCCGTGCTTCTTTATGGCACAGAAACATGGACATCCTTCTGAGTAAAAAAAGATAAAAGTTCTATGTAAGATCTTCGGTCCAGTGCGAGTTGGTGATGAATCTCAGAATATAATGAGAGCGTATGAGATTGAGCGAAAATACGAAAGGAAATTTGACAAAAAACTAAAAACCATCACAGTTCATTGAATCAGGAAAATGCATTAATTTTCTTTTGTTTTCATATTTTATTGATCGTGAAATAAATTTTTCATTTTGACTTTACATTCGTAAGCCCTTATCATGTAATTTCGAATCTGTTCTATTCGTTTTATACAATATAAATAAAAAATTAAGTTTGTTTCTAAGAAATCGATAACAGCTGTTAATTTAATATAACAGGGATGTTGAATATTAAATACGCCTGAATGCAATAAACATGCTGATGAACCTTTTTGCAACAGAGGTGTGGGAATGGATTTTTTTGCTTTATTTATTTATGCACAGAAACGCAAATAAAAAACTCAAGATAATGTAAGTGCAACAGTGTGTCAAAAGATAATTCAACCATAACATGAATGAAACGAAATTCTGTTCAACACTATACTCTAATTTTGGTTTTTGAATTCAATTTCATTATCGTTAGAATAGCCAATTCCATTATTTAATGGATTTTGAGTGACGTTTGTCTAAAAAGTAAGCATGGAATCTGGGATCCTAAAAGTCCTTGAAAAGTTGTTTGTGTAACGATGTCACAAAACGTCACAAATTTGATTAATTTATAGTCGATCTCTTCGTGAAAAAATATAAGACTCAAGAGCATCCAATGCATCCAGAAAATATCACAGTTTGTTATGGATTTTGGAAGTCAGGCCATCACTGGCAACGGTGAACTCGATTTGGGCACAAACGACATGGGGTTTTAATACGACTACGCTACGTGCCACATAGCTTATGACATATCAGATATTTCGTACGAGCCATTTGAGGGCATGGTCATCACACATGGAGGTGATGTGAACTGGCCACCGAGATCGGGAAATTTATCCTCTTAGACATTTTCTTGTGAGATTTTCTTAAGCCTCAGGTGTATTCGAATCAGCTACAGACTACAGGAGTTTTCAAATCTAACATAATCCATGGCATCGTTGAAATTCATTCTGATTTACGCACAGAGAGACATGCAAAATTGGATATTCGAATTCATTCCCTCCAGAGAAACCATGAAGGGCATTTGAACGATATGATATTCCACATGCAGGAGCATACAGAAATCTTTCAAAAGAATAAAAAATTTCGATAATAACTCACACACATTTTGTTTCATTTTCATACAAATATAGGCTGCGTTTAAACATGACTCGATACTTCTAATAAGGAAAATTGTTGAATTTTTTTTCCTTCATGCCTGATGTAATAACTCTGTATGTGTGTTTGTTTACTCACATATAAAAGTATGACATCAGATGAATACTTCTTTTTTTTTTGGTCAGCAACAATTCATGTCACCCTGTTATTTTACTATTGTATTGTAGCAGGAGTAGCTATCAATGATAACTCAGCTTATGTTGTCATATTGGTGATTGGAGTATAAAATATGCAGCATACACGCACACAAATACCAATACATACATACATACATACTTATGCAGTATAATTTAAATGCGTGCAAGGACTTACATAATGGAAACCATAATAAATTTTTAATTTTTATAAATACCAACAAACACGTAACCAGAGACTCAATTTTAATTGATGCTATTGAATGGAAAATTTTTGACAGCCATTTACAGTTGCATCAGAAGTTCAAGTGTATCAGAGCCAGTGTAGTGAGCTTATGAGTGGATTTACTAAAAGTGATTTAAATTAAAAAAAAAAAAAAGAAAAACTTTGGCATTAAAACAGTAATTAACCAGACATTTAATCACCACCTAATTCAAGAGGTTACTAAGGAAAATATAATTACAGACATTAATTTTATCTCAATGCCTGTCAGATAGGTACGTTGTCAAATAAAGGAAAATGTATGCCAATACTATGTAAACTACCTATCCAATAGCGGATTCCATATTTCATTCTAAATCTTGGGATTGAGTAGTTTCGTGAGTTGTCATGTTAGCTGTGAAAAGAGCGCGTGGAAAGTCTGCTCAGAATTCAAAAGAGCACGTAGTTGTTGAAGTTACAGGATATTGTCAAAACGAATATGCCTAAGGCATGCATTGGTTTTGGTCATATGGCCCATGATTTTTGCAAAAGCTAAAAAGGTTAGCAAGAGGAGCAAATTGTTCTTAGCTTATTTGGCACATGGACGGTCGTATGAGAACGAAACTCCTACGGTTTTGCCTATGCAGATTATCTTACTGATTTGTCCAGGAGCGATACTGGATCTAAATTGTTTCTATAGAAGCCCCATAGTGCTATATGGTAGAAATATTCTGTAGTTTTAATGGCCATAGTAGAAGCAATATTTGAAAATCGTGTTTATATTTTGAATATATTGTAAGAAATTTCTTTTCTATTGGCGTCAATTATATAGCGAAGGAGTATCTTTGGCTTTGTCCCATCACTGCCGTTTAACCTGTGCATAGAAATTGTAGAGAAACATTTGTTATGAGTACTTGAGCACTTGAGTTCGAAACAGAAATAATCGTAGAGAAAACAAGAATTTTATTTGGGCAGTGTTAACTACATGCGACTGACACATGAAACATTTAGCTAAGATATCAACTGATATTATGAATAATGAATTTAAATTATTATTTTGCTCATATTCATATCTTCCTTAATATAACAGTAATTTTATGTTCAATGCTATTTTGCCTGTAGACGATAATCCGTTTAAATATTCCGAAGTTATTTGTAAATGCAATGCAATGCAATGCAATGCAATGCAATGCAATGCAAACAATTATAATAGCAATAAACAGTAACAAACAACAACAAGAGTAATAAAATATAAAATGGCAAATTACATTTCCGGTTAAATGTGATGGATGATACGTTTCCGTGTTGTTGAGGAAATTGTTCTGCTGATGTTAAACTAAGTATGAATTTTAACTTCATCCGCATAGTTTCTTATGTGGATTTCCATAATAGATTGTAATTTCATTAGAGTTCACACACCAGTTTTCCGTTCTAACAATTATGAGGTGCCTAAAATGGACTTTGCTCAGTTCCGCTTTGGCGGGACCTTTAGTTTAAAGCCGACAGATTTTTTTTTGAGAAACTTTTCATGGTAATTTTATTTACCAATCAGAGTTTTTGCTACAAGTCTGCTGAGAGGTAGTCGGCGAAGAAATATATTTTCCATATTTTTAATTTTGTTGGAGATGTTTGACCCGGGGTTTGAACCATGGTCTCACGTCTAATAAGTCAACACACTACCTAATAGACTACGGCGACTAGGCAGTAGGATTATTCGAGATTATTAGGCAAGTTAATCTTCTATATTGTAGAAAAAAGTGCATATGTTGTTAATTTAGAACGATTACCCTTGACATACGTCAGAAATTGTAAATAAATGTTTAGGGAAGTAAGATTTATAAATTATGATTTAAAACTTCAGTCTGTCAAAACGTGTAAATAGTGTTAAAGAGTATTTTTTTGAAAAAGATAAGAAGGTGTGTACAAGTTTTGATAGTTATTTTACATTAAGGACCATTATTACAACTTGCCGTTAACTTGGGTTTAGTTAAAGGTACCTTTAGCTAAAGTAAACTGTAAAGTTACGTTTAACTTATTTTCGTTATTACAACTTACAGATAAAATAAAGTTAATATTTTCAAAAATACGGCAGTGTTGGGGCAATGGCGATAAAACTGTTCACTTAAACAAGTTTTTTTTTAAACGGAGTGAAAATGACTGGCTGGTTTTTTTTGTTGTATTTGCTTATTTTGTTTATATTACAAGTTGCCATATTGAAAATAATGGATAATATGGCAAGTACAGGTATAAACTTAATTTTAAAAGTTACCGCTAGGATGATCATCCCTTTAGCCTAACGCTTACTTCTATCTTATTGGCCACTTATAATAACGAAAAATAATTTATCTGGCAGTTAAAAGCCTCCCTTTAGTTAACGCCAAGTTGTAATAATGGCCCGAGGACGTATTAAAAATATAAACATCAATAAAACAGAATAAAACACATATGAGAACCATTGTATTCAAGATTATTCGCGTATTTTAATAAATGTTTTGTTTAATTACGGAACTCCACATTTATAAATTTTATTAATTAATAAAATATTCACTTTTAAATAATTTTATTTTAATTTTTTTTATTTATTTCCGTACAAGTATTTGAATTCCGAATTCATTTCATTTTATATTCCTTGTTTCCTTTCACATATTTTATTCACTTGTTAAGTGCCTACTTTTTCTACTTCTTATTTTCTCTCGTTGAGATATTTAAAAGAGTTTTTTTTCATTTTTTTTTTCAAAGAAAATAGAAAATAAAACATAATAATTCCGCATGAATTTCTAAAAGTTTTAGCTGAAACTGAACTACTTACCAAAACAGTAAAAGAGGTTCAAAGAAAACTTTTCTTGAATTTCTTTCTTTAGTTGTTCTTTTCTTTTGTTGGAATTGCAACAGAAAAAGTATTTGAAAAACTTCTTCACAGTTTATTTAGAAGAGCAAAAGGACATTCCGAACAGTTTATGCAAACAGATACGAAGAAGTGGAAAAAAAAAATAAATAGTTTCGGTTGTTATTTAAGAAAAGAGAGAGAGAGAGAGAAAAAAACGGCATATAAAAAACGTATTCAAACTGCATGCCACACTGCATTTTATTGATTGGAATTCAAAATTAAGCGAACAGAAATTTTAGCATTAGGAGACTCTGTTGCACAATTGAAAGTTTTTTCTTTTTTATTCCTCTGCCACCAAAAACAGTATCCCTTATGTATAGTAGAACATGTTAAGGAAATATGTTAAAAACTCCCAGAAAATTTGTGAAATTTGCAAAATCTTTAAAAAGACCAATCTATGTGAAGAAGTGTCCTCTTGTGCTGCAGCTTACTTCCTTTTTTCTTTAGTATGGGCGCTAATACAATAATTCCTGATCGAGCATAACACTGCATACTATGGCACGAAAAGTCATGGCCAACATGCTGTACGAAGGCAAGAACAGCCAGTCTTTCCGAAAGCGAAATTTTTTACTAAATGACGTTAAACGCTATCACATTTCTGGACTTCAAGACATCCAATCATACTAAGTTATTTGAATGTCAGTAATATTCCGAAATTTGATAGTTGATAGCGGACTACAACTGTCAAATTAGTTGTTATTTGTTAAGTTGTTGTCGTAGGTAGTGTGTTGGCTTATTTGATGGTTCAAACCCCAAGTCACACATCTCGAACATAACGAAATATGAAGAAAACCTTAAAATCCACACCAAACTGCAATTTTTACAAGATCCATTGGATCTCATGTGAATTGGTATAGCCCCAAAATTAACAATTTCGTTTGTTCGCGTGCCAATTCATGTAGAAATTAGCGTAATCACTGATAAAGGTTTTTCAATGGAAACTAGAGGCACAAGTCGTTGTCAGTGGTCGTTCATATTGAGTTGGCAAAGCAGACTTAATAACTTACATAATTGATAATTACAAGCCTTCAGTTAGCATTACGACCTAGCTTTTCATATCACTTATGTTGCGTGCGTTCATTTTATACATGAGTGGCGAAACCTACAGTTTAAAATCGACTTTGAACGACAGATTTTTGAGAAGCTTTTTCATGGCAAATTTTTTTTACTGTCAGAGATTTTGCTGATTTTGCAGCAGAGAATCTGCTGAGAGGAGGTCGCCGAAGAAATGTTTTTCATATCTTCGTTTTGATATCTGACCTGGGGTTTGAACCATGGCTTTGCCAAAAATCTGCTGAGAGGAGGTCGCCGAAGAAATGTTTTTCATATCTTCGTTTTGATATCTGACCTGGGGTTTGAACCATGGCTTTACATCTAATAAACTAGCACACTATCTACTGGATATCTGGGGACTTCAGACTTTTATAAATGCCTGGAGATTTGTATCGTTCGTCCTTAGCAATAACATCTTTAGCAATGCAGCATAAATTTCAGATAAAAACGGTCCTTAAGTGGTTAATATTTCGTGTTTAAAAAATAGATTCGTTTCTTTGCTTTTCTATTGTATTTTTATTCGATTTTAGTATACAAATACGAGTACAATTTCAATATTTTCTTTTTTTATAAATTTTTTTTTAATGAGTATTTTTCGTATGGCTGTGTGTCTTTATGTGAGTGGGCGTGGCTGTGTGTGGGGCGTATTGTTTTAAGAACTTAAATATAATATCACTATAAAAATTTCACAATTCTTTTACGTTTTAGTTAAAAAATTTTTTTTTGTATTTTTTTTTGTTTTTATTTTTATTTTCTTTTTTTTTTTGTAAAAAGATTTTTTATTCCGTAAAAATAGAAATGTTGCTAAAAACAATGATTTGTGTTTGTGTTTGTATTTAAAACAAATATTTACAAAATTATTACAAATAATACTTCACCTCTATTATTATAAAAAAATTTAGAAAAACAAAAAAAAAAAAAAAAAAAAAAAAAATAAAAAAAATTGTTAAAAAAAAAAAACAAAGAGAAACAGTGTAACAAATTGACTTAAATTTAGAAACGTTTCTTTTGTTGTTTTTGTTAAAAAGATATGCATGAGTACGATTTGTAGGATACGAGTATTTAGACGACGAGTATTTTAGTCAAGAAACCAGAAAGTATAGAAAATTAAAATTCGGTATGAAAACTTTGGGCAGTATCGATCATTTTGGAGGTTAAAAATATTTCAGCATTTGAAATTAACTGCAAAGACAAGATTAAATGAGAAATTATTGTTTAAAGAAAGAAATAACAGCAACTATGCTTTAAATCTCACCTCTTTAAGAGTCAATTTGCCATCACGATTATCATCACAGAGACTGAATAGAGTGGCCGCTTCCTGTAAAGCATATCGGGGTGTTTTGGGATTTACATAATTCAGCAGTTCACCGCGATCAGCTTTGCCATCTTGATTTTTATCGATGATTCTTTTAAATTCTTCTCTTCTCTCTACAACCGTTTTCGATATTAACGATTTCCTTATCAAATCATCATCATCTGCCATATTTACTTCGGAAAATTCCTCTATACTTAGCTGATCATCACCGTCCTGATCGAATTGCCGCAGTAAATCGTCTACCAATTCCAATAGGTTTGATATACTCGATTCGGGATGACGAAATGATAGATATTCATCAATGGTTAAGGTAAAGAGATCGGTTCTTGCCGCCTCTGACCATCTGGCCTTGTCACGCATCATATCCTCACGGGCTTTACGATTTAAAGCAGTGTGTTTTATTTCATTGTGTTCATCAATATCGGCTTCGGTCATGCCATGTTCCTTTAAAAAGAAACGATGATATTCTTCCCATGTTATAAGGCCATCGGCTGGTGATATATCAACGCGACGAAATTCACGCGGATTCAATCGTATGGCTTCGTCGATATGGTCAACAATATTTTTATTAATGTATTGTGCCAGCTCTTTGATCGTCAAATAGTTGTCATGATTGCGATCGGCTCTGTAAGAAAATTGATTGTAAAAAAGATAAAAATTTAAAAAAAGGTGGATATTAAGACACGCAATTAATAAAAACGGATGGCGAATGAGAAGGATGAGAGGATGAGAAGCTAGGCCGTAATCCTTACTGAAGGGTTGTAATGGCCAATTATGTATGTATGTATGATGGCGAATATCTTCAACTAAACTCCAATAAAACTGATTTTTGTGTTGATTCGTAACACTGGATGCAACATGATTTTATCATTTTACAACAGAGGTAAAGGACCAATACAAATGATGGCCTAAAGTCTAAGAGTAGTAGACTACAGGCAAGAAGTCTGTAATTTTTATTGGAGAAATTAAAAGGCGCACAAAGTGCAATCGAATGATAAAATTAAGAAAAAAATCATTGCTTTACTCCGTGATAGTTACAATCAATAGTGCAGCTCCCGCGCTAATCAATTTCTTCTATGAGTTCCTGGGGTACGCTATGCGTGCTCAAGTGAGCTTTTGTTATTAAAGCTACTACTTCAACCTAACCTAACCTACAATCAATAAATTAAGGAGCAAATTGCTTTATCCGACAGTTTATTCCCGAGTTTTAACTTCTTAAAGAATCTTGGATGGCAAAAGACACCAGATAAAGATATAGACTCTGCGGCTAAACGATTTTTATTATCGGAACTGTCATTAAGTGCTTCCTTGTCTTTAAATTTATGTAAAATAAAGTAAATTTTTTATTCGTGTGTAATACTTATTAATACCATTATGTGGGGAATATAACATCGTTCAAATGTCCACCAAAGTTACACTGAAATACCCAATATTCTATGAAGTTGGCGCATAGATCATGTTAAATTTGATCGACGGCATGGCTTATGTTGACTTTGGAGGCCGCCGTGATTTGTGCCTTATTCGTAGACGCCTACGACTTAAGAAACACCACAAAAAAAAGCCTAACGTGGTCAAATCACACAATTTTAGTGGCCAATTTACACCACATCGGTGTAAGATGACAATGCTCCTAAATCGCCCCTTGTGCGGAATATCTAATGTGGCATGAACAGTGTGGCACAGTGAGATACATTGGACACTCTTTGATCTCACATTGCCTGGCATCTTCCTTAATTCGTCCACAATCTAGATTACTGTACACTGTCAATCTAACCACAGTGTGTGCATTGTGTCATGGAAAATTTTGATAGCCTGACGAAAATTGGAGCAGTGACATCTAGATGCACAAGCTATATGACTGTTTTGAACTGTAAGAAGACGACTAACGAAGCTTTTATCAGAGATTCATTGAAGAGAATTAAATTTGTTTGTAAATTTAAAATCAAAACGAAAAAATGTGTTGTGTATTGAAAATTAGTAGAAAAAAAAAAACAGAATTAAAAATAAAAAAATTTGTTGTGCTTGTGTTAAGAATTTTTTTGCCACAGATTTATCCCCCAGGTATTTGGAATACGTCAATAATGCAAAATACTGTGATAAATTTTATTTCCATAACCAATTTAGGACGGCAAATTCTTGGCATTCACCCTTTACAATACATTGTGAAATTGAATTGAAAATAAAACTACACACACACACACACACATATATATGTATATATAAAATTCATGTGATTTGTTCTCCCCTTTCCTGGAGAAATTGATTGTTTATATAAGTAAAGCAAAAACAAAACAAAATTCATTTATTTATGGCCTGCAACAGCAGTAGTTCCAATGAAATGGTTTGATTGGGGGTTGGCCTACATGAGTAAAAAAAGAATTTTTTTTTTGGTGGCTTCTAAATAAATTGGGTGGTCCTATCACCAGTAAGTAGTACAACGTGTTTGTTTATTTATTTGCTTGACTGGCGAACGTATGCAAAATTGTGGTTGTGATTGTTATTGCTTAAAGGATTTCCAATATCAAATGCTAACAAGAAAAATATTAGTTTTGGCCTGTTTTGTCATGGCCTAAATACTTGTGTCATTAAGATTTCGATAATAAATTATTGAAACATGCATTCATTCATTCATTCAATCGTTCCTTCGATGGTTCAATCGTTCGTTTGTTCGTTTGTTCTCTCATTCATGCTCATGATACAACATGTTTCAGCATGTTGGTACAAATTTTGTAAACATTTGTTGAATACAATATTTGTTTAAATATATTGGATATACACGTACATACATACATACATACATATTGGTATGTATATGTATATGTATATGTGAGCGTGTATATGCACACAAAATAAACATTCATTTATCAAGAGCAATAAGACAGTATTTGGACATGAACTGGCAAGAGCAATAAAATTGAGTGAAATTCAAATAAATTTTGAAATTTTGCAAGACAAACATTTTCTATGTTCGAGAGAGAGAGAGAGAGAGACAGACAGAGAATTGAAATTTAAAATTCAAAATAAAAACAAAATATAAACGAAAAAAGGAAACGAATAAAATAAATGGAATTTAAACTATTCACACACACACACCCACCCCATCCTCCCTTTATTGCCTTTAAAGGTAACCGGGTCACAGCGGTATTTTATCTCATCGATTGGAAAAAAAATGTACAAACACACTTCGTACTACATATTTATGGTGTCCAGAGCATTATTTTTTGTGTTCAATTGCTATTGTACGTCAAGGACATTGACGTACGTGGCCATTAAGCATACTACTACTCTAGTGTTAGTGCTTCTTAAATTTTCAAAACTTTGCGAATTAAAAGGCAGAGATGCAGCTAATAGCGGCACAGAAATATTAGAATTTAATTCAAGTATTCCATGCCCCTGTCCAATAATCTCTATGTCTCTATGAGTATTGATTCTTCAATATGATTGGCTCTATCAAACTCCATTTAACACATTTGAGACCAGGATAGAACATTATTCGAGTGATTAGCTTCTAATTATCTGTGCTGGGCGGTTCACCTTATACTTGCCTTGAGGGCCTTTGCAGTGTTCCTAATAATTCTTAATAATTATACGACGATACGACGATACGACGATACGACGATACGACGAAACTTGCGAAACTTCTTTTAAAAATTTATTTTTGATTGCTAATTGATAGTCACAAGTCGTATATGAAATGGGATTTCGCCAGTTATTTACTTACAAACACTTGTGGGCTTGATTCTATTGTAAGTTTCGTAGTTATTTTGGGTCGTACTTTGCTAAGTTTAGATTTCTATTGTCTTCGAAATACATTAAGTGATCCATTTGGCCGTTTCGAAATAAGAAGGCAGTGCTTTTTGTTTCACTTCTTATTGTTTTTGTCTTTGAAAAGTTTATTTACAGACCGACTTTTATACATTTTTCTGTATCACACAGTAACCAGTAATCAGTTGTTCAGCTGCATGTTACCTCGGTTCATATTACTATATGACTGTGATATGCTATTTGGAATGACAACGAACTGTCAATTGCTGTAGGCTATCTATGCCCGAAATAGTGGCATAACAATGAGTCGCTTTTACATCAAAATAAAGGAGAAATTCAATCATTGTAATTGTTCCAAACACTCAAGACAGCCAGCCATGAATATTAGGAAATTAAAAAAAGTTGAGTACCAAGTGTTCTTTAACTGCATAAGAACAATCGATATGAATAATTATAATTTGACAGTTCAGGTTTGACAAGTCATCGTAAATCATTAAAAAAAAAAAAAAGCTTCCAGATGGAGTGGAGACAATATTTAAGTCGTTAACGAAACATCTCGTCACAACCACTAAATTTGACGGTATGATTAGTCCTTATTTCTTTCGAAACAAGCAGAGAACTGTATTTCTGTCCAAGTTGTATGATGAGCACGCCAACGTCACGTGGTGTTAAAAGTCAGCTCAACGTCTTACATAGTTCATGACACATTGGATGTTTTGCAGAAGCGATTTGAGCGAATTGTCATTTCTGGTAGAGGTATTAAGAACTAGCCACCGAAATCGTGTGATTTAACCCCGTTAGACTTTTTCTTGTCAGGTTTTCGTAAGTATCACGTGTTTGTCAATTTTTTATAATTCGCAGAGGTCGTCAAAGCCAATATAACGCATGCCATTGGTCAAATTTATCCTTTACTTTTGAGCCAGAATTATGGAAAATTTTACATTTTGAATGGACTGCACCCAGAGCAGTCATAGTGGACAATTGAATGATGTTATATTCCACATGTATAAGGAACATACAACACATCTATAACAATAGGAAATAATTTTGATAGTCTTTAAAGTTTTTAACGACACTATTTGAAATATTTCCATATGCTTTTATAAATGCATTATCGCATGCATATGCTTTGTTTAAAAGAATTTGTTTTAATACCGCCGCTTAAAAAAGAATCAAAAGAAATGCTAAATTAATGATGATATCATCTGCGTCATTTGTTCAATTCCAATACGATTTCCATCTGGCATTTCCAATGCACCAGTGCCAGCACCAGTGTGAAATTCATTTTAATTTAAATTTTAAATGAAAATAATACGCCCAAGTGTCTGAGTCTATGGATATTCGGAATTATTCAAATATTCATACTCGTTTAATGACATTAAAGCATTTAAATGTGTCACAATTTATTTCCTGTCTGCGGTATAACTGAAGGTTGGCGTTATGATAACATTTTGATGATAATGGCGTCTGTATATCCTGGGAAAAAAAATTTATTTTTCCATCAGAAATTCCATTGGCATTGATTTAATTGTAATCTTTTTTTTTTGTTTAATAAGATTTGTTTGCAGCTTTAAATAATTCAATAAATTTTAATGGCATTTATTTAAAGCATTTTATTATTCAATTTCACATACACACGCACACACTAATTCAAATCCCAACACGTTGGGCTCAAAGAAAATGCTGAACATGAAAACTGGAAAAATGTTGAAATTTTTTTTATTGTAATTTAAATTAAAAACCCGTTAGTTTTTGTTTGTGTCTGCGTTTATTTTTCCCGTCTTCTTCCACTCCAAACCGAAAGTGCTTTCAATTCAGAAGCTTTTTTTTTTTTTCGTTCCACATCTATACCGCTGTTGTTTGTTTAAAACTTAAACCAACGAATTGTTTTAATTAATTAAAGCCAATTATTAATGACACTAGAATAAGCATTAATTAGTTAAAGTAGTTTCAGTGATTTTTGTTTCACTTCCTCTGCAATTAAAAGCAATTCGGTGCAGTGAAGATGGTTTCATTTTAACAGACGTTAAAGGCCAATAAGTGGCAGAAGGATTTTGCGAATGTAAACAGGGAATGAAATATTCGTGCATTTAGACAAAAGGTCTCTTAAAGATGAAAGCTTAATGGAATTAAATTCAAATTTTACTCTACTAGCACTACTACTACTTTCTATTATTTTCGTTAACGTTCATATAATAGATTACGACCCAGATCCGTTTACGACTTCTTAATTCTTAAAAGATTGTTTCACCTCAAAAATAAAAAACAAGCTGGAGTGTGTGGAGACAGTTTTTGAAAAAGTTTGATCAAAAATGGACTACATTTCTCTTATATTTCAAGTGTGCTTTATTTAACCAAAACTTGTGTCATTTTGAGCTATAAATTTACTCGTATTCCGAGTTAAATCTATTATTCCAATACAGTACAGAACTCCAATGTTTCAATGCGAAAAAATGGGTTCGATTCCCGTCAGAGACCCTGGATGTTTTGATTGTTGACATTGCATGATTAACCGGAATAGAAAAAGAATCTGAGAATTATTACAGAACTTTTACACTAGACTTAAAAGAAAACAACGTTTTAAAAAAAATCTGTTACTCACTCTCTTCCCCCCTAAATTTTGTCTTATAATTATCTTTCTGTTATTCCAGCCAAGTTCTCCTAGTTTCTGAGACGGGTTATCAAAAATGTTCGCTTGCCTGGCATTGAGAAATCGGATCACAGCAGCTTTTGCATATCAAACTCCTGAGAGAAAAACTGTTCGTAAGAAAAACACAACAGAATTTACTTTCGTAAGAATACATATACTCCAGAACAAAAGCTAAAAATTTAAGTGCTGGATGTAACCTATACAGTAAGCTTTTCCGAAAATTCGAGCAATTGGTTCACAATTATTGTCCTATTTCGAGTAAATATTTTGTGTTTTCTATTTACCATTAACTCGTCATAATCCATACATAATGGTCACATAAATTTATGAATCAAACGGGAAATAAATTGCGGCGGTTTTAAATACTTGAAAGCCATTAATATGTAACGAATTTATATGCACAAATACGAATACGAATACGGTCGGCCGCAATATTCTCTATATAAAAATTATTATATTTAATTAAAAATAAAATAAAATTCGCTTTGGCATGCGAAACGAAGATGAGTTATCCATTATTTTTAATGAAAATTAAAATGCATCCTCTCAATCGATATTAATGCGGCAATGCATTTAAAAGCATGTGAAAATACTTTAAATTAACCAGGATGATGATAAGCATATGATAATTAAATTATTTCTTAAACCTTCATAGACATAGTTACAATGATTAAATTTTAAATTAAAGGAAACTAAGTAAACAAGCTAAATATACAACAACAAAATACACGCATCGTACGGTAAACAGGAATATAAAAGAAACATATACATGAGAAAAAAACGATCATTGAACAACAACATGATATAAAACAATGTAGTATATATAGAGCTATAACGGAGTATTGTATTAAATAGTGTACGCTAAGCACACTGTTATGGTTTCCAAATGTTTCCAAAATGTACTTTTAATACTGAATAGGTTGTTAGTGGTTACAGTGTTTTACTAACAATTCGAGCAATTAAAGGCAAATTCGATCATTTAAGGTGAAAAGAAATTTTATCGTTTGACATACGATGCCTTATGACAGGCGTTTATTAGTTAAAGAAGGGAAACATTTACAGAACGTGCAAGTAGTTTTTGTCATTCATCACTCTTTGTACTGCAAAATATTTCAATTGGCATATTATGATTGAGTTATTAAGTCGACATGATCTCGATACCGTTTGAGAGATCATATGGAATGTATGAGAGAGAGTGGAGAGCTATCTCTATTATATATAATTTCAATTCGTGAAACAAGAGAAAACTGTATTCTTCGTAGAAATAATGGAGTGCCTTTTAAAAGTACTTACTTTACAGCAACAGACTGCTACTGAAACGGTAAAACTTGTCGACTAGAGTCGTATTAGCTTGAAGGTAATCATACCGATGAAACTGGGATTTCGATTACAGATTAGGAGACTAGAAATATTATTAAACCAATTAAACCAGATGCAATAGCGGAATAACGCACGTAATTGCCCTTATTCTTGCAAGTGGTTTCAGAAATTAAATTTTAAATGGTTACTGTCCGATATCTCTTTTCATTATAATTTCACCCAATAATGGACATTGTGAGGACTATTTTTACGCTTGGATAGCTACAAATACTTTAACTTGATTCCCTTATTTGTCTTAAGTTAAATAATGAATTGAAATTTTTGATTTTTGCCAGGCGACTGCTTTAATATGGGGGACAAGTGCCTCCAAAATATAAAAGCAATGTTTCAAAATGAGCCTTTAAAAGCGAACTGAATTAATTGTTAATATTTAATGGAAACAAATAATTCGCCATTTTGTTTTATTCCCTAATTGTCAGTGTTAATGGCCAAAATAATGCGAGAAAAAAAGGGGAAAAAAGAAATTACAAGCCTTTAACAGAATAGTCGCATAAATTTGAAAATAATGCGAGAAAATTCGATGTGAAAATAGTTCATAGTGTCGCAATAAATTATGTTTTAAAGCACCCATGGACATATTGAAATGAGTTTTAAATAATGTTTTCAAAAAGAGAAAAAAATTTAAAAAAATGGGGGAAAAATGGGGGAGTTTTTCATTTATTTAATGGACTTCATTTGACTCACAACTTGAAACCACCAATAGAATGTAATTTTGCAAACGAAATAAATTTTGCTCGCATTTATGGAGTCCTTTTTGCATTTTGCATGAACATGATGCTGCAAATGATAATGATGATGATGGTGGTGGCGATGGTGGCGATTGTGTGAGAACGCTGGTGTTATTCTAGTTTTTTTTTAGTGTATCCATTGCCCATTCACAATCAGAATTTCTACACTGACAGCTGCACTGATAGTTGAAGAAGAAATTTACCAGCTACAGAACGGAACGGAACTGAACTGAACTGAACTGAACTGAACAGTGAACAGTTAACAGCAGAGATGTGATGAAAACGTACACAAATTGTACTCGCATAACGCCCCAATAATTGTGCAATTAAGAGCACAGGACTAAAGTGAATAATTTATAGAAAAGTTCAGTAGCAAACGGTGACTGTAGCAATGATAGAAGCAACAGCAGCAATTGCAGCAGAAACATCAGCAGCAATAACATCAGCAATAACAACAATTATCACTCCTTATCATTGTGCTATGAACAGTCGGCAGACCAAAGTATGAGTAGGCGGTTTACAATATAAATTCAACTCTATCACTTGACTCTGCATGAGTTTCAACCAGTCGCACTTTATGGCTTACAGTGACAAACAAAATTATACAGATTTTTAGGAATGAATTAATCAGAAGAAAATTATAGAATGGGGAATATGAACACAGCTATGTATGGGTACAGTTTTTCTCGGATTTCGTGATCTTTGTTCTGTGCGCTGCAGTGGTTTAAGAATTTGTCTACAAAATCTCTTCGAGTCTAAGAGAAGATGAAATAAACATTCTTTATAATCTTCGAATATAGAAAATTATGGAGCTTTTATTCCCCTTTAAATAATCCAATTTTGAAGCCTGAATATACGCAATTTTATCTTTTATCTTTCTTAAAGAGAGTTATTTAATGAGTAGAGCTGCTTATCACTACATCCAATAAGAGAACGATAAATGGTAACCCTATCATTCTAGGACCTGCTATATTAGACTGTGTCTACTTAGCTAGAAAAACTTTACGAAACTGAAGTAAAGAAAATACATGCTAGGAAAGGAAAGAAAGAAAAAAGCAAATAAGATTGTTGGCGATACGAAAGTGTCTTTACAAGAGCTTTCAAACGCACAAATAATGATGATTACCTAAAAATCTGTTTACACTTCTGAGATTGTTAATGTCGAACACCGGTCGAACATAAATCCAGAATTGCAGCTTGCAGTGCTGCAATAATTTAATCCAGCGCCAAAGAGTTCTTCTCCCCGATCTAGATACATTTACGTACGTAACTGGTCTTTACAAACCTGAAGTACTTGAGTGATGGAACCTATAGTTTAATATCGACTTCGACCGACATGTTTGAGAAACTTTTCGTGGCAGTTTTATTCATTCTCGGAATTTTTGCCAGAATACTGCTGAGAAAAAGTGGAAATAGAAAAAAAAATTTTGTTTTCAATATCATTTCGTTTTGTGTGAAATGTCTGAGCTGGGATTTGAACCACCAACACACTACCTACTAGACTACGACGGCTGCTAAATGTGAATTTAATAATTAAGCAGCTTAAAAAGAGAGATCTTATAAGACACGAAACTGGAAAGATATAAAATGCCAACATCAATGTATCGTTGGGTATATTACTTTAGTTTATTAAGTGATCTGGCATGGACTTCAAAGCATGAGAATTTTTTCTGTATTAATCAATCATATTAGAGCTGCGTATCAGAACATAATAATACGAGTTCTAAATGGACACTTATTAAGCGATCTAATTGTTATAAGCATTGAGAAGCAAGTGACCCTTGGCTATGCAACTGAAAAACATGCGATAGTTTCGATCAAAGGTGGTGAAAAAACAAAACAAAAACAATTCCCATTTCATATTTGATAATAAACTTCTTATTAAAAATATTTCATATATTTAATGTTAAATTTTGTATTCATCGCTCGTAATAAATTTTATTAAATCGTAAAGATCTTTCTCATTTCATGCTCCACGGTAATAACAAAAATTTAGGTGTGCATGTGCTTTTCATTAAAATTCCAACAAAAAAAAAAAAAAAAAAAAAGGATTCGAGAGACCGCTGAACTGAATTAAAGTTTTTTGTGAATAAAATAACGGCATTTAAAAATGTACGCCCTCTCCACATGCACACCCAAACCATACATGCACACAAACTGACAAGCCAAGAGTTATCCATGTTCACCACTAAGCAGGGCCTACTAAATGGGTTGTTATGAGACGGGTGTGGAAAAATGTTTCTAAATCATTTAATGCTTTAAAAACAACAACAACAACATACACTTACACACACTCATACACATCAAAACAAACACAGATATAGAACACAGCCATAGCCACAAATTGCATATACAAATACTGGGTATTTTATTAAGCGTTTTCTATCTTTAAATTTGAATATGCTTAAAACAGAGTGCGTGAGAGATATCAACGCAACTTTTTATACGTTTAATCGGATGGGCCTGATGTCATTATGTATGGAATTTAATATCGTTTAAATGTCTGTCACGGCTTCTCATAACCATGCAACAATTTTCCATAACTCTGGCGAATAAACTAGTCTCAAATTTAATAACGGTTTTGAGCATCCGTTGTGGTTTGTGGCTTATTCGCATACACTCGAGAATTAATAAAACCCCAGAAGAGAAAGTCTATGAAGAGAAAGTCTATGGACGCTCTTGGATGTCATGTGGATTGGTAGTGCTTGTACGCATATCCATTCATCTAGAAATGTATCTCATCGCTGAAGATAATTTTTCTATAAAAATTAGGATCAGTTGCCGTTGTCTGAAGTCGTTTACCTTTAGTTTCTGTGTATGAGCACAGTTTCAAGTTTGTGGAAGGCAAAATTCTTGTAAACGATGCGATATCGACTGTTTGGAATTCTCCTGCACACTTTCACGGACAGCGAAGATGCTTTTGGCAGATCTTGTGTTTGGGCGATCATTTAATGAAGCAGTGGGTTCGAATTTATCTACCACATTGTGAATAGTCCTCCCGATAATACTATTATGGCGATCGTAAAATGGGCGTAGTGCGCGAAACGTTAACCAAACAGAATACACATTTTGAAAAAAACAATTGTTTGTTTACAAATGCCATTAAATGACAAATAATTTGACAGATGTGAAGTTGCTATTGTCCAGCTCAAACATCTCAAAAAAAAAAAAAAATTAAAATATGAAAGAAAATGATTTTTCGGCCACTCCCTCTCGGCAGTCTCTGGAAAAAAATAAAACCGCTGTAAAAAGTTTCTCAAATATGTCATAAGAAGTCGACTTTAAACTGTAGGTCCCACCACTCGTTGATTAAATTCAATGTGAGAAGAGTTCTCTAGAAACCATTTAATACAGATTAAATGTTTTAAGCAAGTTAAATAATTTAATTTGTAGCCTTAAGATGGTCATTATTAAGAGTCAAAGTTTGGCATACCCTTTTGAAAGACCCAATATAAAAATAGAATAATATTTTCTACATTGTAAATATTTTATAAAGTGTTTATAATGATGCCTGGTGCAGGTGTTTTTGAATAATAATTTTGAAATTTTCATTTACATTGTAGGAAACGGAAGTAATATACATTCACATACACAAGCTCAAACATATACACACAAACACATACATAAATATAAATTTATTTCTTTTTTTTTTGTATTTGCATTTGTATTTGTATTTAAATTTGTATTTACTTTTATATACTACTACTACTACCAACCAAGTACATGCACAAAATTGTTGTTAATTATTCACTTGTTCTAGCATTCGACAACAACAACAACAACCACACACACTCACACACAAACAAATACACCCGAGGGAATAATCTTCATAATTTTAATGATTTTGAAAGTTTTTACATTTTATTCTTCTTCTTCTTCTTCTTTTTCTTCTTTTTTCACCGACAAATTGTATTTCGTACAACTTAAGGAGGTCAAGTATAAAGTGAGTACTCTGGAGACACAAGGTTGCTGAAATGTTTTTGACTTTACCTTTCCCAATAAATGACGTAAATTGGGGGGGGGGGGCAAATTAAAGAAGAATTGAAAGTGTTTACGTATAACTTAGTAACGATTGACCAGTTACTTGTTTAACAGGAAAATCTTGTTTAATGGAACTGAAACAAACCACAGAAACCACAATGTTTTAATCAAAGTTTTGCTTGTAACGACAAATTTCCGAATTCAGTTTGATTAGGATTAGTAAGACGGATATGATAAATAATTCAATCCAAATAATAGGAGCGTTCAGGCTGCAGAATAAATCCAAAATAACGATTCACGGGAATTTAGTAACAGCATAGAAGAGTTCATATTCTCTCTAGATATATCATCAATGTCTGCCATATTGGTGTTGTAATAACCGTAGATGCAAGATCATTTATTTTTTTTGATGTGTCGGTCGACATATGTGTTGAACAGAGTGCCCTTCCCTGAATTAGGGAAAACGACCAATAAGATCTTTTACATATGGCAGAGGGGCTATGTCACATGGACAGCTTAAGGCAGGTTTTACAGCCTATTATTATCACAGTAGCTATTAAATGGAGATTTTAAGTTATTTCTCTATAAACTACACCAAATATTTTCTGACTAGTTAAACAGGCATGTGTTTGCTATTGTAAATCGTATGAGATTTCTTCTGATCGATGATCATTCAATGTCGTTCAACCGCAAGCGGGTCTAAAGTATTTTAACTCGGTATTTCAGATTTTTTACGTATTTTAAAAATTTTTTTTTAAGTCGTAGTTCCTTTGCTAGTAGAGTCAACTTTAAATGATAATTGTGGGATACAAAGTCATCTCCTTTACAATTTCTCGTTCCGATTGGGTTCAGATAATATAAAAATGGAATCCATTATGTGATCTCGTGATTAGGCACAAACTAATGTGAATGCGAAACTTCTCACTTGGGTCAACGCTGGTTTTCTTTAATACGCCACATAAATGTTAAATGGGCCCTTTCGTCAGACAGAAAATAGTGTGAATGATAGCCTGACATTCAAAGTGAACGTGGTGCAGATCATAACTTGCTTTCATTGACGTCACATATGAAACTTATTGCAAAATCACTCAATCTTCTGTATTTTGAAAAAAATTCTGAAAAAATTTCAGGACGGTTTCGGTGTTAACAGCGGAAGCTAAATCGAGTAAAATTTTGTGAAGTAAAGGCCTCGACGAACATTTTGGTGTGAGTGTAAAGGATTTGATTTAAATATTCCCAGTTATAGCAACAAAATGTCTTGTTATTACGTATGGAAACCGCAAGGAAAATTTTAAATAATGAAAGTAAAGTTTATCTTGGTTTCACAGTACGTGTGCACATCATCATCATCATCATCATCATGGTAATGACAGTATTTTATACCCTACAAGCGATATTCTAACTAATGTTTACAAGCAAACACTGTGTAGCACGTTCATGCCTTCATATAAATTCCTTTTTGATTCACTTTAAAAGGGTGCGGTTTTAGGGTTGTTTTTTTTTTTGCCATAGTAAAGCTATTTTTTTTTTTTGGTTTTTTTTTTTGATTTGTTTTCACATTTTATTTCCTCAAAACATGTCAGTTTCCGGAAAATAAACCTGAGTTGAAAAGGGAAACCAACAGAAAGACATCAACAAAAACAAAAACAAAAACAGGACGAATTTTTATGATTGTGACTGTGATTGTGATTGTGCACGAAACTAATGCTGGAATTCCATGGGGAAAATTTTAATAAATTAACTCAACTTGTGGTCACACATTTGAAAAAAGGAAAACTTAACAAAACAACAACAAGAACAACAACAAGTCTCATTTATAAATATTTTCTTTTTACATGCAGAATAATGTGAATGAATCCTTTAAGGAGCGCAAACACGAAATACTCACATTCCGTGGTGATAAACACGTTTTGCTTGCGGTTAACATTGCTTTCGAAAGCATTTAAAGCGTTTAAATTGAAGAGATTTTCACACTTTTCCATTCATGCCTTAACAGTAATAAATTAACCTTCGGAGAGCCTTAATTTGTTAATTGGATTCCAGAAACAATTCATCATTTAAACAAAATCGGCATCCGTACATACTTTATTTTTCTTATTTAATTGGTCTTTACAACCATTTAGTCGGGACTGTAATCTAGTTTCACATTTCACTCATGTTATGTGTTTTTTTATCCATAAGTTGTGGAACCCACAGTTTAATGTGTTGACTCTCAGTTTTTCACGGCATATTTATTTTATTCTCAGAGTTTTTGCCTAAAGACTGCTGAAAGGAAGTAGTCGAAGAGCATATTTTTTGCATATTTCGTTTTGTTTGCGATGCGTGAACCGGGGTTTGAACCGCGACCTCTCGTCTGATAGATACCAGACAATCAAAGTTTTCCGTTTTGGAAAGTAAATCTTCTTTGGTCCTTAACAGCAACTGTTCAACTGAATATGTTTCCAGTGTTTTCTCTTCCCTAAAACTAGTGACTAATAACTCGATTGACTACCAAAATATTCTATTTTAAGTTTATATGGGTGGGACATTTATCGATTTTTATTTAAACCATCGGTTATTTCCAATCTGGCAATACTTATGTCATTCTATTCTGTCACAAAATTTAGTATATTATCTCCACTGAACGGAATGAGTTGAGTAACTTTGAAATTTATTGAGCCAACGAGTGCAGTTTCTTGATGTCGATTTTGCTAAAAAAAAATATCATCTTTTCAAATGAAGCTCATTTTCATCTTCCGTATTTAACGCTCAGAAACCCCACACTTGATCCTACAGAAGCCAATGCACCCATTACGAGTGACTGTGTGGTGCGGTTTGTGGAGCGAATGCATCATTTGCTCTTATTCCTTTGAAAATGAGAGCAGTGCAACCATTACGGTTAATGTAGACACCTATCGCACTATGATAACCACTTTTACTGTACCCGCTTTTCATGGTATTGATGTGAAGAATGTTTGTTTTCAATAGGATGGTAAAACTTGTCACACATCTCATGCCATAATCGGTTTATTGCGACAAACGTTTGATTGCCGTTTAATTAGCCAAAATGATGTTAGCAATTGGCTGCCAAGAAGTTGCGATTTGACACCGTTTTATTTGACTAATTTCTATGCGGTGCCGTTAAAGTAAAGTGCCTCAAGATATTTAGTCTCATTTTAAAATACGAAAGGAATTCTGCAATAAATTTTCTCTCTAACTTTACTTACGTAAATCCTTATCGTATAAATTGGCATTGGCAGAATTAGAAAAATCATCTGCTTTAATAGAAGGACTTGACTGATGAGAGTGAAAAAAAGCAAAGAAAATTTGAAGGAAAAGGTTGAGACGTTTTGCGTCAGACCTTTGATATTCTCGTCTAACAAGCTTCTTCGCCACGGCCCCCTCGGTCGAGCACGTGTTGTATGCAGATTTCAATCGAGGATCTTTTTTGTACCATTTCCACAATCTCATTTTTTATAAAGCTCTGCGTTACAAGTCCAGTTGTGATGCCACCATATGCAAAGTATATACCTAAAGCAACGGTTAATAACTGTCTTCATTTTGTTCGATTTTTCTACTGACACTAACCATGTTTTGCTTTAGCAAGGAAGTACAGATTTTACATTCGCATCGTATATGCGTTTATTGGTCTTGGTTGCCAACAACGCCATAATTTTTGAAGACGTTTAAGTGTGCCTCTTTTGCGTTAGCAAGTCGAGCCTCGATGTTTGTTTTGGTTTTATGGTTTTATGGACCAGGATTGCGGGATGTTTACGATTGTCGCCCTAGTGTGCAAGGAATTGGCATGTTTATAATGAAATCTGAAGAGACTATTAGCTGATGGCGGATATCTTACCATTGTTTATGTCTCATGGCATATTTTGCACTTAATTTTCCATTTCAATCCATATAACGTTATATTTATGCTGTTCCTTCAGCAAGTATACTCATGTTTAATCGATAGTTGAATCAACAAGCCAAATTGTCGCATATTATTGTGAAAAAGCTGGGCATCGGAGAAAAGTGACTGAAATTATTGGTGGAAAAAGGATAAAGATTAGCGCGAAAAAAGTCTACATAGTGTGAAGTATGAAACTTGTTTCCCTGACTGTATGCTTGACAGATCCGGTAACTTTGCTCCATATTTGACTTTAGAAGGCGAAGGGACCGGTCTTGGCAGACAAAGTAAATTGTGACTGATAACGACGAAAACATTAAATGAAGATAGTCGAAGCTCAACAGAGAATTTTTAGAATTAAGCGGTTTTAGATTGTGTTTCGTGTAGGTGGCATGATATTCTTACAGCTGAATTGGAACTTATATTGGATCTAAACCGATAACACTTGTGCTATCTGAGAAGAAAAATTACTTAAAAGTGGTTTGCTATGCATCCATGTTATACCCCAATTGAGTTCTTAGTGTCCTCACCTACAACCCACTTACCCAGTGTTGCATTGAAGATTTCACTCTTCAAATATAAAAAATTGGAAATCAAATTTTTACTTAAACTAACTTTGTCTGTGTCTTTAAAAGTGATATTTTTCCGACTTCTTAAACCAGGTATTGCGCTTTAATTAATCTATTTACAGTAAAACAATTAATCAATTAAAGAAAAAAGAAAAATTCTTTTTTTTTTGGAGCAGTTCTATTTCCTCTTCAAATATTCCACAAAATAAACTTCCAAACTCTCTCTCTCTCTCTATCTTTCGTTCTCTATGTCGTTCTCTGTGGGACATTTACTTGTTAATGATTTCTAAACACTTTTACGTTTGTTTGCAAAACAATAAAATCTTCTAGAGAAGCAAAGGAGAGGGGGAATAAAGTACATAGAGAGAAAGAGAGAAAGAGATAGAGAGAGAGAGAAAGAGAAAATATATTCGAATATAAATCAACTCACCGTTTAAAAGCCTTTTCCAAAATTTGTTTCTCGCTGGCGGAACTGGCAACCAAAATAACAGTTTCCGGTGATGATACGGTGCCTTTCTTTTGTTGTTTGTTTTTATTGTTATTGTGGATGTTGTCGTTGTTGATGTTGTTGCTATTGCTATTGCTGTTGCTTTTCGTAATGCCACCAACATTTCCTTTACCATCCGCCACTGATTTGGAGGGTGGCGCCAGAGCACCAACACCAGCTGCTGTTAATGATAATGAGGAGGGCAACAATGAGGACGATGATGATGATGATGAGGACGATGATGATGATAATGATGATGATGATGATAATGATGATAATGATGAAAGTCTTTCTGATGCTGCTGGCACAGGTACATTATTTCCTGTTGCATGTTGAGTTCGCCAATTTTCACTCCATTCTAGTGAATATTGTTGTATGAAATGCTTCTGCTGCTGTTGCTGCTGCTGCTGCTTCTGCAGTGTGTTTGGAGGACTTTTAAGTGAATGTTGTAATTTATAGGTGGTCGAATGTAGTATCAGGCCAATAAAAAACATATAAAACAAGATGGCGAATGCTGTCGACCAACGTAGCCAACGTAATTTTTTACTCAATTTATTTATCAGCGACATGGTGAGCGCGTCAATGTGTCACTTCACTTGTTACCGTTCTTTACTATTGCTGTTGTACGAAAAAAAAACAAAAACAAAAGCGGTGTTAATGAGCGTTGCAGTATACCGCGAACCAAGCACAAGGAAGTGGAAAGCAGAGACAGAAATCGAAAGAGGGGAAGAGAGAGAGAGAAGAAGACAGAAGAAATGTATTTCGAATTATTGCTTCAGTTGCCTCTGTGCTTGTGCTGTTGATTGTGTGCAATTTGTATGCGTTACGGTTGCTGATAATCCTTGTGGCCAATGTTTTCCTTTAAACACTTTTATTTTCTTCTTTTTCACGCCTTTCAACGACATGCAACTGCTCATTTAATTACCGCTATTCTGTTTCAATCTGCAAACTGCTTGTCTCTTAGCCTTGTTAACGATAGTCAGTCGTACTTCTTTTTACATGAATTCGAGCCTGTAATTTATGGAAATTAAGAAAAAAAAAAGAACACGAAAATTCGTTAAATAAATTGGATATAAAGAGACTATTTAACGTATATTGTAATTAAAATTTGAAATTCATTCATTGATACAATTTTAAAATGCTTTTTGTTATCTTCACCGCATTAGTTCTAACAATGAACAATACGTAAAAGACGATCTATTAATAACATGGACATTGAATGAAGTATTGACAAATCTAAAGCCATTATAGAGAGAGAGAGAGAGAGAGAGAGAGAAGGGAACTTTCACTGTGATGACATAAAATAAAAATACTGTGTTCATAACATATTTTAAATTAAGATTTATTGTACAGCGGCAGTAGTAGTGAGAGAGAGAGAGAATATGAATGCTTGAGAAGCGGGTGCTAAATACGGTCAGAGTTCTTTCCCGTTTTATATATTCCTGTGTAGATGCTAACAGTTTTTGTAATTCCCATTCCTTTCACCGTAGACCAAGTCCTTTGGAGATTAAAGCTAAAAGGCTTGATATAAATGGAAACTAACTCATATTCGATCGCCAGTCAATCTGTGTAAGTCTGATTTTTATGCCCTTAAGTGTGACCATAATATGCCGCCATGTGAAACTGTGGGTGGCGTAAGTGTTGGGGAGTCAGAAGCTTTTTACGCTCTGAGCATGAAAATTTCATGAAATATTTCATGACCTGACAATTCACACACTCTGCACCCAAGACAGTATCTAAAAATTATACGATTTTAAAAAATGTATCGTGACAAGAGCAATTAAAAATAATATCAAGAGAAGGAGACAGAATTGAATTAGTCTGGTGGGAGGCTGTCTCACAACGTTGAACAGCGTACAGAGGTACGTCACGGATACTCTGAAGTCCACGCCGCAGTCTGGCCTCGAGGTTATCTTGTCTCTACAACCATTGAACATCTTCCTACGAAACGTGGCTGCTAGAACTGTACTGAGGCTTAAGTTCTCAGATATGTTTAGGCCATGTACAGTGGACCACGCTTCAATACTGCATAAAGTAGAAGCGATTAACCCGGATTTCGATGTGGCTGCATGTTACCAGAGGCTGTTTTTGAATGAACAAACAAAATTCTCATTACCCTGACATCGATGTTGCTGATATAACGATCTTCATCGATGGCTCAAAAATGGAATGTGGAACTTCAGGCGGAGAATTTTACTATCGAAGAAACTGCATGCATGATGGAAACCGAGGGCCGACCTCCTTCGAACTCAAGTGTGGAGAGTCAACAATCAAAGCGCTGAAGTCCAATCTCGTCAAATCAAAAGGTGTCAAGATTAGTATGGACTCTCTACATCGTATATGTCGACCCGAACCCGCCAACTACTCTACTGGATTTCTGGCTAAAGTAGCATAGAGGGAAACGAAAAGGCGAACGAAGTGGCACAGCAGGGCTGGGACATGTCTGAGGAGAAGACGGTAGAGGGAATATATGCGCTTCTACAAGAATACTTTTTCATATTCGAAACAGCAGCATGGCATTTAACAAACCGTGGGCGTAATGTTTTGTTGGCGTATTTTTAATGTTAAACGATGTAAAAGCAAGACACCTATTTCGTAATAGTATGTTTGGCGTTGGAGTCATCAAACGCCATAAAACATGGCTCTAGAGAGTTATCCTCTAATGTAGGCAACTATCATCAGACATTGTAATCGTCGTAGTCTTGTTGGCAGTGTGTTGGTTTATTCGACGAGAGATTCAAAGCGAATAGAACGAAATATAAAAAAAATATTTCTTTCGGCAAGTGTCTCTCTCAGCAGTTGTCTGACAAAAAAAACTTCCTAAAATCTGTCATTCAGAGACAATGCTAACCTGCAGTTCCCGGCACTCATGGCCTTACATACTCCTTTCAGAATCGATAGGAAAAATGTGGAAAATGTGATTAAAGCAGCATCGGTTAAACGGAATTCTAGAACTCATAATAAAATCGAATAATTTTGTAAAACGCAGATTGGGTAAAACATGGGAATGCAGAAGTGTTTGGTTTTTAAATAAGCGTGTTTCCATGGAATACATTGGTGATTGTTTATGGATTGTGCAATGCTTTTATTTCTTTCATATTTTCTGACTTCTTTTATTGAAAATTTCGTTAATAAATTCAAAAGTAAAACGGATTATTATTGTTTTCCTTACAAAATCTCACAGAATTTCATTAAAATTGGTCTGCTGTTAATTGTGGGCTTGTAAATGTAAAACCGCTAATTTCGTGTCTAATTAGCTTTTCGCTGTTTGGCGCTCTTCTGTTTGTTTTTCATTCTACGATTTTGTTTTTTTTTTTTTTGCAAAGTTGCTACGAAAACTTTTTTCACGTGTTTTTGCCGTTTTCACGTGTTTTTTTTTATTTTTTATTCTGCTTTGTGTGTATGGAAGTATAACAGCATATGTGTGTGTGTATGTGTAGTAAGTTCACAGTTTTGCGAAGTTTGGCTGCTTGTTTTTGCCATGTTTCTGCGTCTGTATCTGTTCCTGTGTTCATCCTGACATGGATAATGAAATGCTGCTTTTTACTGTTATTATTGCCGTGGTAGTTGTGTTACTCTATTTACATAATTTTTGTTATTGTTGCTGTTGTTGTTGTTGTTGTTGTTGCTATGAAAGTTTATAGTGCAGCTGTCACGCGATGTTGTTGGAGTAGTTGCTGTTAATTGTTGACGTTCGTTACGATTGTTTTCATGCATTTATGCACACATTCTTTTGTTGTTGTTTTATTCTTGTTTCTTGTTTCGTTTTGTGCCATTTTTGTTTTTCTTTAATTTGGTCTTATTGTTGCAGTTGTTGTCGCTGTTTTTCAGCCGCTATTTCTTGTGTTGTAGACTTTTTCTGTTCTCATGTTTTTCATGTTTTTTCATTGTTTTTCATGGCTTTCTAATTTTAGTTTCAGTTTCGTTTTCTTTTGTTGCTGTGATGGAATTTGAAAAATGGTAGCCGGAATAATTTACAAACGGACGGACGGTAACACTGTCTCACTTTATCGTTAAACCGGATTAAATGACAAAACACTGTCTTATTCGTTTTTCTTTATATCGGTGTAAGGGTGTGTGTGTGTGTATGTATGCATTCTAATTCTATTCTTAGAATTTAACAGTTTCAAGAGAAAAGTTAAAAGAGAAAAAGAACAACAAAAGGAATACCAGATGAAATGAAAAGTTTTACAAAAAGAGGGGAAAAAAATTGTTTTTCAGAGAAACTTTTGTTTAGAAGTGGCAAAGAGACGAACTTACAAGTCTCGTCCTCCTTTTTTTTCTTACTTTTGCACAGTGTTTTGAAGTGAACACTGCACGCCTGAGCAGGCATGTCATTATGCCATCTTTGTAATTTGCAAACCGTTGACGTAAAGTTATCGTCGATTATGGGATTTACGATTGCAAAGTTGAAACTAAAGTTGTATTGTTTCAGGTTCCATTACAGTTTTTTTTATCAAATGCATCCGAGATCTTTACCACGGCTTTGTACAGTCGATTAAGTAATATTACCTTGAGGTCATTGGGGGTGTTTTTGACAAAGAATGCAAAAAAACAAAAATTGTAAGAAATTGTAAAACACAACAACAAGTGTTGCAGCTTAACAATGTACTTTTCACGTGTCGTATTTGTGCCTTCACTGCTATTGATAACTGAGCGAACCTATGCAAACTAAAATGCAGACTTCAAATTTACGTACTTAACAAGGTCACGATTTTTCACTTCACATGCGACACTTTGTTCAAAACTATTACTAGGTGTTCAGAACACCTAAAGGATTTGAATTCGTCAACTTTACTACTGGAATAATCGGTAAGATAGGAATCACAAGGGCTAGAGCATTTAACACATTTAAAATTGTGCCGAATCCAACTGCTATTAAGCTATACGTCTCTATTTCAGATGCAGGCGTTCTAACTATACTGAGCTGGTTCCTTAATTTAAATAGCAATTTTGACTAGTTTGGAAATATTTGGAATCACCTTTCCTGAAGCATTTTTTACCGTGTGATAAGCAGTCGTGATCACGGCAATGTGTTTAAACGCTACCAAAGAATGGAGACTTGAAAACTACAATTCAAAAATAACAGAAAGATCCTATTATTATCAAAGAACGTCATCCATATATTCATGGACGAATCAAGATCATGCAAAAAAGTTACATGTGAGATCTCTTTCGATTAGTTGAACCATAATTATCCCTTAAACTAAGCAATTTTTGAAATATTTTTCAAAGTAAGCGTAACAATCGTAAAATAAATTCATTATTGATTTTTAGAGCATATGTATGTACATCACCTTTAAGGTTGTTTAGGATATATAACGGTTATACTCCATAATCGAATCAATAAATTTCGATATTTAATCGGAACCAATAGGCATACAATATTGAAGTTTTTTCTTGTATTTTTTTAACTGCATCTCGCCCATTGTGTTTACAATTTAAAGTTGTTCATGATTTTGTTTTTTTTTCTTTTCATATGTTGTTGCCTTTATTGTTGTTACTGCTGTTATTGTGATATTTTTTTTTTATTGTGTTGTTGCAGTTGTTACTGCCACTGTTACTGTTCACGTTTAACCCAGTTGTTGAACAAGTTAAATTACTTTTTTTTCTATCTCTCCCTATTTCTTTTCAGTTGGTTTTTTTTTGTTATTGTTATTGTTGCTGTTGCTGTTGTTGTTGTTGTCTTTTGTTAGATTTCATTTTATTGTTTCAGTATCTATTTCAGTTACTCTGTTAATATAAGTTGTTGTTGTTTTTATTCTTCATTTTTTTTTTATATCATTTATTTAAACCAGTTTGGCTTTAATTTTACTTTTAACATCCAATAACAGCAACATCTTATTTTTCTTCTTCTTATATTTCTTCTTCTTCTGTCATTTGTTTAAATTAAAAATTGAAGACGAAGATTGAAAAAACGTAACCAAAGAGTCGGAGAGGAAAATTCTTCGATTAACTAACTGATTCTCCTCTAATACGCTCCGTTACATTTCTCTTTCCTCTCTCTCTCTCTCTCTCTTTCTTTCTTACTCGTTCTCTAATTAGTTTCGCACGAGCAACTCAATTATTGTTGACATTTTATAGACGATTGCATCAATGTTATCGATTGTTGTTTTATACAGTTGTGCCAATGCTTGTACGTGAGTGGCTGTGTGTATGTGTCTAGATTATTTTTCTTAATTTGCCGTCCTTATTGTTATAATTTGAAACAGGGTTGGATGAATTTCATTTGTTTTGAATTTAATCGATAATCGCTTGAATTTTTTTTTATTGAATTGTCATTTAAATGAGTAAAATTGAAAATAATTTCTTTAAAGCTTAAAACTATTATAGAAACAAACAATTTCATTAAGCCTAGCCAGAGTTGGATGACAATTCCTTAATCCATTGGGAATAGCTTTAGTCTTTGAATCTTGGCTGTAGTATCACATCTTCTCTACCGGATGTGATCTCTATTATTTTCTCGCCTCTTGAGTTGAATGTCATCAATTTAGTTTAGTAGTATCGGTTCCTATTAGAACACATTGAAGCCTTTGTATACACTTATTTACACAAATATACCATGAGGTATATAAAGGATCAAAGGATCTTATTTCGGGTCCGTTGCTATCGTTTCTACAGTGACAGAGGTGCCCCTGAGGTCTAGTTACAAAATTGGTTAAAACCCATTCCATCAAATTCAAACCAGGTCAGTCTGCTAAGTGGTAAGACCGTTCTGTTGAAGTGGTAAAACTATGGCAATTGTAGCCACTTTAAAAATCAAAATGAATGAATTATATTAGCAAAGAATTCGCAACATGATTAATAAATTTTTAAAGCGCAATGAAGCCTCAAATTTCATGAAAGTATTTTCTAAGTCACAATAAATATCGGGTGGGCCAAATGTTGTACAAAATTTGGTGGCAGAGGAAGCCCGATATACGCAAGTTTACTGCTAAAGTTCATGAAACTGGCTTCAGTGTGTGCACCCGAAAATATTGAATCTGTGACCAACTCGTCATCGTTCTCAAGAATTGAACATTTCACGCACCAGTTTACGTCCAATTTTTCGAAAAGATCTCAGGATGACGCCTTACAAAGTTCAGTTGGCTCAAGAGTTGAAGCCGCATGACCGTTTGCTAGATAGGGCAACGAGAAACAGTACGATGATGTCGATTTTGCCAAAAAAAAAGTCTCTTTTCGGATGAAGCTCATTTTCGTCTTGGGTTAATAAGTAAAATTTGAAGTATTTGGGGCTCAGAAAACTCACACGTGGTCTTATAAAAGCTAATTACGACTGACTGTTTCGTGCGGCTTGCGGAGCGGAGGCTTCATTGGCCCATATTTCTTTGAAAATGAGAACGGCGCAACCATTATTTTGTACATGCTCTTCATGGTATTGATGTGAACGATGTTTGATTTCAAAAGGAAGGTGCAACTTGCCACTTATCATCTTATCATCATCAAACAATCGATTTATCGCGTCAAACGTTTACTGGCCGTTTAATTAGCCAAAATTGTGATGTCAATTGGCAGCCAAGAAGGTGCGGTTTAGAGTATTTTCTATGGGGCACAGTGAAAGAAAAGTTTTATATCGACAAACCAGAGACAATTGAGCATTTAAAGGCCAACATTCGTAATGCCTTTGCTGATATGCGGCCTCATACATTCGAAAAAGTCAACGAAAATTGGTCCAAGTTGCGGCAGCCATATGAATGAAATAACATTCCATATCTAACCGAAATAATTGTACTTCGTAACAAAATAATAAATTTTTAAATAATAAATCTTTCAAATCTCCTAAAGGGTGTGACATTTTTTCTCATAATTTTATGAACAATTTCCATTAATTTCAAAATGTTCCCATCTCTGTTTAACTTTTACTTTTTTTTTAAATACTAAAAACAACTTCTATTACAACATTGTAGCATTTATACATATACATACATATGTACATGGATATACAAACAAACACACACATATACATACAATATATGTGAGTATGTAAGCATACTTACACAGTTGGCTGATTTTGTTTTAATCTCTCGTTTTTTGTTTAACCTTCTTGTACGATTACTTCTTCTCTTCAATAATATTATGATAATTCATGTAATGTTGTTAATGATAATTAACCGTTATTACTCATTCAGCATGTATCTCTCTGTCGTTCACTCTTTCTATCTATTACGAGTACATATTAACTTCGCATTTGTATTTGTTTTCTCTTTTAAATTAAAATTCATTTGCCGTTATTTATTGGTCGTTGGGTTGTTGATTCCTGTTTGGTATTGTAGTTGTTGTTGTTGTTGTTTTTATTTAAATGTTTGTTTAATTATTTCCTTTTAAATATAAAGAGACTGAAAGTAAAAGAAATAGAAGAAGAATTTACAAAATAAACAAAAAATAAAAAATAAAAATTCAAATCCTTTAATAAATAAGAAACAGACGAGAAAGAGGAAAAGAGCATGAGATTTTTTAATTAGTCTGTGGAGTTTTCTTTTTTTAAATGTTGTTGTTAATCACTAAGCATGTGTACTTTGTATTCCTATTATGAGGGCAGATTAAGAGTAAGAGTATCGTATAAAACAGGTCAGCATATAAAATGACTTGACTTAACCCCCTACAGTAGAATTTAATCACAATTTAGTGTTACCCACTGAAATTAAGAAAAAATTTTGGCTTTCAAGTGTATGATTGGGTGCATCCAGTCTCTTCTTTTGCTTTATATTTTGAGAAGGCGACAATTGGTCAATGAACGCCTTATCTTAACAGTTATCATCGGAATATTAAATTTTTTCGTACACTGCAGTGTTGTTTCTGAAACTGTGAACTCAGTGCACGATTGTACATTGTCTGTGTTCTTTTTGCCGATTATCATCGTATAGTTCGGCTTCTGAATAAGGTTTATTAGGCCATGACAGTAATTATGTGCAGCTATCCAATTGTACACATTGAGGCATAGAAGAGATACATCACCTACAAGTTTCTGCAAAGTAGAGTTGTGTTATGAGGGTGAAAAGGTGTCTTGCTAGTCTAGGGGCTAGTGTGCTCGACGACTAGCGTGAGTGTTGTGAGTTCAATTTGTACCAGAGACCCTGCTCTCTTACACTAAACCCAGCATAGGGTCTCAGCTCGTCATAATTATAATTTAATTTGTGATTTTACTTTAATAAACAAATAAAATAATATGAGGATGCAAATCCCGTCAATGCTGGAATTCAGGGACACTGGTGGCATACATAAGTGTTTCAAGAAGCATTCTACAACGCGCAGTCCATTGGACTTTTAAGTTGATATCCAACCAATGGCTCGAGACAATTGTGATGATTGCAATTTCTGTTGAACTCTAGTGGATCAAAGGTTGACAGAGGTTTTGTTGTGGGAGATTTATTACTAAGAATAAAATGTTTTTCAAGCTGAAGTTCATGGAATTTCAGAGAGCGCTGATATTGCCTTTGAGATAGTCAGGCCGCACTGATAGCCCAGGCAACGGGTTAAATGAAGTCAGGTTTGGCTGGCAATTACTTTGATCGTGTTTTGCGTTGCATGGGAGGATCCGGAAGGATCGACCGGACTATCACCGAAGACATGTACGGACAACAATTAATTCGTTTGAAGTGGACACAATGCAATATGCAAACAATTTTCCACTTGCTTAAATCGATGCAGATCGAAATACGCTTTACTTTAAAAGCAGAATCTCAAAAATTTTAATAAAATTTTGTGGAAACATAAGTTCACTATTTCAATTGTCAATTAGAATTTGAGATGTTTTTTTGCATTTAATTATCTTAAGATGTTTAAAAATCGGAATTTAATTTGAATTGATTTTTTGTACGATTAAATTGCATCTCATTTGTATTTTGTAGAGAAATATTCAGGATTTTCAATTAATTATCTCTCTCTCTCTCTCTCAGTCTCTCTCCAAAATTTTAATCATATTATCGATCATTCAATTTACAACAACAATAACAATAACAATGTGCCTGTAAATGCTTTGATTACAATTACTTTCGAAGAAAACAAGTGATTGAGTGTCAATCCATCCGTATCAATCACAATATGTATACTTATGTATGTATGTATGTATGTACTTACACACAGACACATATTCCATATACAGTACAGTGTGTCACAACATTTATGTGTCATTATGTAAAAACAAATATCCAAAGAGTCCTCCGACAAGTGTAAATTTGTATTCTTGTAAATATTCCATGTCAAGTGTGTGATGGTATGTGTATGTATGTATATATTTAGCAACAACAGATTTGTATCAATGAAATGCACATTTTTTATTTTTTATTTGTTTTTATAAAATAAACATGTATGTGAGTTACATACACATGCACTATATAGAATTCATAACGCTATCATGTTACATTCACATTCATACAGTAAATGTAAGTGTATGTGTATGTGTATATGTATCTTATGGATTTATTTATTTGTATGCTCGAAGGAGATTGAACAACTAAAGGCGTTTCTTGACAGCCTTATATTCCATTTAGACTCACTTGCTCATTCACAAGCACACTTTCATGTACACACCCATTCACCCATTCACCCATTCAGCCATTCACTTCAACTTGGACACAACATTCCATGGCATCCATGTGAATGCCAATTAAAAGTTTATTCAGCAAATACAACACAAATCTCGTATCGTATGAGTATGAGTACGTATGTGTACGAGTACGAGCAGGAGAGGAACTCAAAAGTGAAATAAATTTTTACAAAAAAATAAAAATAAAGGAAAAGAAAAAGAAAAATAAAAAGAAAAATAACAATTACAAAAAAAAAAAAAAAAAAAAAAAAACCGAGAAACGAAAAGAATTAATTTTTAATTTCAAACTTTAAATTTAACAAAATGAAATCAAATCAAATAGGAAAACATTCTGCACATCACTGTAGACTAGAAGTTTGGGGGAAAACATTATTTTTTTTATTTTTTTTAATTAAATTGTAAAAAACTTGGAAAAGGTTCAGATGAGGAACGAAGCAAACTGTGGTAGATTTAAACTCAGAAATCCTCTGACAAAGATCTCGCCACTCATGGCTGAAACTAGCACATACAACACGATTGATGAGAGAATCTAGGTTGTAATGACTAATCATGTGTTTATAATCCGCCCTAATAAGTAAGCTCGTGTTCGTATTTGTTATTGATTGATGTCACATTTTTTTCGATTCAATGCCATTAAAAAAAAAGGAATCTGCACACCAAAGTGTATATTGCTCTCCTTCATGAGATCGGGGCTACTCTGCAGGGAGGCAAACAAATGGTCCCACAGAAACTTCATTCATTGTCTAAGGTATTGCAGAGCCATCAGATAGATCTTGCTCGATATGGGTACATTTGCATTGAATCTATCAAGATTCCATCTAAGTAAGCTCATAAAAGGACACTGGACTCTGTGAGTTCACGCCGAAAAACTAGGTATAGCTCATAATGACTTCTGCAGAAACTGCAAGGACGAAGAAGAAGAGGATTAATTTAGAACATCTTTTCTGTTTCTGTCCGTCACTTGGGAACCTAAGAAGAAGAATTCTTGGACACCTAGAATTTAGAAAGAAAGCGCATCCAGTCGAAGATGGTTTGTGAATCCATAGTTTCATAAGACTCACGGGATGGTTGAGAGATGCCAACCAGCAGCTATAATTAAAAGACGAAATTAGTAGTATTGGCTTTACAAACGGACCCTACAGAGACCAAAGGATCTACGTCCCCTGAGAATATATACAGTGACTGATGTGTGCCTGAGGTCTAGTTACGTAATTGGACTCAATTCACTCACCAACGATTTAGAGTCCGTCTCTGCAGGAGGACAACGAAATCTATTTCTCATGAATTTTTTCATATTTTCAGAAGCAAATCTAGATTGTCAACACAATAAAAATAATCAAAATAATGTCGTAATTTCTTTTGTTGTTTTCTTTTTTGTTGTTTTTGTTTTTGTTTTATTATTATTATTTTTTTTTTTGTTTCAGATGTCAACAATTATTTTCTGTTCGTTCTTCTTTTCGTTTTTTTTTGTTGTGGTTTTTCTTTTGAAATTTTTTCTTTTTCTTTCCTGTGGAGACTTTGTAAGTAAAAGTGCTTGCCTCTGTTTTATTGTCTTTTCTTTCCATATTTAAACATGAATTTATGGTCGAAATAAACGAAAAAAAAAACTTTTCACATTTCTTGCACCACAACAACAAGAACAACAATAATAACAACAACAATAACTGATGGCTACAATTTTAACAATAAGAAATGAAAACAAAAACAATAAGAAACAACGAATAACCCCAATAATACACTTTTGCCTGAAGAACCAACACCAACACCAACATCAACGTCAACACCAACACTAACACTGACACTCTCTTCTATTTACTTACAAATACACACTCACACACACTTCTCATATGATTTGCTTCCTCTTTGTCCTCTTTCTCCCACACACATACTCTTACTCTCTGTAAGTATTTGTTTTGCTAGAAAATAATAAAAAAAAATTATGGCAATAGCCTGAGGCCTGTGGAATAGATACGGCACTTGCTTGTAATGTTTTACCGGCATGATTAAGACAGGAAGGCATGTTATTTAATCGTGAAATCCCCCAAAGAGAATTTAATTCAAGCCATGGTCATTTGGTCATTCTGGCATAGCAGAGGATATCGGAAATAAAATCTTTTTGGAAAATTAAAATTCCATGGAATTTCGAAATACGACAGGCTATTACACAAATTTCAGCAGCAACCGATTAGCCTAACGTTGCAGCAGATCAGATTTGTGTCCATTGTAGCAATTCGGCAAGAATTAAAGAAGAAAAAATGCTTCCACCAGGCACTTACCTGTGGATTTCCTCTTTTTCAGTGAACTTCATTTAAAACTAACGTCTTAATTGTACGCCATGCATACTTGGTTCGTACCGATTAAAATAGACCCGACCCGTTCGTAAGGCTACGTACAGGCTATGTAGACATGATATTACCATACTATCCGATAGCCACATGACCATAAAAGCACTGAATTTTAACACGCTGTACTCCCAGACAGCACATAGTTGTCGCAGATATTTCAATGAGGTAGCATTACGATATAATTGTCTACAACATATGGGTACCAGGACACAATGGCATTAAGGTAACCTCTTGTCATATCCATTATCGCAATTCATTTTAATTACTAAAGGCCAGTTATACATCAAACCCCTTGCAGAGATACAATCCTGTTCACCACACCACACGATCTGAACACTAGCATCCCATGGACTTAACAAAATACATCCATAAAAACTATCATTATCGACATTATCGACTTGAAGTCATACTTTCCCCAACTACTGTTAATCGGAACTAAATTGCAGGACAAGCATTGTGTTTGTGAGAGTAACTAATATGAATACGTGTTAATAGATTGCCTGCTTTTAAGTGTAGTTGTATGAATAACTTAGCATGTGTAGGTGTAATAAGGAGTGTACATATATGACATACAAATAGCATACAAACTGTTGTTGTTGTTTTAAATTCCATAGAAAAGAGAGAGCAAGAATACAACAACAAAAAGAATAGAAACAAAAGATTAGCAATTTTGATTTCATTTCTTTGTTGCAGCTAAAGTTACAGTTACATTTCGAAATAAAAAAAAGTATAACAGAGAAGCAAGGGAAGCAAGGATACCCTACGGCGACATAATGGCAATCATTACAGGAGTAAATAAAGGATTTTGAAACATATTTTCGTAATCATGTAGCGTGATTCAACTCAAATTCAATAAAATTTCGTAGAAATCGCGGCAAATTCATAATAAATGGAAACAGAAACGCTGGATTAAATATAAATTGCAATTATTTTAAGAAATAGGGATTGGATGGCGTTAGAAAATTAAGTTTTTTGATAGCATTGAGAGCGTTATTAAGCAAAAAAATTAAATCAAATCCACAATTAATAAAGACACACAGTGAGAGACGTCTTAGAATTGCCCATAATCGCTTACCCTAAATGTGTGCATGCAGGTAGATAAGTAGAGCTGCCGACTGTCTACCCTATTAAATCGATAAACTTAAGCCATATGGGGCGTGGCTTCTGATAAGATTAGAAAACTCTTAGTTGGTGTCATTAAACCATCAAATTATAGGACAACATATCTTCAATCATTCAAATCGCATAAGCATAACTAACATCAGCACAAACCCTAACAAACCTTCAGTGCTGTAGGGTTTCAAAGAAAAACTTTTTAACACGCACACACCGACAACGATGTGTGTGAGTGTACTCTTTCTCTCTCTCTCTCTCTCTAAGCTAAACTTGTTTGCATTGTGGTCCAAAAATGTGTGTGTGTCTGTATGTGTGAGTACAAATGCATCCATAATTTAACGAGTTAAAGAGAGGAAAAAATTTGTTGCTTTTCGTTCTCTTTTTCTTTTTTTTTTGGTAACTTTTATGACAAGTCACAACCATTCAGGTATTTATTTCCCTGTTGGAACATACCTGGGTGCATGTGTGGCTTGATTGCGGCCTATCCAGCTGTACTGTTGTGTAAGAATTACACAAAACGATAAAATTTCTGTTTAGAGTTGTAAACTATTGGATGGGGTCGGGTGGTAGTTATTTCTCTTAGTGGGCAATAAGTTATCGAATTTAAAACACTTGAAATCATTAAATATTATTTAAAATGCCAGTGTCATAATCAATAAATTTTGTATTGGAATATCGAGCGTAGTGGTTTAAAAAGGCTGGCATCTAAAGTGTGAATTATTTAATGGGACCACATAATTTTCTAAAAAATTATCTGAAAGAATTTTAACCGCGAACTTAATGTACTGTGGCCGCATGAGAAATGATTTTTTGGTTCGCAATTGAAGGTTATGAACTGAACGGTATGTGGTTTCAATAAAACAGTGCCGCGTGTCACACCGTATTTGACTTTATTGCATTAAAAACTTCCAAAAAGAGTAATTTGACATTTCGGTAATCTAAATTGATCACTAAGATCATGAGTTTGAATCTTTTATCCCTTTTTTTGGAGACTACTATGTTGGAAACCTATATTCGTCTAGTTATACTTCCGTAATGTGACGAAAAGCGATTGAAAACTATCTCCAAATGATTGACGGCTGCAATCAGTCCACAAAAGGCCATTTAAATAACATAAAAGTCCAAGTTTTATTAAAATCAAAGCCTTATGTGTGCTTTACTTAGCTTTCTTTTGAAAGCCGAGAATTTGTTGACCCCCTTGTTATACTGTATTCTAAAAAATTCGCTACTATTCCTTAATATCCATTAAATTAAAAATGTGAACTGAAATAAAGAGAGCTTCAGAAAGAATTTAAAATTAATTTTAAAGTCAAAATACATGACGCATTGAATCGCGGATTTGAGCACAGAATTAGTTTCTAGTTTATTTGCAGAACCCCGTCATCTCATAAATGTTGACCTAAAAAAGAAAATGAAAAATAACCCAAAGAAAAATCGCATGTTGGTGGCTAATTGATATCTGATTGACTTGAATTTGTTTTTTAAATTTTTGAAGAGGCCGACCAGGACGTTGACACATTAATTTTACTTTTGATAACCAATCCAGTTTCTTCAATTTTTTAACCGGTTGTCACGTTAGGTACACATACTCGACTAAAAATTCTTTGAAGTTTGTTTGTGGTTTACTAAGACACTTCCTACATTATTTTTATGAATTTATTTTTAATTAAAAATCAAAAAAGAATTTTAATTTTAAAAGGTTACACTTGTAATGCAGTCGCTGTAGTCTGGTGAGGCTACGGTTCAAACCACAGGTCAGACATTTCCAACAGAATGAAATACGAATACGAAAATTTCTTCAGCGACTTTTTCTCAGCAGATTTCTGGCAAGAACTCAAAGAGTAAATAAGGAAATTGCCATGAAAAGTTTCTAAAAAATCTGTCGTTTAGAATTGACTTTAAACTATATGTCCCGGCACTCATGTATAGAATTAACACACACAACATAAGTGATGTGAGAAACTAGGTCGTAATCCTGACTAAAGGGTTGGAATGACCAATTATGTATGTTCGAGCACTTGTAATTCGGATCTATTGATATTAAAAAGATTAATTGCACTCCATTTTGTCCTGATCTCATACAAACGGAAGTAACTTTTTCTCCTACCGATGAGAAATACTGTTCTGTTATTATTGTTGCTTAAATTACTGCAGTAATTTTGCTCGGTTCATCTTTACAATAACAAATTACAGACAAAAGAAAAATATGCACAAAAAGCAACAACAAAATACTGTTATTATGGTTGCATTCATCCATCCATACATACAATCCATTCATTCACATAATTTTTATCTCTCTCTCTCTCTCTCTCTCTCTCTTTCTCTCTTGATCACAAGGTTTTCTTTGTACATTTACTCACAAGTCAGTTATCAGTACAGAGTATTTCTCTTTTTTTTTTGTTTTTGTTTTTTTGCACAATAACAATTGTGGTGCATATGCTTTCATACACATTACATACACACACATACACACACATATATGCAATAAATTACATGCATATTCATTATACGTAGTGTAAGTGCAGTTGTTATTATTGGTATTAAAAGCAGTAACAGCAACAGTATCAGCAGCAGCAGTGGTAGTAGTTGCATTTGTTATTATTATAGTTGTTGCCGTAAAAGACAACAATAACTGTTTTGCTTACTTAAAGTTCATCATCGTCATCTTGTATGAGTGCCTGCATGTATGGAAATGTAACTAAAAACAAAAACAAAAAAAAAACAGATACAGAGAGAGAGAGAGAGAGAGAGAGAGAGCGTATGTGTGTATGTGTATGGATGTGGTAGTTTGGTAAAAACTTGAGGCAATGCAGTAAAATGAACATACAAAGAACAACACAGTTTTTGTTTTTTTTTTTGTTTTAAACAACTAATGGCACTTGGTTTGAGACAATAAGAACAACAAGATGTTGGCATAAAACACACACAGCAGCAGTAAAAGAGAACAACAGTAAACATTTGATAAAAAGTGAGTTGACGGCTACACAAGATGAAAATGATTACACTGGCAGCAGAAATAATACCAACAACAACAACAACAACAACAACGAATGTTGATATTAATGAAAATGATGGCAATAGTGATGCGTAAGTGTCATGTTAATAAATATGATTCTACGCACATACACGTACACCTTTTATAGGCATGTGAAGTACTTCACATGCATGAGGGAATTGCACAAGCATTTCTAACAAACAAAAGAATTGGGAACAGTCACTCGGTCAGTAGTGAGTGGGTATCTATAAAATGTTCGCCTGCATTTTTTGTCCTTTTTTTCGTTTCATTTCGTTTCTTTTTTGACATGCGATACTCGGTGATGTGAAAAATTGACGTTGATTTGAAATGAAAAAAACAAAAAAAAAAAAAAAAAATTGATGTGCTCAGTTTTGATTAAGGAAAACTTTATCGAGGTAGTTAATGTCATGGAAAACAGAGGACAAAGAAATGAACAATAAGAAGAAAGAAAAAATTTATCTTGTATATGTCACACTGTGGATGTCTGCATAAATTGGGAATGAAAACCAATTTCGTTTACTTCCTTTATTTTTTTCTTTATTTTTTTGGTGTCATAAGATGAACTGCAATGTACGTGTCAGCAATAGTCGTTGACGTGCAAACACGTTTGAAATTGATTGTTATTGGAATGCAGTTTTAAGCAAGTTTTTGTTTTTTTTTTTTATTTGAAATAAATAAGTGCACGGTATTTGTGAAATATTCATGAATTTAAGAGAATATTTTAATAAAATTAAATACTCGACCAAGATAATAAAGCTTCGTTTCATATGTGTGATGAGAATTTTTTGATTTGTCTTTGTCTTTGTCTATTGCAATGTGTGGCAATTATATCATATCATAAGAGTTGCGTTCAAGGTGTTGGTGAAGCTTGGTTAAGTGGGAAAATTTTGATACTACATTTAAATCAAGTTTCTCCGCAAGATATTGGTAAGAACGTGGATTCCTCCACAAATGTTTTTCTTAGAAGAATTGCTTGGTTCAATGCCAGTCTTGGATTACAAACCAATCTCCCACGGCTGGCTCTGGTATGTACACCGAAACACTATCAAACATGCACAATATTGCCTTTTGGAATACTTTCTAAGCGACAAAACTATAGAAGACCGAGTTCACGCTGTTCACTAGGACATTTAAGATTCAATTCTTCCAGAGTGGAAGTAAATACTTGTGATACAAATTAATAACTGAGTCGGCAATGCTTTATGGCACACTCCTCTGAAAGAGAGTAGCTGTAAGGCAAAGCAACAGTAATAAGGCATAGGAACGCAATCTTTCATCCTTATTTTTAAAGCCAAATTACCAACTCTTGCGACAATCAGGTGACCTAAGCAATTCTTTGGATATGGTACGGTCATAGACCGTTACTAGTAGATATCTGTAGCATACAGGACCGGAATAGGTAGTTAAACGTCGTTATCCCAAGTGAAGACTATTGGAACGGGAAGTCAGATTATTTTAGAAGAGAAAATTCAGCGATTTGCAAATACACCGCGATGGCTAAGGGGTTAAGATGTACTTACTGGCTTCCGAAACATTGTACTCATGGATATTCTCAAGGCGATTAAATGTATTTTTTGAGAATATTCTAATATAATCGGATAACCAGGGTACCATACCTCATATTGACATCCAAACTTATCCATTAATATCGCCTATTTGTAAATGAAATGCAATTAATTCAAAGGTTTTCATTATCGGAATCACTGGGCCTGGATAACACCTTAGAGATTGGGTTTACTGTGGTCACATTTAGGATGCTAGTCAGAGACAAGTTCGACTCCGTGGCTAACGTTATCAGGATCTTTATAAAGGGAGAACGAATCAGCTTCTATTTCTTTCTCGGCTGCTCATACATATATTAACTGGTGTCTGTTCTTGGCGCTAACTATCTCCTAGGGAGGTAGATAGGTGTCCGCCCGAGCGAAATTTGCTGATGTTGTATCAATGCAAAGCAACCGTGAGCATTAATACGACAACAACTTATCTTTAATATCCCTCACGGAATCGTCTGAAGTTAGACAAGTCAAGGTCCTTTGACTGGTATATAAGGGAGTATTTTTGGCTAGGGTTAGACGACTTTTCATGATTAATTCTGATTAAATCAAACGCGGTTGCATTCAAGACTCTCAATTACGTATGTTCGGATTAAATCGAAAAGAGAACAGAAAGAGTAGAAACGAATTTAAAACCTTTTTTTACGTTTCCAAACATTTTATGATTTTAGCCAATTGAATAGAAAATATTGTCGTTGTCCATTCTTTAATCGAACAATTCTCCAATCGGATATAAAATCTTCAATGATCAGGACCCTTAAACATCTAAAAAAAATTTCTATTTTGTTCTCTTAAGCTTTTGGTACCATGGAAGATATCGCTGTGTTTAGTTTGGCACTGTTTTGTGGGTTTCTCAAGCATTTTTACCCACACCTCTGTGTATGTAATTGGCATTTAAATTGGCATTTGAAAAAGTGCATTTGCCAAACATGTTTGTCATCTTTATATACACACACACACACACACACACACACAAAAAGAAGTAATTTTCAGTTTTGTTTTGGTTTTCATTTTTATATTGCACTGGACATCGACAGCGTAACGACAAACGTACAAGCAATAAAGTCTACAATAAAATGTGAGAGTGAGAAAGAGAGTGTGAGAGAGTTTATTCATGTTTGTAGCACTGGTTTTTATGAATACAAAATTTACAAGTTTATGTTATGAAAACGTGTTCGTTTCTATCGTTGTTGTTGTTGTTGTACGTTGTTTACGTTGTTGTTTACAAATCGTAATAAAACCGTAGAGAGTGAAAGTTTTCACGTTCAAGCACTTAGGCACACACACACGAACACACACACACACACACAATGTTTATAAAATTTAATTCCAAATGATTGTGAAGAGGTGGATGGATGGATAGGCAACCGCATTATGGCGATAATAACAATGACAAAAAATTTTAAATAAAATTGGACATTAATACAAAAACAAAAACAACAACAACAACATTAGATAATGAAAAACAAACAAAGAAAGAAAAAAAAAACATTCGTTTGGCAATAAAATATCAAAACAACGATTCGGTATTTCTGTTTACATTTGAATTCTTGTGATTACAGTAAAGGCAGAGCAGAGAGAGAGAGTGTGTTACTTTTAATTGCCTTCGGGAAGAGCATTACGGGAAGGGATTTGTGGCACTTTGTTTCCACCATGTTTGTTGACTTCGTCATATTTTCCTTAGTATTTTACGACGGATTTACGTTGAATAAATTTGTGGATGAAGCTCACTTCATATTTGGTTTCTGCAGGTAGTAGGTTGGCAACTCTACTTCTATTAATTACTGGAAGTATAAGTAGGAGAACAGACGCCTTTGGGAACCATACCTGTTGTGGTTAGAGTTAAGAAGAGTTGCTCTAAAGGTGAACTCTTTTCTTGAATTGGGGCTAAACCCTGAGAAATTCGCAGAAGTCTGCAAATGTAACAAAGCCTGATACAAGTGTAGAGGTGGAACTCTATGGACTTAAAACATGGGTATATGAAGTCGTTTTAGTCTAGTAGATAGTTTGCTTGGTTATTTGACATGAGCCCGTGACAACAAACTCCAGCACAGGCAACTTGTAAAAACGAAATATGAAAAAATATTTCTTCGGCAAATTTTCTCTTCACGGTCTTCTGACAAAAACTCTGAGAACAAAATAAAATTGCAATGAAAAATCAGTCTTCAAACTGTAGGTTCCCCCACTCATGGATAAAATTATCACACACACAATGTGGGTGTTGTAAGAAGCTACCTTGTAATGCTGACTAAAGGAAAGCGAACAATTAAGTTCAGGAAGAAAATATTGCTGTTGGTAAGTGGACAAATGTCTCTCAAACTGAGTTTCAGGTAATTTCTCCATGTGCCGGTATAATCTTGCAGACAGGTTTTCAGTGTTCACTGAAATGCCACAACTCGGGAAAAGCCTTGATTGATATTGAACAATTCGGTATGATGAACAAAGTGTGCTTTGCTGGATTCCAAGGTCACTATGATTTTATTAGTCGAGAACCGTTTTGTGAAAGTAAAATCAGTTCAAAACTGGACCGCCAAGCCAAGCAATTAATAGAAGTATTGAAAGAAGGAAAGAAAGATGAATTTTAGTAGAATAATAGGTTTTCTATTACAGCACCACTGTTTGAGACATCATTTCAAGAGACGTAACTCTTTGATTATTAAATGTTATGTCTGGTTAGAGTGTTGGCTTTGTCTCTATGGAGTGGGGAGGCGGCTCTCTTACGATTTCAATGGCATAAATTGCATGAGGTCAAGAATTTACTATTTAACACTACTTGAGTATCAGTAACGATCGTTAAACCCCTTAGAGTTTTGATAAATGTAAAGCTCTATAAATAAATAAATCTTAAGCGCACTATCAATGAGGAATCTTGATCTTATCAGGACATTCTCCAAGTTGTTGCGATTATCAAAGTATGCGCCGAACCTATGGTACATGGTACAAGCAACAACAGAGCACATTATTATTTAAGAGCACACTACATTTTAATTTATTTATGAAATTATTTTTCTAGATTTGTATGTCAACTTTTTTATAACACTATATACACACGCACACATGCAACACTGTGTGTAAATGCTTTGAGTATATGGCATATGCGGACGTTTAGGTCCGTTTGTCTAAACAAAACTGAATGCCTGTATGACTAACAATGATAATAACAACAACAATAATAATAAAAAATACCATAAATAAACAACTTGTAGTTCGTTTGTTCCAAACATAATCAAAATTGTACAAAACTACAATAAAAACAAAAAAAACAACAACAAAAAAAAGTCAAAAAGGCACACGAAGAAACAAATAAAACGATTTGAAACACTGCAGGAGCGTTAGAGCGGAATTTAAGTCAAAATGAATGAAAACAAGAACAAAAACAACAAATATTCTACACTGTACAGTGTATACAGTACCAGCAGTCAAAAACTTATCGACCAAAACAGGAGACCCAAAACATCAACAACAACAACAAAAACAGCAGCAGCAGTAGCAAACCAACCACACTACCATTATTCGTGCCAACCAATATAGTCAGGCAGCCCAGCTGGTCATGCCAGGAAGCCAAGCTAACCAAATAAATACAGGCAGACAAACAGACAGACAAACAGACAATAAACTTAAATGTGACCATAAATAAGTTGTTGATATGAAAGTCAAATGCCGGTAGATGTAATACAAGCACACACTACACCCCATCCCTGCCTGGCTGCCAGTAACAACAACACAGTGACACACATGTAACTACTAATGCAGGCATAGGAGATGTTTCGTTGTACCCGTAGCTCTTCATAACCTTGTAGTGATTGTTGTGTAAATTCCCCTTTAAATACTTATTTTTCTATTGAAAGGAACAAGGAAAATGAGAAAAATAAATAAGAAATGAGAAAAAGTAGAAGGAAAAGAGAAAAATTTTGAAATCGAATTGAAACTAAAAATTTTTTTTGTTTTTATTCGTACGATAGAGCCTCTGCAGGTGGTAAAAATCAGAGCTATAGATAAAGGAATGGTATTTCTGTTACTTACTTACCTTGAATGAGGATCACGACCTAGCATCTCACACTATCCATTTGTTGGGTGTGTTAATTTTATCCAAGAATGTTGCGATGACCCCTAATTTAACGTAGACTTCGAATTACAGTTTTTAGGAAACTTTTCATGTGCAAATTTTATGTACTTTTAGAGTTTTTGTCAGAAGACTCTTGAGAGGAAATTGCCGATAGAAGTATTTCTTTCATATTTCGTTTTGTTCGAGATGTTTGAGAGGGGATTTGAACAACGGGCTCTCGTCTAATAAGCAAACACATTACCCATTGCATGTTATTCTTATCTTCTGACGGTATTTTTTGCTCAATGAATGTTTTGGAATTTCTAAGCGTTCATTTTTAGTTCCACAAACTGAAGTGAAGTGCAACTTAGACCAGTTTAATGAAGTGATCAATCTTTTAATGCGATTTAATACAGCAGTTACTAGTCACAACAGATCGTCATACTTCGTGGCACTTCATTTGTCTGCCCACTCTAATCGGTAAACCGTCCTCAATGCATTCGGCTGATATCCAAGATGGTCGGTAATAGATGACCAATACGCGATCAAGTAAGCTATAAAGGTCTAGAGATTCCTAAAAAAACAGCTTTAACCGACATTTTATTAAAATTGATTGGCCATCAGACAATGACGAGTATTCGATTGAGTGACACTTTTGCACTAACTTCCTTTAAACGTCATATCACGGTTCTTAAATGTTTTTTTTTTATGTTGCGACTTCTGCTCAACGATCAAATGTGATTCCTTGACTGAAGTACTCTCACTTTCCTGCTAAATAACTAGAGGTGGAGGTCACTTTCATTCCAAGGAGAGTATTAATCGAGAATGGTAAATCCTGCTTTTATTTGGGTGGCTCATATCGCAAGGAATGTGAATAATGGCACTACATACGTAAGACGGAGACCTTTTGCCATTGAATGCATATCGTTGTGACAATGTGGTTCTAAGGTATAAAACACAGGATTGCTTTTCACCAAGCGATATAAAATGTATGAAACTGCCCAACGGTAACTAGTAAGTATTGTGTTGGCTTATTAGACGTGCGGTCATGGTTCAAACCCCATCTCAGAAATCACGAACAAAATGAAATGCAATATCTCTGAGAGTAAATAAAATTGCCATATGGAAAGTTTCTCAAATAATCTGTTCGAGCCCTGATGTTCGTGTTCGAGCCCTGATAGCGTTAACCGAGACCCGGTAACTTAGCACTTGTCATTTAATTCTGGAATAAGGCAGAACACTAAGTAAGGCAGAACACTAAGTGTGTTGACTTTTTAGACGTAAGGCTTCGGTTCAAATTTTAGGTCAGACATTACCAACAAAATGAAATACGAACAAATATTTCTTCGGCGACTTTCTGTCAGCAGATTTCTGGCAAAAGCTCGGAGAGTAAATAAGGAAATTGCCATGAAAACTTTCTTAAAAATCTGTCGTTCGGTGTCGGCTTTAAACTATAGGTCCCGCCACTCATGTATAAAATTACCATACACATCTTAAGTGGTGTGAGAAGCTAGATCGTAATCCTAATTGAAGGCTTGTAATGGCCAATTATGTTGTGTATTCATTTGAGTTTTGATTTTCGCGAAGCACTCTCATCTACTCTATGTACATACATATGTGGTAGATTAACCAAGAAGATAAAGTATTAGGTCCACATATTATTTGGTTGGTCCGTAATAAAACTCTACTTTAAACGCCTGTTAATACCATTTCTCCCTAATACAATTGAAATGAATCATAATTTGTTTATTTTTAACATTTAAAAGTACGAAAAATGTTCCATTTTGCATATCCTTGTCTTATGAATTCCCTTAAGGAGAGTGGTTTACGCCCTACTTTTAGGTAAAAAAAAAATTTTTTTTTCATTTCTTAAATCAAGGACGCCAACATGTCGACTACCAACGATAACAGAATTTTAAGCTATTGAAACACATTTTTATAGCCGCTGTTATAGTTTTTTTTTTTTTTTTTTTTTTATTACAGATTTACAGACTCGTTAAGTTGATTTTTATACTCCAAACACAAACACATGTAAATTTACAAATACCAACCCCTCTCTCATCTCTCTCTTTCTCTATCTCACTCTCTCTCTCTCTTTTAATCTTTAAAATGTTGAAAAGTAAATAAAAGCCATCGCTGTTTAAATCTCATTGAAATTGTTTACAACAAAAACAAAAAAAAAAAAAAGTAAAAGAAAACATGAAGAAGAAGAAGAAAAAATATTAATCAGGCCTATTTTGACAGCAAAAAAAAAAAGAAAAAGAAATACAAACACACTCACACCCACGCACACACACATATAGTGACACTCATACACTTTCTTATTCAGTCGTATTTACACACTTATTGAGAGATTAAAATCTTTTGTGCCAAGGAGAAGATTGTGTTTCTTAAACACATACACCTTCACTCCCTTTTATTTATTTGATACACTCGTACGCAGACACAACTATAGACACCCAACACACAGCACCCAACACACATTACCCGTCTACTCAATTGATATCCTTGTGTTTATTATTGTTGCTGAAGGTTTTTTTTTCTTTTTGTTCGTCTGTCCTTATTGTATTTCCTCAGTAAAGCGTAAATCAGTGCTGCCAGACGGTGTAGGCTATAAAATCAATGACTTGAGGGCATGACATGTTTGAATGACAATAAATTTAATTGATTTGATTGCTTCTTAGGATTTCCAATGCTTAGGATTTCCAATACATTTTTCACAATCGCTTATGATTTGTTAAGATTAAATAAGGAAAAAATTTATTTTTTTTGGGAAATCTGGCATGATATAAATTGAAATTAGACAAGACCCTGTGGGGACTTCAATTAATCTACAACATGAAAAACTATCTGCATTAAATGGCCTAAAGAAGAGGCTTAAAGAACTGATTTGGATATCCGTGCGAAATTTTTTCTACTAATTTTTAATATTTTTTTACGTCTTCAGGCTGGTTGCGTTAGTAAAATAAAAAACAAATCAGACCAAAGCCTTCAAAAAATTGATCTTTGGTTTAGGTAAGGCAGCGGATCTCCTTAAAGGGACATTCCATAGTGGAAATGTGGTCCAACATACATCTTGCTACTACAGTGATGTTTACATTAGAGAGATTGGTCAAAGATGTCAGAAAGTGAGCGGTCAAAAACTTCCATCTTTTTCTGACAACTTTAGGGCACTGACACATGAGATAGTGACTGAGAGTTTCTTCTTCCTCCTTTCACCTTCAGCTCTTGCAGAAGTGTTTTGCCGAAATGCCAGGTCTTTCGAATTGATGAAGTTGTTGCCAAAACTCACATGTCATGCAGCGCTGTATAGAAAAAGTTGTTTCCGGTAAGAAAAGTTTGGATGACTAAGCCCTTTACTGTTGTTAAGCATGACTTGCACCAAGTAAACTTTGTACAATCCAATTTGATGGAGAAAGCTGTCTGTTCGTTTTGTTAGGATCAGAATGAATTCAGCAACATATTTGGAAATTCTGGAAGACGTCATCATTATAACAAAATGTGACGAAAATTCTGAAGATTACAAATATTTGCCTGTCTTGTTGGAGGAATGCTGTACATATTACGGATAAAAGTTAGATATGATTTGCTTCCAAAAATTGTAATCTATTGATATGGCTTGCCTGCAATTCCCATGTAAAACATTTAAGGAAGCCGTGCAGCTAAAGTTTACACAGAGTTGTACAGATTTCGACTGTAAGCAATCGAAAAGAGTAAATCAAGAATTCTGATTAGATACAGAAATTCAAACCCTTTCAAACCTTGTAAGCTCGAATATCGGATGTTTCATAAAGCGCTTTCTATCTTTACATTTAAAAAAAGTGTGTATGTGTGCGATATCATTGAAATTTCTCCGTCATTCACATGTACGCTACGACTTCTCAGGTTGGAACGCATTCAATATTTTCAATTGTTTCACGATTCTATCACATAAATCCGACTGAATGTGGGTGAAATTATGTTTGAGGACCGCTTCAAATTTGAGGCTTATTTCCAAACTTCTGTCGCTTAAGAAAATTTCACAGCAAAAAGTCTAACGGACGTCTGAATTGCACGACCTCCTAGTTAAATCGCTCGCGCTGAATATATAATGTCGCGTGCCATGCACGATCCTGTTGAAACTACTTGTTGGTGCATGACACCAACGTTTTGTCCAATTCAGACCAAAAGAAGTTGTTAATCAACGATCTTTAGTGATCGCTGTTTCGATCTTGAGAGACCACGTAGTGGAAAATTTAGTTTTTGTTTCTTCTCTTTACAATACACATTTTCTTTAAATCCATTTATTTTTTGATAATAAAACACACACAAAAAAAAAAAGAAAAAAAAACAAGAATATTGGGCAACATCTTCAAGAAACGCTGAGGAAGCTTTAATAACTACATAAATTTATTACGCATATGCATATGTAAACAGACACACATGTAAGTGTACACTCATATTCTCCGTTCACATGAACTACTACAAGTGTGTGTGTATGTATAATGATGGTTTTGTGTTATTATAACTGTTTTTCTTACAGCAGCATTATTGCAATTGCTTTTGTTATTATGATATTTACCTCAGGTGTCACTTGTCAAAAAGTAATAACAAAACGAGTCCGTTGGCAAGAATGTTAAACGATATCACAACAAATGCAAACATATATACACACATACACACCCTCAAAAGGAAGGATACAGTGGTGTTGTGGTAGAGCTACTTGTAGTAACACAAATACTGGCGCCAACAGCTAAAATAGCAATGAAAACGGAAACAACCGTAACAACAACGACAACAGTAAGAACACAAAACGTCCTCTTTTTTTATATAAATTGTCATAAAATACTCAAAACGAAACAAAACAAAGCAGAGAAAAAACCGTCTGAACAAGAGCAGAGCAGAGCAGATAAGAGTAGAGTAGAGCATACAACGACTAAAAAGCAAAAAAAATAATAACAAAAAATAACAAAATATTACAATAATAAATACATACACTTGTGTTGTTAATGCCGTTTTTATTTTACGCGCACTCACGCACTTATTCTCTGAATTGCATACTTATCACATGCAAATACACACACACGTGCGTGTGTATTTTCTATACAATATTAAAACAAGAAAAATCATGTTCACAATGTAATGGTTGTTATTGTTTTTGTTACTGTTATTGAAAACAAAAACAAAAACAAAAACAAAAACAAAAACAAAAATTGAAATGAAAACGAAAAAAAAAAAACACGAACAAACAAACAAATGAAATGAAATGTCATGTATAAACCTGTGTGTTAAAATTTGTTGTTTTTTTTTGTGCTGCTGGTTGGTGTTGAGTTTGATTTGAATTTATTTTTTTATTCCCTAAAGAAAATCAATACAAAAATAACATGAATTTCTTGTTTTTTCTTTTCCCAATTTTTGCTATCAATCGCTTCGATATTTGTTTTTATAGCCGTAATTCAACCAGAAAAAAAATTCATTTTTTATTCACATTTTTTGTGTTTTTTAATTAATTTTTTCAATTTTTTTTCTTCTAATGAATTTAACATTCACTAATTACCGTTATATTTTTAATATTTACACTGCTTGTACGTTTTATTGTTACTTCCTTTTGTTTTTTGTTTTCTAAACGAAATCTCACTGCATAGAAAAGCAAGAAACGGAAAAAAAAAATGTTATTTAAACCGTAAATACAACCGCTCACAACGTATTTATTACTGTGGCTTACAACCGAAACTGTGTTAAAATGATTTCTAGTTGTTTTACGTAAATGTTGTTGCTGTTACCGTAACAACTTGTTTCTAAAAATCTGGTTAACAGTGTGTCTAGTTATGCCGCTCTCTACTGCATACTGCCGTATGTAGTATGTGACCAAATAAAGTTAAAACAATAAATATTAAGCCAGTCAGTCCTCTTACGTTTTGGCAAATAAAATAAATTCTTCATTCCTTTGATTTTCTCTTAACATGTTTACAATTTAAAGTTGACTTCTCTTTAAAAGTGTTGCCAGAGTATTTTTCTATTTAAGTAAACTTTTGGGCCAAAAATGAGGAATTTTTTTGGATTATTTTCTTTTCAAAAGAAACACATTTTAATAGAAAGTAAGATTTTGATGAAACTAGGAAACTTTGTCTGCAGGACTTGAATAAATTTTACAGATTATAGATTATATACACAAGGTGGCCTATAAATTGTCACCCTTTGCTATTGAAGTGCAATTCTATTTTGATAAACAAAATAACGCTGCCTTGGATTGTGTTTTGGCCCCGATTTATGGCTTATATTCAAGACTCATGATTTCGAAAATCTTGTGATTAATTGCATCAATTTGTGAGAACCACTTGCTCTTCAGTTCTATTTGAGGCAGGAAAATGCACAGCTGTATAGCGCTGTTCACCAAGAAAATAGAACCTGATGACACCTTAAGCTTACACTATACAGAAGGTTAGTCCCATAGCCCCAGGATTAAACAGTCAGGATCAAAGATGACACAAACTGACAAGTCAAAAACACGAACCTCTTCCTAGCAAGAGCTGGACACTGACGAACGAGATGAAAAATTTTCTCCCACGCTTATCGAGTATAGCTGGCCTGAAATTAAAGATTATAAACTGGACAGCGTTTGTTGTTAAGAAGACGATGTCAAAAGCTCCACAATTTTCCGATTGTGGCATTATTGCAAAAGAAATTTCCAGAAAAAATAATTTTACGTTTGGGCTACGTTAAAAGGATACCAATGAAAAGTTTTGATTTCATTCTGCTTGAGCACTGAATCGCTATTGATAATTTGATCCATTTGTGGCACCCAAACGTCGAGGTTTTTTCGTCAAAAAAAAATTGGTAACTGTTTGGTGGTGAATATCTAGTTGCTTAGCAATATCTTTACTAGTTATACGCCGGTTTTATTAAATTTATTCGATGTTCTCATTAATTTTTTTTTAGTTATTGGTCGACCAGAGTGAGATGCAATCAAATTATCACATTCCGAAAAGGAGCAAATTATTTTACTGCTGTTTTTCTAATTAGAGCATAAGCTTTATAAACTTGAAAACTCCTTTCCAAACCCCGTAGCATATTCTTACCATATCTGTGTTGAAGAAGAGGTTGAACTAGTACACGCATTTTTGGTCGAATGTATAGTCGAACCTTCCCATTACAGTGGCTGGTGTTGTCTCTCACATATTTGCCGTACCTAAATGTTGACTTAGTGATACCGAAAAGTAAAAAAGTTTAAAACAATCAAATATTTTCAAAGTTGAACACATATTGTAGTTACACTGCATAAAACAACACGATTTACATACTTGTTGAGATATTCTGGCATCACTTTCATTTTAATTTTCAAAACAAATCAAAACAAAACAAGAAACCCGTTATTACGCGTAATACTGTATGTTTTATGCCACTGCTATTAAACATGCCATACGTACATACATACATACATACATACATACATACATACATATATGTGTTGTTTTTATTGTGTATATAAACAAGTTTTTTATTTGATTACTTCATACACACAAGAGTTATAAAATGTTTTTGTTTTATTTTATTCTTCTTTTTACTTTTTTTAATTTCGTTTACATATTTCTCTTATTTACTGTTTTTATTCGAAAGAGAAAAAAAAACAAAACAAAAAAAAACAAAAATATGTTACAATACATGAGCTCTTCTCTTTATATTGGCGATTATGCGCTGTTTGCTGTACAACTTGTTTTCATTACTGTTTGCTATGGCAACTGTTAATATGGCAATCAACTGTTAAGCTAAAAGAGAAAGAGAGAGAGAGAGAGAGCGATTATATTTGCAACATTATGCAACTAGTGTGTGTTATTATCTGTACAGTTAATGCAATTCATACAGTTTCCCTTACAACATTTTTGTTATTGTAATGCATGAATTTCTATTAACATGCATCCACATATATGCATTTGCTTATGAACATTTGTGTTTGTTTGTATGTGTATTAAGAGTGTATGTTTGTGCTTTTTTGGGGTGATATTCATAAATATTCATATTTTCATTATAAATCATCAAAGTCATGCTCTCTAGTCATATGTATGTAGATATATTACTGTATGTACGTATGTATGTATGTATGTATGTATGTATGTATGTATGTATAAATATGTTGTTGTTGCTATTCTGTTTTAATAGTTACAAAAGCTGTCTATGCCTTTCGGGATTCTTGTTGATATTCTAGGTAAAGTTATAACTTTTGCTCCCGTTGCCGTTAGCCGAAGTCTATTTACAATTTTACCTCAACGAGTTTATTTCTTTGTTTGGATTTTTTTTACCGTTTGCATGAGTGTTCGGCTGTGTGTATGTGTTTGTATATGAATGTTAAACACTCTATTTTAGTGCTCTTCTAAATTTATAATTAAAAACTTTAGAAGGGCAAATGTTTTTATTTTATTTTATTTTTCTTCAATTCTCTCTCTCTCTCTATCTCTTTCTCAGTCTGTCTTTAGTATTCCTTTTAATTTGGCGTGCTGGAAGTAAGAGGAAGCATAATTTTATATTTGTTTTAAGCAAAAAACAACAAAAACGAAAAAAGAAAAAAAAATGCTTTGTTGGATTACAGTGGCTTAAGGTAAAGGACTTTTTCTCTTTTTCTATTTCTTTTGGTTTTCCTTCTGTGCTTGTGATTCTACTTTGCTGACAAGTGAAAGGGATTGAGGTCGTTAAAGTTTATACACTGAAAGAAAATTGTTGAGTGTATTAAGTAAAGATGAAGATTTCCAACAGTTGATACATCTTTTATAGACGATCTGTGACTAACTCTAGAACTTGTAATATATTTTGTGGAGTATTCCCCTACGTTTATTGTGTTTATTTCAGAAACATGATGAATGTTCAACTAAAACAAATGTTAACAAAATAACAAAGTCACAATAAAAAATCGGCATAGAAATTCTATGAAAGATGCTACTAAGGAGACAAAAAAATAAAAATAACATATCAACAGTAAGTTCTGGAGGTTGCCAGATGGAATATAAACGGTGTATAAAAAGAGTGAACTGCAGTAATGCTACAAGGTAGTTGTAGTAAAAAGCATGACCTATAAATACCGTTGAGTAATATTTGATCTTTACAATTGAAGGATCTTGTGAATAAATTGATAGCACGGTGTTATCAATTAAAGATAATTATTAAATAAAAGATAATTGTTAAATTTCTTAATTCATAATAACAATACAACAAACAATAATTCTTAAAAAAAAAGAAGAGTTGATGTCGATCGATTGTGGCAAACTATTCAAAATAGTTGCCACCTCCGAACGATAGAATGATAGAATTAATGATTACGACAACACTCATTGAAGTGGCTGTGATTCAAACTCCAGCTCAGACATATCGAACAAAACGAAAAAAAAATATTTCTTTTGACATTAGACTTCTGCCAAAAATTCTGACATTGCTTGTTGTTCGGAGTTGACTTTAAACTGTAGGTTTCGTTACTTATCATTTGTGGTGTGAGCACCTACATTGTAATATTGACTAAACGATTGTAATGGCTTTTTATGTTAGAAGTAGAACACCACGAATGTTTGTAAGTAGCAACGTGAAGCCAATATGCTACTGTTTGACAATTTTAGACAGAAAGTATGTCATCTAGTGGGAAATCATGGTCATGTAGTAAGATACAACGAGCAAGAGGTGTTTTCTGTAATACAAAGGCAGTGAAGATGATGAATTATCTGGCTGATCTCAATTATTTAGACAACGTATGTATTTTTCCCTCATTATATCAAAATCCAAAATAAAGAAAAAAAAAACGATGAAGTTAATGAGATTGAATGCGATGTGCAACGGATGCTCTCTTTTATTCTAGCAACATCTCTACAATCGTCATTTATTTGTTGTTTTACTTTTGTTTGTTTCTATGGTCTTTCTTTAGTGCTGAATTTGTTTTTGTAAGACTATTTGTTTCCAGAAGTTGACTAGAATACAGATTTCTCATGAGTATAAAAATGAAATTTTACACAATTATTCTGCTTTCAACTTCTGTTTTAACACTTGAGGGTTCTTACAATGCAATCATATGTAATTTTCATTGTGAAGTTTCTTAGTGGAGTACATAATTGGTATGCTTGACCACCAACAGTACTCCATTATCTTTTTGTTAGAAGAAAACACAATGAAAGTAGCTGTTAGGTTTCTATTTTTGAGAGGCATCGCAAGACACATCTCCAGTAAAATTGAAGTGCATTCGCTTTGAATATTTACCTTTTGGGCCTATTTTGCGACAGTAATAGCTGGATTTTTCAATTTGTTTTGAAATCTCTTTACATTTTCTGCGGAAATGCTTTTTCCATCTCCGTAGAGCCAGAGATATAAAAGCTTTTGGCCTCTTGTTGCCTGAAGTGCTTGAAGCAATAACGTCAATGTCATTGAAGATTGTGGTGAAGAGCTGTCTTGATACTGCCATCATACGGTTTATTGTACTGCCCTCCAATGTTAGACAACTCCCTGCCTCTTGCCTGATATGCACCCAAGCATTTGCTTTTGGGTTGCATTAATGCTTCCTAGAATGTATTCAGAAGATTCAAGAATTTATATGTTGGAGTCGAAACAATACTGATTCTCAATAATTGAGACTACTGGGCCCTGTCCAGAAACAGGTTACAACCTGCGGTTAATCCTTAATAGTCCGATGCATGACTCTGATCTCCTCTTATTGTAATTTTCCCATAAAAATTTTGCTTCAAACCCATTTGGTTTTAGAGAAGTTTTTGCCTCTTTTTATCTTTCCTTTTGTCCTTGTCCACTTTTTGGAAGAGTTCTAACTCCATCAATGGCATGCAAGCTCCCCTCATTGCAAGATAATTTGCTTGCTAATGGTCGAACCCTTACCACATGACCTGGGAACCACTTAGCCGATGTGGCTTCTTCACACAATTCTATACCAATTTCGATTTAATCTTATAAGAGCCGAGTGCAAAGTGATGAGGACCTTGCATATGATTAGGACCTTGGCTCAGAGCTTGTCCAACATCTTGAATGCTTGAAAGCTTTAATCCTTAAAGAATTTCCTCAATATTAGAAACAATTACTTACCACCACCTGATTATGTAATTACTAAAGCTGACAAATGCTTATTCCAGTGTAAATTATTCTGTTCTATTGTGTGTTCCTTCTGTTCCTGTTTAATTATTCTTGCAATAAAAATCTTTAAATAATTGATATTCCACTTCGAAGACTCTTTCAAAGTAAGTGAGAGATTTCCATGCAATTATTGCGAACAAAATATTTAAAATGAAATGAAATCGTAATTTTACTTTCAACAGCTTTCAAGTTGACATTAAATGCCTCATTGAGGATTTAAATGTTGAAAAGTGCCAACAAAAGAAGATGAGTGTGTGAAGGGAACGTGTGTGGGCATACAGCATTGGAAAAAATAATGGAGACAACAGAAGTGTTTTACAATTAAAAACTTAATGTGTGTTTGTGAATTTTTTGAAGGCAATCAAGTGGAGGAGTAGCAATCACACTATAATCGGCCTACTCTGGAAGGAAACGGCAGTCGTTTTTTAAATTTCTTTCATTACGACTTCTATCAGAGGGCCACGCTGTGCACTTTAAATTTTCTTAGTTTGTTTCCTTTATTGCTTCAATTATTTTATACATCACTGTACTTACGTGTAGTAGTAAACGTGTGTGTTTAGTGTCAAAGTGTGAGTTGGCAAACAAACATGTTTTTCACCTGCTTAGAAGTTTCAAAGTCAATACGCACTGTATATCTATTTCTCTATTGCCATAATGTATGCGAAAGACTCGCATAAAGCCTTAGACACACATAAACACACACACATGCATATACCTGTATACATAAATGCATACAAATAAACTTACATTAGCATAGCAATGGTTAACGTAACAGGAAAAGTGCAAAAATGCTAAAAATGTGTGCAAAATGCTACTTTGAAAGCCACTTGAGGTGGGCCTTGAGAATGAGTTTGAAGTGGCAGAGATTTTAAATGCAAATAAGCACAATGGAACACAATTCAACACAAATGCAAAAACACCAACAACAACAGCAACAACAACAGAGTACTTGAAGCAGCTGAAACATTGAACTGAACTCTTTAATACAGAGAGAGGGAGTGCGAGAAAGAGAGAGAGAGATACGAGAGAAGCTTACATTGTACTTGACAGTCTGCCTATTACAGCACAAGCAATACAATGCAATTTACACATAAAACATACACATACATATATATCCATGCATACATACATATGTATATGCATTTACATACTAACAAACACTTGCCATTCTTGTGTAAATAACCATAGAAACTCTCTTACAACTATTTATGCTCACAAATGCATTTACAATGAGTTCATAATAAAGAATGCTTGTTGAATAAATGCTCACTACAAGCAACGAAAGTGAACAGACGAACAACAACAGCACAAACAATGATAAGAATCAACAGCAACTAGTCAAGTAAATCAAATAACAATGAATGAATGAAAGTGCACTCTCACTCTCCCAATTATCACTCACCCATTATACAAACACTTTAGCGTGCATACATATGTACGTACCCAACGTACATAGTAAAACAACGTAAAAATATTCAAACGAAAATCAATGCTGCACTCATTCACTCACTTTACAATACGGAATGCAAGAAATTTGTTGAAAAAAAAAAAAATGGTGGAGAAACTGAGAGCAGAAATGTTTACAGAGTCATGATTATGCAGCATTAAAAATGCATGACCACCATTGACTCAGTGTTTGTGTGTAAGTGTATGTACGCGTGTATATTGTACGAACTCGTGTAAGAGTCTGGCAAAAATTTTGTAAATTTCCTTGTTACAGTTTTAATCACTCAAATGAAAAGAGAATCAAAGTAAACTCAAATTTAATTTCGTAATCATTTTCTCAATCACTTCAATTACGCCGTCTGTCCTTCTCTTGTTACTCATTGGAATACATTTCATGAACACCAATAAAACTAAATCACTGTGCTGGTACGTATACGTAGTGCACAAAATAATTATTAAGACTCATACGCTTAGCTAAACGCGTTTCTTGTATTTGAGTGCTGCAGTTAGGCTTTTGTTTGTAAGCAAGAACGATTCACTCATTAATTAATGAAATTGCAACGAAAATTATTATGAATTTTTCCTTTTTTTTTTTTTTTTTGGTGCTATTATTGAAAATGTATACGTTGTGATTATGAAAACTAAAAAGAATTAACGTGACCAACGAAGTCGTTATTACGAAAAGATCCATTGAATGTGAGTTTTGGAATGTAAAATATCTTTGAAGTATTTATGGTTTGGTGCTGACATGTTTTAGAAGAATTCATTAAATACATACGTACATAATCGGTTATTACAACACTTAAGAAAGAATTTCGACCTAGCTTCTCGCGCCACTTATGTTGTGTGGGTTAATTTTATACATCAGTGGCGGCACCTACAGTTTAAAGTCGACTCTGAATGACAGATTTTTGGAAAAACTTTTCATGGCTATTTTCTATTTACTCTCAGAGTTTTTGCCAGAAATCTGCTGAGAGAAAGAAAGTCGCCGAAGAAATATTTTTTCATACTTCGTTTTGTTGGAGATTGTCTGACCTGGGGGTTTGAACTCAGGCGTACTATCTAATAAGCCAACTCATTATCTCCTAGACTACGGCGACTTCTTATCCCAACCAAATGCTTCACATATACAATCTATTGTGTTATGATCAGACGTCGGCACAAGGAGAACATGATAAAAATGTGAGTGTATTTGTGAGAGCTATGTGTATAACCCAGAGGAAAATTGTTAGTAATTATTGTTTCAAGCAGCGTTCGAACAAATGTTGTGTATTTTTCCCATTGTAAAGGATAACAATATTTCACTATATATTATGGTAATCTGTTTCGTAAATCCTGCATTAACTTTTTAAACAAATGTTCCCGTTTACAGCCCATTATTGAATGAAGCTCGGTATGACAACTTTTTTGTGCACATACTAAACACTCAGCTTCATTCAATATATTTAAAGCAAAAAATGAATTTAATTTAATTTTTCTTTGAGTGTATCATAGAAATACAAAAAAAAAAAATTAAAATGAAGCGATAACAATCCACTTTACTGAATGCTGACATGCAACTGAATGCAATTATTGATGTTCGTGTCCTATGTGTGTAAAAAGCCGAAGATGTTTAGCCCCCGAGTGTATGTGAGTGTATGTGAGTATACACCACCAAACATATGTACTTGAAAAGCATACCACACGCTTCACATTACATATTGTTATCCATATTTGGCATAAGAATAATTTTTTAGTATGTTTTAAAAGAACAATTCTTCTAAAGATCACTCTCAAATCAGTTGTTATTTTTTTAATTTCATTTTAAGATTTTTAAAACACACCTCGTACTCTCTAGTCTTGTTTTAGGGGATTTACTCGGCATCTCTTCTTATCATTCATAATGTTGTTACGATGAATTTTATTCTTAAAAAGAAACCTGACTTAAAAACAAAACAATACGAATAATTATTGTCTTCTTTTTTGTTCTGCTCGTTATCAATTAAAATGTGTTTTTTACACACAAAAATAATTTAAGTACACCATTTCCATTTAATGAGCAGAAATTTAATAGAATTTCTGAACAAACTGTTTAAAACTGTTCCTTATAAATTCTGTCTTGGAATTGTTTTTTTCTGTTTTTGTTTTTGTGATTGCATTTGTAATGGAAACGGTGTATTTGTTTTGTAATTTATTGAAGGCAATACAAGATTTTTCTTAAAATCTCACACAGTTTCAAAAGTTTATTCGAACAGAGAGGCAGTAAGACGGGACAAATAAAAGCGATCAATCAGAAAATGTTTCAATTTAAAATAATCGGATTTTTATTTCATTTGATTGTGTTACTTTCGATATCACAATTATGTGCAACGCAATTTCAAGAGGTACGCATTGATTAAAATTTCGATTTGAAAAGAAAGAAAAGCCGTGGGTGTTATTAAGAATTTTAATGGGAAGAGAACTAAAATATTATTTTTATTATGCAGAATATCTAAGACTCTTAGACTAAGAGATGTTTTTCGACAAGTTTATTAATCTGTTATCTGCGTAATCTGTGTACCAAAAAAATTAAATGTTTAATGGATGTGCGCTTATGCATGTTTTCTTTAATGTGTTTGGTGCTTATGGCTTTGAATTGAAATGAAATTGGTCTGTGAATGAAAAACCTACTAGCGATCTGGACTCTCAAGACATTTTATGAAGTCATTTTTATCGACATTAAACTGTAGAATGAAAGGAATGCAAAGATTTGCGCGGGTATTCTCTGGATGAGAATATCAGCCTCTAATTCACTTACGGGAGCTTCCCACACCATCCGTGTTGTGAGGTCGATAATTTCGGAGAACAAATTTTAAGTAAAAATAAATCTCTCGAGATTATGATTTCCTTACAAGATTCTTATGAATTTATGTTTATGCGGTCTTCTCTTCTTTTCTTTTTTACAGGGTGAAAAAATCGTTATTGAGGGTAGTTCAAATACATTGAAGAAAATTTTTACGGAATTCAATCAAATAAGGGACGCAATGAACGCGTTAAAGACAAGGTAAAACAGAAATTCTCATTTATTATGCACACATTATATCCGGGAATAATAATTTCTTTCCTATTTCTAACTGATTTCTAGTATTCAGGAATATTCTAAACAGCCAGTTATTTCGCCTAAAAGTATGTTAAATTTTATTGCAATTGATTTTGTTCCATAACAGTTAAGTTTTTTAATATTTTGTTTCTATTTTTTTTTTAATATGAATACAGATTTACCGTTGTTTGATATTCGTTATGATGAACTGCCTAAAAAATGGTAAGAAAAAATTCCCAAATAAATTTTTATTGCCTATAAATATGCCACTTTATATGTATTTAATAAGCTTCAGAAGTTACTACCACAATCAAAACTTGTGTGTCACCACGTTTTGTGGTTTTATGGTTACCATATGTGCTAAAAAGAAACTGTTGTCATGACCTAGAGGATTTAGTAGATTCAGTAGATTTATTTAAAAAAAAAATTTGTTTGCTTTCATTTGTAGTGTGACAGAAGTTTTACCAAAAAATTGTGGAGAAGCTACATCTTGTACGCGACGCAGTGGCATTTATAAAATTCAAGTTGCTCAGTACAGCTTTGAACCGTTTTATGTTGAATGTGATGCCGAAACCGAAGATGGCGACTGGACAGTGATACAAAGGCGCCATGACGGCTCCGAAGATTTCTATCGCAATTGGGATGAGTTTGAAAAGGGCTTCGGTGATGTGGATAAAGAATTTTTTATTGGCTTGAAGAAACTTTACGCTCTCACAAATTATAATGGGCCACAGGAGCTATTAATAATAATGGAGGATGCAAATAATACAAGAGCTTTTGCCAAATACAATGCATTCGCTATAGGCAGCGATGCTGAAATGTATAAATTGAAGAGTCTTGGTAGTTTCTCAGGAACAGCTGGTAATTCATTGCAGGCGCATCTTGGCATGAAATTTACCACAAAAGATCGTGACAATGACATTCATAAGGATCTTAATTGTGCTGTGAATTTTACAGGCGCATGGTGGCATAAAATGTGCCATCACAGGTGAGTTTATTTCTGATCCGTTGATGTCTATAATCATTATCTGGATTTACTATTCAACAGCAATCTTAATGGAAAATATGGCGACAATACATTCGGAAAGGGCATAAATTGGTTGGCATTTCGAGGACACACTACATCTCTTAAATACGTCAAAATGATGATACGCAGACGTAGAATTAATGCGACAACCAGTTTAACTGCCTAAATCAATCTGAAATAATATTGAAATGTTGCCGTTAGTTTTATAATCCTCTCAGACTGACATTTAAATTCGCCACGTGTGTTACATTCATCGATATTCCGGTAGACCGCAGCAAAGTTTTAAATTTTTATTTACCGAATAGTTTGCGTATTTGTAAACGTAATAAATTTAATAAAACTTTACTTTAAAATTCATAAAAAATGAAAAAATTTAATGAAATTTTCAAAAATCTTGATAGATAACTAGATAACCTTTGGTGGGGCGACGCTTATTTTTAATAACTGAAAAGATAATATTTGTCATGGCATTTACATGATTCCATGAGTTAGTTTATGGTCGAAATCTGCCTTCCCTCTGTTTAATATTTTGTTACAAACACTTCCACCCCATAAGTTTTCAATGGGATTGCAATCGAAATTGTAAATCAGTCACGGCAATACATCATTAGTTTTGAAGGCAAACCAGGCGTAATAACGACTTTATGTCTTGTGGAAATGTATATGAGATCTTCCGAATTTTCATTAAGTTTTGTGATAAGGAAAGTATTCTAAAAACGAACACACGTTGGAATAACCGGGACTAAAGACCTTTCGCATTATTTTGAATTGTTGCTTATAACCTAGCCCCCATTCATAGTTGAAAAGCTCAAATCATAAAATCTGTAATAATAAAAACGTACGAACGTTAGAATTTTAAAATTACACAATGGCAACACCCGTTCGAACTTTATTCCTTTTGTATCATGATAATTATCTTTCATCTAAACACAAACCACACTGCTGGTAATGCAGTGTATACGTATACGCATATGTTGGAGAATGCTTCCGCTAACTGAGGTGAAAAAATTATGGTGTTGGAAAATGTTTTTTAAAGTCACATTTTAACTCACTCATAATTTTAGCTTTAAGCTTAATATTAATTACAGTATTGGAAAGCGATATAAAATAAAAAAAGCTGAAAATAAATTATTTTTACATTTTAATTATAATTCTTAATTACCCTTGAAATAGAAATCGATGTAAATGGGCCTAGCAGAAGTGCACTAAGGAAATCCTTAGAAGAGAAAGTCTATGCAAGATAATCTTTCGTTTCAAATATTCTATTTGGCATGAACTGTGTGTAGGGCAATGTAATGTTTGTTAAGACTAGATGGCGCTGGTGTCATGATCATTCAATTAAGATCAATAGAAATAAGAAATTACAGACGATTAGTGCTAGATATTGCAGTTAATAATGGCCTGGTCAATGTAAATCCTAAAGAAATATGGACCGATGTGGCTACCATTTAAAAATCCACACCAAACAGCAACTTAATATTAGTAATGCATTGAAAGCTCTTGGATCTCATGTGGAATGGGTATTACATAACTATTTATCCAGAGATGGAAAATGTTATCCTATCGGAACACCCATTTTTATAAAATATTTCTATTATTTATAACTGTTTTTGAATAGTGAAATGACAAGTAATTTGACAGTAGACACTGCACGAGTCTAGTAGGTAGTGTGTTGGCTTATTAGACGTGAAGCTCCGGTTCAAATTTTAGGTTAGACATGCCGAACAAAACGAAATAAGAAAAACTATGTCTTCGGCTGCTTCCTCCTCTCAGCAGATTTCTGACAAAACCTCTGAGGGTAAACAGAAAATTGCAATGAAAAGCTTTTTAAAAATTTATCGTTCGGAATCGACTTTAAAACTGTAAGTCCTGCTCACTTATGCATAAAATGAACACACACCAACATAAGTGGTGTGAGAACTTAGGTCGTTATCCAGGCTAAAGGCTTGTAATGACCAATTATGTATGTTACCAACTGTCACTATTTACCGTTACCAAAAGGTACGGTCTAAAAAATGGTTGTGGTTTGTGTTTTTGTCATTCTCTACAGGCTCTTCATTTTTCCATCACATGTTAACTGAAATTAAATGAAATGAACCTCTCTGTACCGTAAACATATTTAGATTTCTATGGCCCCATAGAGGATAAACTTTGCTTTTAATTAATAGTCTAGTAGTCAGTTACACATTTTAAAACAATTTTGAATGCTTTATGTTAAGAAATTATTATCAATTCGTTGCACTTCAATGGTGACGGGAAATGATGAAATGGAAAAATGCAATTTGTTATGGCCACATGGTTGGTGTTCAGTTATAAATGAACAGCTTCCATAAATAACGTATCATTCAGTTGCAAAATCTTCATTGGCGCAGTGTTGTTCGGTGTGTTAAGAAAATGTTGAGTTCGAAACTAGTATCGTGTGTTATTTGTTTATTTGTAATATTTTCAGTTGGTAACTCTTGTGATCCAGAATGCAAAGAGGACGAAGATCGGGTATTTAAATACAGAATAAGAATTCATTTAATTCAGTGTTTTACTTGTGTTATACGATAATCAGCATAACTATTGTCGAGGCAATGTAATAAAAATTTCGCAAAAAGAAAACGAATTTAGAATTTCGAGTGTTCTATCAGCCTTAAAAAAAAAGTGACAAAACAACAGTTTTAATGCGTTTTTGTAAGACAAATGATTTCAGAGGAATGTCCTTTTGTGTTGTGTGTCCATACAATCAGATGTTAGTCTAAAAATATTCGTCTTACAGAAACAAGCCCTAAATCTAGTAGAATTGTTGAGACGTTTCAATGTAGTTTGCTTCAAGCGACTAGAAATTTCTTTTTGGTTGTATACGAAATGCGGTTGGTTTTACATTCTCAACGAATAATTTTTTTTTTATTTCCAAGTCCACTCAAGAATTTTCAATTTAAGCGGCCAAAGAGTGTATCTGAAGCACATTGAAGAAATTGACTCTGTGTTCTACTAACCTGGAACGTTCTAGAACGTCAGTTGTCACACAAAGTTTGAATGGCTTGAACAAAGACAATTTACGAGAAATGAAAACTTGAATCCGAAAAAAAAATTTCCCTTTATCCTTATGCTACATACTGTTCATAAAGGATATGTGCGATACAGTGCGATTCTAGTGGCTGGACGCATTGTTGAACTGTCTAAGAGCTTACACGCTGGCAACATACATCATCGGTCCTTACTTCTTTTGAAATAAGCAAGTTAGCTGCAGTAACGGTAAATGATGTGTGCTGTAGAGCTATGGTGGTTGAATTTTTAATTCCAACAATGCCAATGTGTTTTGATTGCAACAAGATGGCACAGCTTGCCCATATTCAAGCCATCAATGACTCTATGCGGGCGAATTTATTGAGAAAACTAGACGAAAATTAAATCGATTGAATGAAGCAAATCTAGTAGAATTGTTTCCAAAATTTTATAAGTTAAGCATCGACCGTATTTTGTACAAACAAGACAGCATAACTTGCCATTTAGTCAAGATTACAACCTAGCATCTCAAACCACCTGTACTATGCGTATTAATTTCCTCCATGCATCGTCTCCAAACGACAGATTTGAGAAACTTTTAACGCTAATTTCTATTCTCGATTTGTTTGCTGTAAGAGAAAGTCACCGATCGAAATATATTTTTCTTATTTGATTTTATTCGAGATTTCTGAGAGTGGCTTTGAACCACAAGAACTCTTGTCGAACTAGCTAATACAGTACCAATCTACTAGACTATGACAAGGATATACCAATCAATTACATTTTAATTCCTTAATTTTTTTTTTACTTTAATTTTTACAGTGTAAACCGGATTGTACTGAAGTGCAAACAACAACAACGCCGGAGGTCAACCATGTATTGGAGTCAAGGTAAAGATTTCATTTCATTTCTCAATTAAATTCCTTATAAAATATAAAAAAAAAATTCTTTTCATTATTCTTTAAGTGATCCTTGTAATCCCAAGGATGACTGTATAACTCCTAGTCATCAGGAATGTCCAGAAAGTATAACTAAAGGTATTGTAGGGTAAATTCCAATAAATTATGCGCGTAAGTTTTTCAATTTTTTTTGGTAAATAATAATTTTTTTTTTCTTTAACCAGCGTTGCCATTTTTCGATATACGTTTTGATCCCTTGCCTCCCGAATGGTAAGAACAAAAATTACAATTTCCAATCAATCAATCAGTCAATCGATAGACTGTTAGAGATAGAAAGTTAACACAAAAATCTTTTAATTTTGTCCTCTCATTTGAAAGCGTAACAGATGTTCAGCCCAAAAATTGTGCCGAAGCTACAGCTTGCACGCAACGCAATGGTATTTATAAGATTTTAGTTCCACAGGATAGTTATGAACCGTTTTATGTGGAATGTGATGCCGAAACTGAAGGTGGTGACTGGACGGTGATACAGAGGCGTCAAGATGGCTCTGAAGATTTCTATCGCAATTGGGCGGATTACGAAAAGGGATTCGGTGAAGTGGACGGTGAACATTTTTTAGGTTTGAAAAAGATATACGCACTCACAAATTTCCATGGACCACAGGAATTGTTAGTACTAATGGAGGATGAGAATAATACGATAGCTTTTGCCAAATACAACACATTCGCCATAGGCGATGGAAGAGAAGAGTATATTTTGAAAAGACTTGGCAAGTTTACGGGACCTGCTGGAGATTCATTGACATCACACATAGGCATGAAATTTACAACAAAAGATTGTGACAATGATATGCATGAAGATCTTAATTGTGCTGTGCACTCTACAGGTGGATGGTGGTATAGAGATTGTCATGATAGGTATGTTTTCTTCTTTTTAAATCTATTTCCACTACACATTCCATATTATACATACAACTGATTTCATATATCAAACAGCAATCTGAATGGAAAGTATGGCGATAATAACTATGGCAAGGGCATTAACTGGTTAACATTTAATGGCCGCGTTTGCTCGCTTAAATATGTAAAAATGATGATACGAAGACGCAGGGTCTAAGATAAGCAGCATGAATGATATGATCGGTATTTCATAAAAACTAATGAAAAGTAATTCGGAATAAAATTATAAATTTCAATATGAGCAATATTAAGTGAATAAATTTTTATTTCAACATAATTTAGCATTACTTGCCATTGCTAAGGCCGTATACACATGATTCAGTGTTTATATTGGTAACTTCTTTTCAATTCGAAATAGTTTAGAAAAGCTCACATAATTATGACTTAGCAATACTTACTTAATTGAATTTTACAACTCTTTAGTCAGGATTACAACCTAGGTTCTCATACCACCTATGTTACGTGTGTTAATTGTTTCTATGAGTGGTGAGACGTATAGTCAATACCGAATGAAACTTTTCATGTCAATTTTATTTACTCTCAGTCTGCATATTTCGTATTGTTCGATCTGGTATTATGGTATCAAGTCTCGTGTTAATCCTTGAAAAACAGAATTGATGAAATATGGCACCTATTTTTAACTTATCTTCCCTTAAAGGCGTTCAATTCTCCTTATCCAAGAGTGTTAAGTATCTGGGGTTTATTCTTCTGGAAGGTTAACATTATTGATAGAGCCAGGAAAGCGACAAAATCACTTTACACCTGCTAAAGAACTGTAACCAATGTCGAGAATCTCAGACCAACCATCATATACTTGCTCCATTGAACCTTGCTTTATGATAATATAGTTTGGTGGACGTTATGCAAGCTTTAATACCACTGCCAGCTGATACACAGAGTAAGTAGGCAGGTAGGTGTTCTGATTACCACCACAACCATGGCTTTATTTGATATATTCACTTAGCTCTCCTCTCCTCATTCTATTAAGGCAGAGGATTGAGGTGGCAGAGTTCAACACATTGCAGTCAAATCCTGTCCCAATGTAGACTATGGATATACTGTTATTGTGGAAAGATGTAGGCATATTACAGTCCTTATAACTTTCTGAATAGAACATTCGATTTTTGAAGTCCAAATAGGGACTTCTGGCCTGAAGATCTGATGATTTCCAATGGGACCCTTCAATTTTATACTGATGGTTGTTGATATTAAACTTTTTTATAGACTCTCTGTCCACCGCAGTATTTTTCAAGCAGAGGCGTAATGATTGATATCTGGCAGGATTTTCCTGGCAAATCTCTTGATTTATTCGGACCGTCTGACTATGATTAAATCCATGAATACCGAGGATTTGACGGTCGAGATGGTTTCTTCTAGAGAACGTTTTATCTCCTGGCAGCCTAAGTTTATTAACACCTAAATAAACGCCTTAACTAAGCCTTGTTCGATCAGTCTGAACAGTGATCTAATAAACCATTATACTATCTTCTAGACCAGAGTTCGGCACAAAGAAAACATGATTAAAATGTGACTGTAGTTGCGAGAAGCATGTGTATAACCCAGAGGAAAATTGTTAGTAATATTTTCTAGTGTACTTATTTACCCAATAATATGCATATGTAGTAGAAAATATAAAAAAACATGTACAGTGCCAAAGCTCTAAAGACGGCGTATTTAACTTGACAAATATTCTTCCAAAAATGGAGATCATTTCTCATGCGTGTATAATTGAAATCTGAACAAAAGCGATATGAACCTTTTTCTTAAGAAGCTGACAGGCATTTTTATTCCCTTTTTTTATGAATTTGGTTGATGTTCGTCTCTTCTATGTGTAAAAAACCGAAGATGTTTATCCCCTGGAGATATTGCTGCCGACCACTGCCACGGTTTGAAACAGAAAAACAATAGGGGAGGTATCTAAACAGTTAAAACTGGCCATTATACCTAGATGCATTTAAGTCATTCTAACACCACCGTTAATTATTTTCTCCTAACCCTGAAACAATCCGGGGTTTCTATTTTCGTCAGATAAGTGAAATCATCTGAATGGTATTAGAGCAGGTTGTTTCTTCTTCTACCACATAATGCTGGACATGTACATTTCTTTTTCGTCTAGGCAACACCTGCACATCTTGGTCATATGACCAAGAACAATACCTAGATTATAATGTCAGCAATGTCAACAACGATGACCGCGCTCTTCTGGTGCCATTCCATTTGATAGATTTTCCGCAGTCTTGTCGATATAGTTTTCATTTTATTACTACATGATCAATCCTGATCAATCCTAGGCTTGCTAGTTCTTAATAAAGTTTCTAAAGTATTCTATGGTTGTGCTATGAATTTCTTTGAATTTTTTAAAGACTCAAAAAAAGAACAAAAAAAAAAAGAAAATTTTTTCCGTTACAAATTTTAATTTTCTATTCCGTCATAATGTAGTGCAACAAATCAAAATGAAATTAAAATAAATAATGAGATCACATCAGAGACCGAAAAAAATTATTTATTGAAGCAAATGGAAAATAAGTTTTTCAATTTAAAAATTGCTGGAATTATGCGGTACATGTGGTTCAGCTTTCTGATTTTTCTTCCAAAATCTCACACAAATACTCTCTACTCGATGGTAATATTCTGTATGTCGTAGGTAGTCATTTGGCTGTAGACGATAAACAGGTCGTGTATTGGCTTTTTAGATGAAAGCCCGTGGTTCGATTCATACATTTCGAGCGAAATGAAATATTTCTTACTGCCACTTTCTCTCTCAGCAGTTTTGTGGTAAAATTTCTGAGATTAAAAAAAATTGCCATGACAAACTTTCTCAAATCTGTATATTCTGTAATTCAGGAATAAAGTTAACACGCCAGTTTTTAATGAGCAATTGAGTAAGTACCATAAGTAAAAAAGTAGACACCAAAAATATGAAAAATGTACCAACAAAAACAACAGCATAAAAGAAAACAAAAATGGTAAACAAGTAAACCAAAATACAACTACAAGAATAAATGTAAACAAAATACACAAACAAAACAAGTAAACACAAAAATACAAAAATATATATAAACAACGATGTTTACAACAATGTTTACATTTATAGAGAACTCCAGAAGGCGAAGACACAAACATTCGCTTTCATCAAACTGTTAACGTTGCTATATAAAAGGCAAGGCAAAGCAGGCAACGAGCCAGAAAAAGTTCAGTCAGTCTTGTGTGAAGACGTTGTGCGTTTGAAGAAAGTAATCGTGGTTTGAAGATCTTCGTTACAAAGATATGTAGAACAATTGTTTAGAAATTATTATTGTTTACTGCAAAAAGTGTAAACTGAGGAATAACAAACTAAACAATTGTTATCGTTAGAACAATTAGTGAACAGTGGCACACAGAATTATGCAAACATTAAGTAATTTTAATTAAAATTAAATACAAATTTATTTTTATTTTATTTACTCTTTATGAGCTCATATTTTAAACGTTTTTAAAAAGGTTAAAACGTAACACTATGTTCAGCCAATGTTCTCTTCTCAATATTCTTAATCGAAGAATGTAATCAATGGAAGCCAGTTTAATTTCCATATATATGGCCCCACTGATGATCTGTTGGCACTTCATTATATATTAGGCTCATGGGCAATATCAGAATGTAGTTGAATTGCTTATTAAACCACAGGCATGCCGTTAATGACTTATCATCTGTGGCTATGGATGATTTATACATTGGCAAATGAAAAGCTCTTGTCTTAATAGATTGAAATCAGAGTTGATTTTCGTTAAAAATCAGAAATAATTGGAAATCTTGGTAATACAATTCTTGCGATAAAAAGTCATTGTTCGTCGATGCCACATATCGATGTTGTAACGATATATCTTGTAACCAAAATAAAAGTAAAACAACAGAAAGTTGTTAATGTTTTGTAGAGATAGTGCAGTAGCGTTACCAGATCATTTGTGATACTGCCTTTAATACTATTGCCCTTTATCCGCTGTTTGGCGTTAGTTAAGGATAACTCTTTGCCTAGACACATATTGCAATTATGTGATCTGACCACAGAATTTACCTATTGGCCTATTCCTCGATAGTCTGATGCACAACTCAAATCACTTTAAATGGTATCGACCGACAAAAGCTTAGATTGCTTCGAACCCGTTTTATTTTGTCTTTCTTTTCGACGACTATACCATTATAATTTTTTTTTTCTACTCTGATGACAGATTCTGATCTAATGAGCGGCGTCAGGGGATTCCTGCTCATTATTTTCTAGTTAACCTCATAGAAACTAAGTGTTCGGATTGCTGCCTGAGTGATATAAATGTTGGGGCTTTCATTAAGTGCTTCCTGTCTCCAAATTGAATTCAAACAAAGTGCGTGTAGGATACGCGATTATATGTGGAATATAACATCGTTTAAATGTCCGCCAACATTTTTCTGGGTGGAGCGCATCCGAAATGTCAAATTTTTCATGACTCTGGCGCATAAATTATTCAAAAAATGGAACGCTTCCATGTGTTATTAGTGGATCTACAGTTGGCTAGATCACATTAGCTCTACGTGAAATAATCACGCTTTCAAAAGAAAAACTGTGACTTTTTCCCCACTCCAGACACACTAAATGGAGAACTGTCTGTCATTTGATTTGTCGATTTGACCTCACAATGACACCTCATTCCATATGACTGAGATTATTGTATACAAGTAAAGTGAGCGAATGAATGTTGTCATCCATGCTTTGCCCGTACAAATTCATATTATGCGAACAAAAATATTTCAGAAAAACTCGTTTGTTTTTTAATGTAAATTAATGTAATTTAATGACAGTGACGTTAACATGAAAAAGAAGAGAAAAAAAAATCATTAAAAACATACATATTGAGTGTTGATAACACTTTTAGCGTAACTAATTAAAATTTGCATACATAACTGACATGGCAACATTAGAGAATAATTAGTCTGGACTACTTAGAGTATCTAAGACTATTACGAATTCGATTTGAATGTCAGAATCAATTCAGTTAAAATTGTTTTCTTTAATTTCTTCCGGTAGGAATATAGAGCGTAAAGGGAAACTTTTACTTTGTAATGCATATCTGAAAGATTGTGAGAGATGAGATAGAAATTATCTCGCATAACATATTCATGCTTAAACTTTTGAAAATTTTGTCCAAAGCTAATATTAAAAAGTTAAAACGAATGTGGGTTACCTTTTGAAACTTCAAGTGCTTGCATTGAAAGAGGCTTTTTTTTACAGGATTTGTAGTTTTTTTTTATCGTACAGGGATTAAAAGACTTATGTCCTACGTTGCCACCATAAACGCATTCTATTGGCTAGTAGATAGTGTGTTGGCTTATTAGACGTGAGGTCAAGGTTCAAACATCAAAACGAATTTTGAAAAAATATTTCTTCGCTTGTTTTCTCTCAGCATATTTCTGGCAAAAGCTCTGAGAGTAAGTAAGGAAATTGCCATGAAAAGTTTCTCAAAACTCTGTCCGTATGATCTGTATGCGTATGAGTGATATTTAATTGTCATTAGCAATAATCATACGCATTAAGTACAAGTCCAAATTCTACATGAGATTTTTTTTAATGATTTTTAATTACCACAACAATAAATCTCAATGAAACTATTCAAAAGCAGATTGAATCCAAAGTCTTTATTTTAAAATATGCCCTTGCATATGTGATGAGTATGGAAAAAATGTTATCATTTAAGCACATATTAACTAGAGAGCGTATATTAACTACACTTTCAATATGTTTTTTACTCGCATTTTAAATTTAAGTTTAGGTTTATTATTAATTGTTGTTGTAGTTTAAATACAAAATAGGATTCAAATTATTCAAATAATTGTAAATATCGTTCACTCAATGGATGGGTACAAATTTCTTAGACAATTTGAACATTAAAGAGTGCCGTTCCTACGAAAATTTTATCGCAATAAGTTGTCGCTAAACGCCTGTTGTGTATTTTTTTTAGGAATTCCTCATTGCATGAGACTATATATTCCGATGTTCTATTAGCATCAATTCTGCATGTTTCGCTTATGCTTCGCTGAAAGTATTTCATTTCTAGCAATTATATAACACTGAACACTGAATTCGTGTTGCATTTTGAATTTCTGATGTGAGAAATAAATAAAATTTTTTGCAAATGCTTTCAATATATGGTCAGATACAACGATACCACGATACAACGACACAACTATACGACGATACGACGATACAACGATACAACGATACGACGATACGACGATACGACGATACGACGATATGACAATACGACGATATGACAATACAAACGATGTATTGTATTGTATTGTTGTATTGTTGTATTGTTGTATTGGTGTATTGTTGTATTGTTGTATTGTTGTATTGTTGTATTGTCTGTATGTTGTATTGATTGTATTGTTGTATTGTTTATTGTTTATTTGTGTATTGTTGTATTGTTATTGTTGTATTGTTGTATGTTTTTGTATTGTTGTATTGTTGTATTGTGTATTGATTGTTTAGTGTTGTTGTATTTTGTATTGTTGTATTGTTGTATTGTTGTATTGTTGTATTGTTTATTGTGTAATTGTTGTATTGTTGTATTGTTGTATTGTTGTTCATTGTTGTATTTTGTTTGTTTATTTTGTATTGTTGTATTGTTGTATTGTTGTATTGTTGTATTGTTGTATTGTTGTATTGTTGTATTGTTGGCGATACAGACCTGGAGCGCAATTGATGCGCAGGTGATGCGCAGATGATGCAGACCTGATGCGCAGCCGATGCAAACCCAATGCGCATCAGTTATGCATCAGTTGTTCATCAGCTGCGCGGCTGAATATTATTATTTTTAAAAGAATACACTGCACTGACAAAAAACACAAAATTATTGTTTTTCTCACATTTTATTGTTGAGGCTTTTAAATTTGTAAATTAAGCATAATCGTTATAGAGCGCCATTTAGTGGTGATACCTGAAATCAAATTGCCATTTGCATTCATTTTCTTAATCTCTAATCTGAAATCAAAAAAATTGATTTAATTGATGAGATACTCACCGTAATATTAAGATTTTTTTGTTTAACATTCTCATGAGCTTTGTTTTACTTTTCTAGTGAAAATACGTATCAACAATGATTAAAATTTATTGATTCTATCATATACATACATATGTAAGTATGTATGCGTACTTTATTATCAATTGAAATGCGAATTAATTGTGATAATGAGTAATCAAGATGACCTTTTTGTTAATTTTACAAAAATTCAAATTATTCGTATTTTTTTTTTTTTTTTTATAACAAAAACAACATATATTTGGTACTTATTTGTTACAAATTTCATTGTAATTAATTTATTTAGTAATTAAAACAAAATAAAGAAAGGAAATAAAAACAAAATAGAGAAAATTAAATAAATATTACTGCAGAGATATGTATGTATGTGTTTATACGTTTGTTAAAACGCCTCATATGACTTTAAATAGAAACCAAAAAAAAAAAAAAAAAGAAAAAAGTTATCATCTGGGCGATATAAGCTTATATTCGTCTTGTAGAGAATATAAAAATTGTATAAAAAAAAAACAAAACAAAATTAACACCATTTCCATCTGCATAAAAGGAAAACATATTCGAAATTGTATCACAGCTCTTATACATTTCTAGAGATTTATTTTAATTTCCGAACATACAGATTTTACACTAAAAACAACAAGAAATTCGATTAAATATGTAGAATGAGAATAAAGAATGTAGAATAAAGATGAATAAAAACAAAAAAGTTCATGTAACATTGACGTACGTTGAACAGGAAACAATAAATACTGTCTCAGCAATGGCATAAAAATACAGTCTTGATAGATGTCTGATATTAAAACTCCATTTATTAATTGGTCATTGGAAACTTTTTTTTTAGCTTTTCACATCATCCGTGTTGTGTGTATTAATCCTATGCATAAGTGGCGGAACCTACTATTTTTAGTCGACTCCGAACGACAGATTGTTTTTGAGAAACTTTTCACGGCAATTTTTTTTTTTTTTTTTTTTTTTTTTTTTTTTTTTTTTTTTTTTTTAGGAGTCTTCTTCACTATAGAGAACTCAAACGTACAAAAATGTCTTGGGGCGCCATAGGTAAAATCAAACAAATGAAAGATAAACGTAGAAAAATACTTGAAATAGTTCATCTCCTACGTCTTCATTAAAAACATCTAACATTGCAAAACCTAAATTCATTGCGTACGTTTATCGGTTGTTCATTTCTCATAGCGTAGACCATTGATTGATCAGTTCAATATGAAATTTAAGATTTCACAAAGGAATTACAAAAAAAAAAAGCGACATTTTAAATTGAACATCATTTTAATTGAATTTCAAAAAAATATCGAAATGACTTTGACTTATCGATGTAATGAAATTGAAATTGGAATTTTAACTTAATAAGGCAAATGGTGTTAATTTGTTATCATTTTTTATTAACTTATGCTCAAAGTAATCCTAAATCCTCATTCAGTTCTAAGCTTTCATTCAGTTTAAGCGTACCGTGAATCCGTGATTTTAAAAAATTTTACAATCGAAAATGTTGGGAGTGAAATTTTCAATGAATTTCCTTTTTTTATTCGTAATGCTTTCAGTAACTAAATTGAATGCAATGGAAACTGAGGAAGTGCGTATTTTTAAGTAATAAACTGAGAATAAATTTTTTTCAAAATAAAATGTCGTCTTCATAGATAGAAATTGTTTTATAATAGAATTGAATTAAAATTTTAATTCTATTTTAATATAACATGTAAATAAAAATAAGGGTATAATGAATCATCATGTAATTGGAAATTTAATATCTCGAATGCATTATTTGGGAAAAAAATTCCTATTAAATCTAATGCAAGATTCTGATCAGATCAGTAATGTTTAAAACAAAACATGATTATCTGTTGCTTTATCGGTGGATTATTTACGTGCTTAAGAAAAGGCAAAAAGGACTGAACAAACATATGGTCTGTCAGGAGAGTGCTTCTGTCAGGAGAATGCTTTTAGTCGAACAACAACACGAAATAAGAATTTAAAATTGTTTTTTAATCAGATTTTTCAATTTTGCTTTTAAAAATCTTTATTTCAATTGGATACGAGAATTATTCTTGTTAAATTGTTTAAATTCTTTCAACCACTGTCAGTATATTTAAATAAATTCGTTTTTTATTTAAACTTAACAACAATCATCCTTTTATTGCCATAACCGTGCAATCCATTTTATTATACGATATTTTCATTGCACTCAGTGTATATTACAATTGCGTTTAATGTCGAATTTTTTTATACTTCTCACTGATTGTCATGAAATTGTTGCTAATGACTGGCAACATTGTCCGTTACACTATTTCGTTTCTATCTTGCAGCTTCGTTTTTTCGTTTGTATTGCCTTTTTTTCTTCTTCAGTGTATTGTTCTTGAAATTGTTTAGGGAAAGTTTCCTATGTTTTGTTTTCGATTGTTTATCGGGCCCTTCTTTTTATCGTACAGAGTCTTGGCTGGTTCAATAGTCTAGGTTCATGACAAAATTACCGAAGCTGATATAGCAAGATAATCGCAAACATTTTATTGAAACTACGCTACCGAAATAGTTCGGTTTAGTGCATGAAATTTTAAGGGATAAACTAGCTTGTCTTCAGCCCATAAATGCGAGAAGTTCTTATAAATTTTATGAATCGGCACTATCAAGTTAAAAATGGGGGTTTACATCGACGAGAGACCCAATTTTATGAAAAATAAAGTTGATTAATGGCAATATTTGAGTTTCAAAACTATGGAATGTCTTTATTATTTCACCCAGTCATTATTCTCCAAGATTTCATTTATCTTTGCGAAGAACGAAAAAATATTGATACGTTCTAGTTCCTCATGTTGACACTTTGAACATCGTTAACAGTAAAACGCTATCTTTACTGTTAAGGCAGTTCCCTTCACATCTTCATCACACCAGAGTGTTTTGTTTTTAATTACAATTAGTCTCAATGTGATCTAACAGTACATTCGGAAATTTCATTCTCGTTCTTTTAAATTTGTTTCAGTATGACAAACTAATTATTGAGGGCGGACCGAAAGCAGTTACAAAAATATTTGCAGATTTTAAGGAAATGAAAGAAACGATAAACGATTTAAAGTCAATGTAAACGTGAAAACACTTTTTACTTAATCTAAAACAAAAAAAAGAAAAAAAATATTTTTTTTTTATTATTTTTAGTATTCGAGAATGTCCCAATGGATTGGACACGTCCCCTAGGGGTGAGTTTAATTTGTTTTGATTATTCGAAATCATAAACATTTTCCTTCTTATTCTCTTCACACAGATCTTGAATTCTTTGATATTCGTTATGATGTTTTACCAAAAAAATGGTAAGAAAAACTTTAATTTTTTTTTGAATTCCGAGATGCTACATTGATGGGCAAATGAATGGAATTTAATTGAATATGAATATGCCTTTTAGAACTCATTTGTGTAGAATGTGTGTGTACACATGGTTTAAAAGTTCTATGATTAAAAATCGTTTAAATTAAAACAAAAACTGAATTCCTTTTGTTTTTAGCGTCACTGAAATTTTACCAAAAAATTGTGTCGAAGCAACAGCTTGCACGCGACGTAGTGGCATTTACAAAATTCTAGTCACGCAGCACAGCAATGATTCGTTTTATGTTGAATGTGATGCAGATACGGAAGGTGGTGGCTGGATTGTTATACAAAGACGAGAGGATGGCACCGAGGACTTCTATCGTAATTGGGAAGATTACGAGAAAGGATTCGGAAATGTCGATGCAGAACATTTCATTGGATTGAAAAAACTTTACGCTCTAACAAATTTCCAGGGACGACAGGAATTGTTAATAGTAATGGATGCTGAGAATAATACAAGAGCTTTTGCCAAATACAATGGATTCTCCATAGGCAATGAAACGGAAATGTATAAATTGAAGAAGTTGGCCAAATATACGGGAAATGCTGGAGATTCATTAACTCCACATTTAGGCATGAAATTTTCAACTAAAGATCGTGACAACGATAACTCGAGTTCTATTAATTGCTCAGAGCAATCTACAGGAGCATGGTGGTATAGGGATTGTCACTACAGGTAAATTTGTTATTTTAATGTGATGCAATTGAGTTCAAAATTAAAATTCTGATTTTTTTTATCAAACAGTAACCTTAATGGTGCATATGGCGTAACCGCTTATGACAAAGGTGTAATATGGCATACATTCGCAGGTAGCTCGGCGTCCCTTAAATATGTAAAAATGATGATGCGAAGACGTAGAATTAATTCGTAAACGAAATAATTTGAATAATTTTTTTGTTATATTAATTTTTATATAAAAATATTACAATAAAGAGTTGCGAATGAATTAGAAATTACCCAATGAGCACACAAATAATGCAGTGCATGAGGCACTGAGTTTACATTAGTTTTCTTTTTTATTTTTCTTTTTTACTGGCAAACGTTGGTAAATAATTAAAATCCATAGTCTATTCAAATAATGAATGCCTGCAATTGTGAATATTTTTTTTCTAATAATTTTCATCATTCAATGTTAATATGACACTATAAAGGAACGTAATATGAGACTATAAAGGAGATTAAAATTTATAGGTTAAGTAACCAAAAACACAGTAATAAGGCCTACAGGAACACTGCGAATGATTAATTTTTCGTAAGAAATTGAATTTTAAAGCTTACAAGGTATAATTGGTTTAGGATTTAACGATAAACAATCATCCACAACTGGATGTTCAACATTAATGTACAGAGAAATCTTTCTACAGCTCCATATTACTGTTGCACACAGAAATTCAAAATAGGAAATGCGCTCACTGTCAAAAGATTATGAAATCGTAACGTTTATTTGCACCTTTTTTTGAAAATTATTGTTAATGCGATGAACTTAATTGAACAGTAGAAGAAAAAATACAAGAATTTTTATGCTGGACCGGTAGAACCTGAATTCTTCTCGCATAGTGTAACTGCTGTACCAAGGAAGAGACATCCTCTGATACACAATTGGTACCATGGTGGATCACATCGTTTCCTGACTGGCACCTCGCAAAGTCTCAAAATAAATTCATCGCTGATTCAAAGTCTTTCACATTCATCTCTTGTTTTATTGTTAATGTACAAATACAAGTTGAAAGACCACTACATGCAAAATAATAAAATAATAATAATTGTCTAATAAATAACCAAACTGAATGCATCATTATTACAGAATCCAATAATTATGACACCCTATGGCGTGGCGGTTACACTTTACATGAGATTTTGTTATCTCACAAAAAAATATTCATTGTTTGTCGTTAGACACTTGCGTTACGTTCTGTTTACAGCTGACAATAATAGGTTACCCACACTGATTAGAGGCTATAGCAGCAACAGCAACAATAATCTCTTCTATTTCAGTTCAAACAATCTTAAGCACGTACCACGCACTACAAGTGTAATTGCACGCGTATGAGTGATATTTAATATCCGTTAATTAAATTAAATTAATCATGCGCGTTGAGTTAAGGTGTGTATTCTAAATTAGTTTTTAAAAAATGAAAATTTTAATGGCGTTTATCTAACACAACGATAATATTCAATATTTAATAAATTCTTCTAAAACCTTTCGAATCCAAACTCAATATTCTAAAATATGATCTTTGGTATGGAATGAGTATAGAAAACGTATATTAAATGTAGTTTTAATTTGTTTTTTTAATCGTATTGTTAATCAAGTTAAAATCCTGGGTTGAAGCAGGGTTAAAGTTATTCAAATAATTTGAATTAACTAGCACTCAATGGAAGGGTTCACATTTTTCCCGTGAGATTGATGTTATTTGAGCCAATTTAAAAAATAATGTCTTCCGTCTAGGCTAAAATGTTACTGCGTTACGTACTCGTTACTCCACCCCTTTCCTTAATTTTTGTAGAATTCCTCAGGCATGAAGTGCATCTAATGTTTCGATATTCTCTTAGCGTCCATACGTGTTCTTCATGATTATGTCTCGTTTATGCTTCGTTTAAAGTGATTAATTTTTAATATTTTCGTTACTTTTGCCATTTTCATTGATAATATTTTTCATTCCACATTCACATTACATTTTCACAAATTGTTCTGCCTTCCAAAGTATCTTCGTTAATAACTCGATGATGCATGCTTCAAAGTAAAATCTTTCTCAATTCTATTTGATTTTGTATTGTTTAGTTCGGAGTACGTGTATCATCATCGTTTCTCGTAAACCAATTGTAATTTAACATTGAAATTCTTAGGTATTATTATGCACGCAGTGTGTTCAGTGAATGCTGTCCAGTGTATACATTTTAATTCTGTTTTATTGATTAAATTCAATGCCGAAACTGGGCAAACATTTTCACTTTTCAGGAACAACCAGTAAACTCTTACAAAGCTATCTCTATGGACGATTTCAAGCTGGTTATTTAAATGACAGAGCAGTCCCAGAGGGTTCAATACTACGGCCTCTATTATTTAGCGTATATACTAGCGATTTACCCTACGTGGGTAATCATTTATATGCTCACGATTATTATTTTATAAGGAATCCATTATTCATTACTGTGTAAAGATTTTAAACTCAGATTTGGAAATAATCAGTAAAATGGCCTACGAACAATGGGTTCCACAATAGTCCTTCGAAATCCAAGTGTATTTTCACAAATAAAAATAATATTGTGCTGACTAATGTCATTCAAATTCAAATAGAGAATGAAATGATGGACGAAATTTACAAATGCATGTAAGAACTTAAGCATTATTTGCAGTGGAAAACTTTCTTCGATCAGTCATATGTGTGCAGTCGTTGGTCGTATATATGGCATGCTTTATGCATGCATTTATGGAACGTATAAGAAAGCTGTATGGATGTGAAATATATGCCATCTGTTTCATCAACAATTTCAACAAAGTCAAAGGCGAATACAATATTAAATTTTGTTTGCTTACACTGTTTGCTTACATTGTAAAGCTTACACTGTGCATTGGTGTAAACGAAGCAATGAGAAATTGCCTAATGACGGTGGCGCTGAGAGGACAGTACCGCCTCTGCGAAACTTTGATTAGAATAATGAAAGACATGTTGCAAGTAGTACTCATCAGTGAGAAATGCGGCATGAAAAGGCGATTAAACAGATCTGAAGCCACATTATTTCTATGAAGGTAAAAGAGTGGCTTGAGTATGTATAACCATTGAAAGAAAATATTGAGAACATAGTAAGCGATTATTTGATCGTCCTTAAATTTAAAATAAACTTGTTTTAAAGTAGATATCGATATGTAAACTCTGTAGTTAGAACAACTAATCACTAGAACATATAATTGGTATCTTTGCGACTACATAGAGACATCCTATATGCATTGCATCTTATAAGATAACAAATCAAACAAATGTTATATGGAAACAAATCAACTTGAGAAATGTTTATCTCGTGTTATTTATTATCATTGTCAGATGTGAATAATTTTATGTGTTTATGTTGTAATTAATAAATTCAATAAAATGTCTTGATTACAATATTTTAAGTATACAAACTAATATTAATTTACAAATTAATTCCAAATATGTAATATTTCAGCATTTGATTTTAAAATAAAATTGTTCCACGTCTTCGTATCATCATTTTTACATATTTAAGGGACAAATTGTGGCCTCTATATGCATACCAATTGATGCCTTTACCATAAGTGTTGTCGCCATATTTTCCATTGAGATTACTGCAGAATAAGAAATGAAAACTTTAATAATCCAGACATTAAAGGAACATCAAAACAAATAACTTACCTAACGTGACACGCTTTGTACCACCAAGCACCAGTGAAATGAGCAGCACAATTGAGACTGTCATTTGTGTCGTTGTCACGATCTTTTGTTGTAAACTTCATACCCAAATGTGTCGTTAATGAATCTCCAGCATTTCCCGAGAACAGGCCAACTTTTTTCAATTTATAAAATTCGGTATCGTTGCCTATAGAGAACGAATTGTATTTGGCAAATGCTTTTGTATTATTGATATCCGCCAATACAATTAACAATTCCTGTGATCCATGGAAATTTGTGAGAGCATAAAGATTTTTCAATCCAATAAAATATTCATTGTCCACATCACCAAATCCCTTTTCATATTCATCCCACTTGCGAAAAAAATCTTCAGAACCATCTTGGCGCCGTTGTATCACCGTCCAGTCACCGCCTTCAGTTTCAGCATCACATTCCACATAAACCGGTTCATAATTGTGTTGAGCAACTTGAATTTTGTAAACTCCACTGCGGCGTGTACAGGCCATAGCTTCTGCGCAATTTTTTGGTAAAATTTCTGTAAAGCTTCAAAGTAAAAGAAAAATGTATTTGAAAGTCAATAAGGAACGCTTCAATAGTTGATTTACTTCAATTAAATATCGTGAAACTATTTATTTTAAATGACTTTCTAAATGAATAGTTAACTGCATTATCATTTGGTTTAACTGTCAACGAATACAGGATTATAGTTTTACTTACCATTTCTTGGGTAAAGCATCATAACGAATATCGAATAGTGGTGAATCTGTTTTAATAATTAAAACAACAACAACAAAAAAATATAATAAATTAATTAATTAAAGTGATTAATTGTTAAGAGACCATAGAAGCAATTAATGAGAATACAACTCACACTTAAAAGGCATTCCTGTATTATTGGAGCATTCTTGAATACTTAAAGCAAAGAAATCGAAATAAAAATTAATATTTGCTTAAGCAAACAACATACTGACTGACGTATTGTTTGAATGTTTACCTTGACTTTAAATCCTTTATTGTTTCCTTTATTTCATTGAAATCGGTGAATATTTTTGTCACCGCTGTCGCACCACCTTCAATAATAAGTTTGTCATACTGCAAACGGAATTTAAATAAGATTACTTACTAAACATATTGTAAGATAATGAGATATTATTAGCTCAGATACATGTACTATATTGTATAATGATTCCCGATATGATTGACAATTCAACCGGCAATGCAGAATTGTAGCATTTGGATATTTAAGCAAACAGTCATAGAGGTTCCTTTGACCGCATTAGATTTTTTTGTTTAAATTTTGATTTGTTGTAAATTAAATTAAAAATATTTATTAACCAAATAATTTGTACCGTTATTATCGTAAAAAATTAAATTAAAATAAAATCCAAATAACTTATCACTTGGATTTCAAATCATTCATAAAAAAAAACTGAAAGATAAGATCGCATTCGTTTGAATGCAGTTTGATTTCAATATAAAAAAAATTATTTTAAATATTTCGATAGCTTATATAGCCTACATACATACATACATACATACATAATTGGTCAGGCAGGATTACGACCTAGCTTCTTCCACCACTTATGTTGTGTTTGTTAATTTTATACATGATTGGCGGGACCTACGGTTTAAAGTCAATTCCGAACGACAGATTTTTGAGAAATTTTCATGGCAATTTTATTTTATTCTCTGAATAGCCAAATATTGCCTGTGGTTTGTATTGTGATCTCACTTCTACTAAGCTAATACACTACCAACTAGACTACGACGACTTCTACCTTAAAAAACTTTAAAAAGAAGAAAAAATATTTTCTACTTATCAAACCACGTCACGTGAGTTTGAACAAATTCACTGTGTTTTTTTCAGTGTATACCGTAAATGGCTACTACACTTGTGAACTTTGCCTACAAACGCGACCTGTTGACAAACCATCCATTACGTGTAACAGGACAAAATTCGTATTTGCAAACTTGACCTGATGAATATCAAAAATTTTTGATAATCGGCTAGATAATGTACGATAACGAAACATTCTCTCTCTTTGATCATTTCGTGCTTGTATGTAAAGTTCACGAGTGTAATAGCCGCTTTAGTTTAGTGCGATATTGACTTAATTTTCTTTGATTTAATCAACGGGGAAACATTTAAAACATGAGCATTGGATCAAGTGTTCTTTTTTCATTTTTCAAGATGTTTGAGGATTCTTTGAAACCATTGGCCTCATATGGAACCTGCCTTTTTTTTTTTGTAAATTTTTCTTTTGGAATTTCATGAATTAAATATTCATTAATAAATTAAAAAAAAATGCTTTTTCTTTAATAAATTATTCATTAAAACCTCATTTCTTTGCTGAGATAAGTTTCCAAATTATTTGCTTTCACTGTACACAGGCTCTATATTTGATTTTATTATTAAGAAACTCAAACAGTTGTGCGTTTGTCGATCTTAAACAAACTCAAAAAGTTCGAATTATTAAACTTTGAGGGCAGACTCAAACAGTTGTACGTTTGTCGATCTTAAACAAACACAAAAAGTTCGAATTATCAAACTTTGAGGTCAGACAACGGCTATTAGTTGATGAATATCAAAATCACTGATGTTCTCAGTTTTTTTATACTTAAAATGAGGAAAACTTTCTACAACTAATACGTACCTCTGCTGTTTGTGCCTCACAAAATTTAGATGATGAAAGTATTGCAAATAAAAAACTGAAATTCAATAGAATTTTAACAGAGATGCCGAACATGTTCGATTTAATATTTTAAATTCGTTTAAATTTATAGAACGTTTGAACTGGATGAAGATTTACAACTGAATGATGATGCTTTACGAATACGTTGAGTAAAAACTCAAATCAAAATGATAACAATTTAACACCATTTGCCGCAATAAATAAAATTTTATTTTTTTAAGAAAAATATGTATCGCCTTAGAGCAGATCATTGTCCAAATTTTTTTTATTAAAACCATTCTATTTTAAGATCTTATATATAATTTCTATTATACAAATGGAAATGGTGTTAGTTTTCTTTATTTCTACAATATTTTATTTCTACAATAAATAAATAAATCATAACATAACAACTGATGATAACATATGTATGTATGTACATTATAAATACAATTACTTCGGGCACTTATATTTCCAAAAGTTAATAATTCTGTAGATTTATTGTTCAATTTTTATTGGCAATTTTTTTTGTTTTTTTTTTTAATTTTATAACAAATCTTTCAAGTCCAGAGTTTCCCATTCAAATTGAAACTGCACTCCTCCAAAATGGACGAATTTGGTAATTCTGATATAAAATAACTTCCAATATATGGACTCTCTCTTTCTTAAACACCTTCCGTAGCCGAAGAAAAATCTAAAATAATACAAATATGAGCCCAAATCTTTATTTTCTTTTTAAAATTAGCCGGCAATCCATCTTTTCTTTTTTTTTTTTGTCTAACAATTGCCTTAAATATATGCCGCCATGTTTTTTTTATCGTACGTAAATACGTATGTATGTAAGTCACCGCAATCTAGTAGGTAGTGTGTTGGCTTATTAGACGTGAAGCCACAGTTCAAATCTCAGATCAAACCTCTCCAGCAAAACGAGATATGAAAAATATTTTTGCTCAAATTTGTACTTACAAGACCAAATCGAGTGGAGAATTATTCGTAAAAAAAGTATTTTTTTTTTCTCTTACGAAAAAAAGGAGTTTTCTTCGGACAATATGGGTGAATTCAGCATTAATTTCCGCAGGAAAGATGATTCTTTAATAAGGACAACCAAAAAAAGAAACCAAATCTGCGAAAAAAGAAAAAAAAAAAAAACTACTCGAATGCTTTTGGAAATGTTTTTTTAAATTTATAAAATCTTACAAAAAAATTTTAGAGAATTTTTGGTTATGATCGAATGTAAGAAATGTTTTCCACATCATCCGCCTTTCATATCCGACAAAGGACATTTAAGTTCTTGAATATAAAAATAATTGCCACACGAATTAATTTACATTCTCAGCTTGCAAGTAATCAACATTTTTTAAATATTTAAACATTCATTAACGAAGTAATTCCACGTCTTCGTAACATCATTTTGACATAATTAAGAGACGAACGAAAATCACGATATAAAAACCAATTTATGCCTTTGCCATATCTATGATCACTGTATTCTCCATTTAGATTGCTGTTGGATAAGGAAAATGAAAAAAAGAAAAGAACTTCTTAGAAAAAAAAAAAAAAAAATTACTTGG
>QOCX01000055.1:120418-185127 GCA_005959815.1 Sarcophaga bullata
CGCTCTATACCACCATGCACCTGTATACGAAGACGCACAATTCGAATTCGGGTCTAAATCATTATCACGATCTTTTCTGGTAAATCTCATGCCCAAGTGTTCCGATAATGAATCTCCAGCCGTTCCTAAATACTTGCCCACAGTTTTTAATTTATAAATTTCCATGCCGTTGCTAATAGTGAATGTGTTGTATTTGACAAACGCTCTTGTATCATTTACATCCTCCATTACAATTAACAATTCCTGAGGTCCATGGAAATTCGTGAGGGCATAAAGTTTTTTCAAACCAATACTCAGTATTCATTCGATCGGACTAATTTTCGTGCACTTTTTCAAATGTATGGAGTTGTAACTCGGCAATGGCATCACGAATGTTGGCCTACAAATGCTCAATTGTCTCTGGTTTGTCGGCATAACATTATTATTTTACGGCATCCCACAGAAAATAGTCCAACGGTGTCAAATCGCAGCTTCTTGTCGGCCAATTGACATCACCACTTCGGATAATTTAACGGCCATCAAACGTTTGACGCAATAAATCGATTGCGGCATCAGATGTGTGGCAAGTTGCACCATTCTGTTAAAACCAAACAGCGTTCATATCAATACCATGATTGCGAAAAAATCTCGGTATGACGCCTTACAAAGTTCAAATGATTCAAGAGTTGAAACCGCGTGACCATCCGTTTCGTTTTCGCTTCACTAGATGAGCCAACGGAAACTGCACGATGTTGTCGATTTTTCTAAAATTATCATATTCTTGGATGAATTTCCATCATTTCCATCGTGGTGGGTACGTTATTTGAGGCTCAGAAAACGCACACGTAGTCTTACAGAGACCAATGCACCATGGGTGGCAGAACCTAAAGTCTATAGCCGATTCCGAATGATAGATTTTTGAGGAACTTTTCATGGAAAATTTTATTTACTGACGTCAAATAAGCCAACACACTACCTACAAGACTACGGTGACTACTAATACAATACGATGATGCAAATTCAACTTCAACTTTTAACTGCTAATCACTTTAAAATTGGTCAGCTCTTGCAAGGTGCAGATTTAAGTAATTTCATACGCGATATCATATGTCAAGGATATTGCTTCTCTTATTATAGAGTCATGCTTTAGTCTACAGTCCCTGTGCTGACCCACTTCATCGATAAGCTTGATAGAATTCGGTCAGTACAGGGACTGCGCTTATTTGTAGCGTCACAACAAGCCTCTATGTGTACTCAAATGAGCTTTGCTATCAAAGCTGTCACTCCAACCTCCTACTTACCAATCGGGGCTATCTAAATTATAGTTTTTTTGACGGAGTAATAAAACTTTTTTCATTATTTAGTTCATAATAGGGTGGGTGTAGGTGAATTTAAGATGACTCACACTGGCGACATATTTTGTGGTAACTTTGTGGTAATCAAAATTTTTTTTTGTCTTTAATTTTCGACACGATATACTATTACTTTTTTACCTTAGGCATCATATCGAATTTGCCTGTTCTATTGAGTTTTTCTTTTTGAATTTTCTTTCCTTGGAGCTGAAATTGCATATCGCTCTCTTATTCCAACCGTTTTTGCTACTGGAATATCCTTTTAGGTTTAGATTATCGATTTATCCATTTGTAGTTACTTTTTATCGATTTTCCATTCGCATATTTAACTTTATTTTCAACTTCTAGAATTCTAGAATTCACTGGTAACTTGTTATTTTTATTCTTATCATTTCTACCTTTCGTGTACAACCATTTCACAGTGCATCATAGAATACTTATGCTATTCTCGTCAGATTTTGTATGTATATATTTATTTATGTGTGTGTGTGTATTACCGCCTTGTATTTGTTATTTTTTTTTTATTTTTTTTATTTTTTTGAATGTAATTCTTTGTTATTGTTGTTATCCTTTGTTTTCCGGTCTAGATCAATAAGATTGCCTGTCTAACAAGTCTATTTAATTATCTTTAAATATTTTACAATGTAATTACGAAGATTTTTTCGTTTGTCTGTGTTAATTAAGATTCAATTACCTTCATTAGAAAGCAGTAAGTGGAAATGGAAAATTTCATTTGTTATGCCAATTATTTTTCAATTATTCTGAAAAGTTTATTCAGACTGTACTATTAAAATATTATTCAGCTTTAAACGTTCATTCAGTTCAAATGTGCAGTGAAAACAGTGAATCGAAATTGAAAATGTTTAAATCGAATATAATATCGAGAATTCTCTTTCTAATTGTAATATATTCAGTATTTGAATTTTGTTCAGCACATTGTGACACACAATGTAAAACGGAATGTAAACCGGAAAATGTAAGATTTTTAAAAATAAAACGTCTTATATGTCACATCAAAGGACATTTCGTTTGTCTGGGTATTATAATCGTGTTATCGCTATTTGAAACGTATTCAAAACCAAAAAACCCATCAATTGCTGTCTGGATGGCCTATCCAAATACCAATTGATTAACCTGATCTAATCAATCTGTTAAGAAAAAATATCTAATTTTACTTCAGAATGAATACATATGTACATACATCATGTACATCAGTCAGCCATTATATGTCAAATATTTTTCCAAATTCATTTTTTTTTTTCTTTTTCTCCTTTTTTTTTTTTTTTTTTGTTTTATTTTAAATTAGCAATGTGACGAATCTGCAAATTTTAATGAAATTACAGCCAAAACGGATGGAGCGAAATCAAGGTAAAAATTCGATAAAAAAAAATTTTTTAATCGAATATTTTCTTAAATACAATAACTTGTGTATAGTTTTAGTGAGTCCGGTAATAAAGAATGTTCCAGAGAGTTATCGTTCACACCGAATGCAAACTTATGTACAAATGAATTTCTAATGACTTCAAACGGTAGGTTCTATTTGAATAATGAGCACATAATCGTTTATTCCTGTAATAATATTTCCTCTTAAATTTTTTTTCTTTTAACAAAAGCTTTACCACTGTTTGATATACGATTTGATGATCTACCAAAAGAATGGTAAGAAAAACCAATCTTCTTAAAGGAATTACAAGCGTAATATGGACACCAAACAGGATACAATGAAGTTATTGAACTATTGTTTGGATTTTATTAGCAAATCATACAACAAAAGTTAAAAACCTTATAGCACAAGTGCAATTTGTACTTTAAAAAAAAAATTTTTTTTTGTCTGAAAGCCAAGAGTCTTTAGTTAATTCGTTAGCATTTTTTTATAAACGATAAAGACGATCAAATAATTCTTTAATAAATTTTTTTTTTATGTTTCTTCTTCTTCCATCTTTTTGTCATAAGCATCTCGGAAGTATTACCAAAAAATTGCGCTGAAGCCACAGCATGCACTCGACGCAGTGGATTTTACAAAATTCTAGTGCCGCAGTATAGTTACGAACCATTTTATGTTGAATGCGATACAGAAACTGAAGGTGGTGACTGGATAGTGATACAAAGGCGCCAAGACGGTTCAGTAGATTTTTTGCGCAACTGGGCAGAATACGAAAAAGGTTTTGGTGATATCGATGGTGAATTCTTTATTGGCTTGAAGAAACTTTACGCTCTTACGCATTATGATGGACCGCAAGAGTTATTAATATTAATGCAGAATTTTACATGCGGCAGTGTTTTTGCCAAATACAATGCATTCGCTATAGGCAACGAAAACGAAATGTATGAATTGAAAAAGGTGGGCATGTATTCAGGAACTGCTGGAGATTCTCTAACCATACATGTGGGCATGAAATTTACAACAATTGATCGTGACAATGATGTAAGCGATGAAGTTAATTGCGCGGAACACTTTTCAGGTGCTTGGTGGTATAGAGCGTGTCACGGGAGGCAAGTTTTTTTTTTAATGTCTTTCTAATGAATTCATAATAATATCTGCGATTTCTTATTCAACAGCAATCTTAATGGTAAATATGGTGCAAATGCTTATGGTGTGGGTATAAATTGGTTGGCATATACTGGTCCCTTTGCCTCACTTACCCACGTACAAATGATGATAAGAAGACGTAGATACTGAGCGATATACTGATCAACATAAGTCTTTAATTGAAATCCTGATAATAAAAAATAAAATTCTTACTAAAGAACAGACCGTTAATGTTTTTTTCATTTTTTCATTTTTCAGTATACAATTATTCAGTATTTAAAAAAGGTTCATGACATGTGGCAATGCCAAGTAAGGCTTCCAATATCGCCATGAAAACACAAACAAGTGAGCAAATCACAAAATATCCTTCGCAAATTAGGGCCACTGTATGGTTGTCACAATCCATTCATCGAAACCAGCAAAAACCAGAGGCAGATCAAGAACTGCCAACGTGTCTTGAAAAATGCACTGTTTGCTGCGGGATGTGATCCGGCATGTATTTCTTCGTCTGTATTTCTTCAAGAACGCTAAAAATTATAATATTTCAGTATATAAAACGACATTTCGTGCAATTGCTACTGATTACTTATAATAGTGCCACATGACACACAGCATTTGAACACATGTATCTTTAGTTGAAGAACCTGTTTGGTTTCTGTACTCACCGTAGTATGTTGGCTCATTAGGTGTGAGACCAGGTTTCAAACCTCAGTTTAGACATCTTCAGTAAAACAAAATATGAAAAATTATTTCCTTGGCATCTGCCTCTCAGCAGTTTTCTGGCAAAAACTTTGCCATGATAAAGTTTCTCAAAAATCTGTTGTCCGGAGTCGACTTTAAAGTTTTAATCCCACCACACATGTATAAATGTAATGTACACAAACAACATAAGTGCTATGAGAAGGTCGTAATCCTAACTGAAGGGGAGCAATAACCCAAATATATATGTATGTACCGGTCTGGTTTCTGGTTATCTGTGTTCCGGCCTAGTTGAATTGAGCACATCATTTGATGGTGGAAATACTCTGCATATTTCAGTCTGAGACTGTTTCACTATATGTCCTTGACCTACCAGTATACCACAAAATGGTCTCTCCCTTAAAAGAGTACGTACATAGCAGCCAAATTATTTCTTTCACTCTTATTTCCCATTCTCGTTGTGAAGTCTAAGATCATACACAAAATCGTAAGTTTACGAGTACTTTCAGGCTGTCATTCCCCCGGTTATACAACTCCATCTGAGCAGTTTTTGGGAACGTATTTATTAAACTTCGATACATCGAATAAAAGGCATTGATATTTAATCGTTGCTCCTTTATAAAAAAAAATATCGATTTTTTTCGACGTTTCGATAAATTACAGCGAGTGTTTTGAAAACATCGATGAATATGGTTCACCATTATTTTATATCTCCCATAGCATAGAGCTAACAGGACGTAGGATTTGCCGTCATTTCACACACGTATCACAATGGACTGGATCGTTTCCAATGTTCTAATTGATATTGTCCTCATTTGTGGGCAAAACATTTTTAAATTCGTTTGAAATTATATTATGTTGCAATTCCTATGCAGCGACATTCCAAACATTATTATACTTATGTTAGCAAACAATTTAACTACAGTAATGTATAGATTAAGACCCAATTTAGAACCTATAACTCTCCTACATGTGGACCAACATATTTGTATGTATGTTGGCAGCGCTATCTTTCAAGTATTCTTTTCAGCTTCTTCCAGGAAACCACTTATAAATTTTGTCTTTTTCAAATTGGCGTTCTTATAGCTTCCAGATCGGGTTTTCCTAATAAACAAGCGCATCTCAGTTTTATTCGGATGCATGTTAAGTTCCCCTCATCGCGCCCAGATCCCTGCCATGTATAGTACAATAATCGACATGTTATGTTTAAGCAATAAAGGACTTCAAAGTCTTTCAAGTAAGAGAAATGAAAAATATTACCAACGGCTTGTTGATTAATAGAACTTATGCAACAAATACATTCGTGGCACTACAATTTTGCAATTGTTGCAACAGTAAGTTCTTAAAGTGAAGTGTAAGGAAAATTAAATCAAGCGATAGACAAAATTCTTGCGACATTTTCAGTCTATTTTTCCTGTACCCCACGTACGTTGTCATCGTTACATTGTCATACGTGAGGGCTTTTCTATTTCGCAAAACATTTAAAATTTAATTTTATTTGCTGCACTACATTTAATTAGAAAAATTAATTATCCATGGCTATCCTATACATATGTGTGTGTATTATGCATGTATTTTTAAAGGGTTTGTCTTAAAACACTTCCATAAAACTTCAGTCAGTTTTAAACGCTTAATCAGGCATCTACTGTGAAGTAATAATAATTAAAACATGGTTAGACTATTTCTTTCCATCAACTCAGAATTATTCCTTGAATGTAATATGCATTCCTACATTTTTGTGTCCCAATAAACATGCGAAATTAAGTGTGGATGACAATTAGGGTAAAACTTGTAGTTGACCGGCTAGAATTTTTAATTAAGTCGCCGTAATCTAGTAGGCACTGTGACGGCTTATTAGGCGTAAGGCCATTACCACAGGTCAGACATGAAAACGAAATATGGAAATAGAAAATATGTCTTGAGCGACTAAATAAAATTGCCATAAGAAAGTTCCTCAGAAATATGTAACGGAGATTTTCAAACCACAATTGCTCTCTTCACACGCACAGCGTCTTCACACTGACGGAACTTTTATTCCGACTCTGCATGATTTGCCTTACCTTTTATATAGTGACTTAAACAGTCTAATGAATGTTCTCGTAGGCGAAGGTTCGGGTTTTCGTCTTCTCGAGAATTCTGTGAATGTAAACAACATGTTTACAACATGTTTACAACATGTTTACATGCTTACTCGTTTGTTGTTAGTGTATGTTGTTTACGTTTGTCCTTGCAGTGTTGCTTTTGCTTGTTGTTTTGCTTGTTTATGCCTTTATCGTTATACTGATGTTGTTGTTATATTTTTGTTCATTTGTTAATCACGTAAACAAGTCCGTTGTTATGTTTTTATAGCTTTTGTTTGACATTTTAATGTTAAACGATGTTACACCATGTTACCCATTTTAGTAACAGTATGTATGCATGTATGTAGGAGTACACTATCCTTCAAGTCATTCAGCTCAGCCCAGCTAGTGTCCTCTTATATAATAAATGTATCATAAGCTGATGAAAACTTTGACTTCAATTTTCTTAAAACGATCATAAGTACACTGAAGGCCAATGAAACAAAACTTTGTTTGGCGACGTTGTCAACCTAATAAACGCATGTATTCTCAATACTGATGTGATAGAGTTAAGCATCACTTGATTGCTTATGAAGATTTTTTATAAAATATTTCTGTTACCACAAGCTATGGGTAGACTGTCATTCTCCAAGGCAGTTCTATACGCCAATGATACAAAACACAGCTGAAAGATTGTACAGCCTTTGTATAAATGGTCTTGCTATATTTATCCTGTGCTAGCTTAGTCCTTCAGAAAATCTGTAGGATATCCTATATAAAATAAAAAATTATCAAGACAAAGTTGAGTGAAGCCCAGAAACAATCTTTATTGTCATATCTAATGATTGAAAGAAAGTATAAATGTTGCTGTTTCAACACCAAAAGCATGTCAAGACTGAATATTTAAAATAAGGACTGCCATTAAATACCTAAAAACGCCAAAAATTTGTTTCTTCACTTAGGTTTGGATTTTTTTTTTTTGCTAAGATATAAAAATGAAAGAAACATGGTCGCCGTAGTGTAGTAGGTAGTGTGTTGGCTTATTAGACGAAAGGCCAGGGTTCGTATCCCCGGTCAGTCATCAAAAACAAATTGAAATGAAAAATATTTCTTGGCGACTTCCTCTCAGCAGATTTCTGGCAAAAACTCTGAGAGTGAATAAAATTGCCATGAAAACTTCTCAAAAATCTGTCGTTCGGTTTTAAATTAGGTCCCGCCACTCATGTTATAAATTAACACACACACTAAAGTGGTGTGAGAGCTAGCGTCGTATCCTGACTGAAGGGTTGTAATGGCCAATTATGTTGTATGTATAAAAAATAATAAAATTATTGAAGGAGAATTTTTATAAGCTTTAAACAATCACTTAGTTTTGACCGTCACTGTAGTAAATTTTTTTTTTTTTTTTTTTTTTTTTTTTTGTTTAGCCAAGTCGAGTGTATAATAAAATACATGAGAGTCATTTTTAGGGTATTCACTCAGAATCCCATGACCACTACGTTTATGACATTATCGTTTTGAAAGCAGTGTACTTCCCAAATTGACACGTACAATCAACCGATATTTTCTCTGTTATCAATTGTTTTATTTGTTTATTTTTAAATAAGTACACCATTTCCTGCAGAAAAACAAAAAATTTAAAACAACAACAATGAACAGATGTACTAGAATCTTTTTTTTGCTCAGACAATCCCTACCAACTGAGTTGTGAGAAGTTCTCAGTTGCTCAGGAATCTTAATTTATTTATTTTGATAAGGCAAATAGTGTATGATTGTTTTGTATTTTATTTATTTATTAATTTTTGTTGTTAGTGTTAGTTAGTGTTTATTTTTAATTTCTTGTGTATTTGAAAATGTATTCTTAAGCCATAATTTAGTATGAAATTTATATTCGTACGGTTGAATACGCGAATTTCAATTAAATTAAATTGAAAATGTTTGATCGCCATAAAATATTTGTATTTCTATTTAATTTGTTGGCCATGCTGTTGATGACCAAATTTTGTTCGGCCCAATTGGAAGAGGTACAATTGATGGCATTTTTAAATTAACATATACAAACTTGCCTACAAGAAATACCAAAAGAGTGCATTTTATTCATTTAATCTACGAAATAAATAAGAAACAAAAGGAAAATATTTCCTTTAATTCGTTTTCAAATTCATTAAAATGAACCTTAAAATAAAAGTATTTTTTTTTTTTTTTTTGAAGACCATCAAACATGTTTAAAATTGTGATTTCAGCAAAACTGCAACCGTTCTGTGGCCATGTTGTCTTCCTTTTAAAAAATATTTCCAACCAAATGGAGTGATAACAAAATTTTTATGTTGCTTCTGATTCCATTAGCGATTAAAATGGAAACAAATTTGATTGCTTTAATCATTTTATTAAACTTAAACTGTTCCAGATTGAAAAACAAAGGCATAGGGGAACCAAAAAAGAAAAAGCATTGCAATGAACTTTACTAAATTAATTGGTCTTTACAAGCCTTCAGTCAGGATTACGAGCTAGCTTCTCACACCATCCTTATTGTGTAAATTAATTTATCCATGAATGGCAGGATCTACAGTCGACTCCGAAGATTTTTTACAAATATTTCATGGCAATTTTATTTACTCTCAGAGTTCTTGTCAGCAGACTGCTGAGAGAAAGTCGCCCAAGAAATATGTTTTCAAATTTCGTTTTTTTCCAGATGTCTGTGGTTTGAATTACGTAGTCTAGTAGGTAGTGTGGTCACACAGTTTAAACCCCACCCCAGATAAGACATCCCGTTCAAATCGCATCATATGAAAAAAATTTCTTCAGCAAACTTCTGGCAAAAACTCTGAGAGGAAATAAAAATTGTCATGAAAAGTTTCTCAAAAAATCTGTCGGAAGCTAGATCGTACTTATGACTGAATGGTCGTAATGTCCAATTATGTATAATGCTCAAAATATGTAAGTCTTCCACCCACAAACTATACCGAAAAATACAGATCTGACCGATCTTCATGCCAAATTTTACAATTGTTTGCCAAAAATGGACTTTATCTTTGAAATTAATTTTTCGATTGAAAAACATTGCAAGAATTTTAATAAAAAAAAAAAAAAATTCAAGGATTTGCAAGCGTTATTCGTTCGTTAAGCTTTATTTATTCTAATTGCCGATCTCCATGAGCCTCTTTATAATGCATGCTGCTTCTAAAGATCGGCCGACACCCAATCAATATTTTTGTAATTAACACTTCCTTCTTCGTTTAGTTTTTGCAGAATGAAAAATTAATTATTGAGGGCAATGCGAATACACTGAAAAAAATTTTCACGAATTTTAAAGAAATACAAGTCACAATAGACGAATTAAAGACAAGGTAAAAATGTATAATTTTCCTTCCTCTATTATTTCAAAAAAAAAAAAAAAAGTTTTTGATTTTCTTTTTAATTTCAGTATTCAGGAATGTCCCAAAGGAACAGAAAACATATCGAAAGGTACTTTATTAATTTTTAATTAATTACTCGTAATTATTAATTCGTTTAATATTGGATTTTATAATCATTCACACAGATCTACCTTTATTCGATATTCGCTATGATGATTTACCCAAAAAATGGTAAGAAAATGAAGTAATTTTATGTGTATGTATGTATGTTTATTATATTTAGAAGCATAGGTATGCAATAAAATTACCAAGCTTCCAGCATTTTTAAATATTATTGCCTCTCACCTAGCTGCCTATCATGGCCCCAGATAGAGTATGGATCTTCATTCTGCTGATATTTTGTGATTATTATTCGATTGTTGCATATCCGAATCTTTTTGATATTGGATATTGGAATGGTAGTTTTTGGAAAAATCAGGGGTATTTTCCCAGCGGATGTCTATACCATTTAAAGATGTGGCAAATTCAACTTCAATAGCAGATATAAAGGATAAAACACAAAAATTGCATCTGACATTCAGGTTTCCATTGAAGCACTATGCAGCTATGAGATTAAATTGTAGTTAGTATGAAACTATCTGGGAACTTGAATCAATAGGAAAAGATTTGAGTTATACATCAAACTATCCAGGAGTAACCTAAGGTTACTATTCCGTCTTTTGACAAGGCACTTAAACACTCAAACTACACTTGTTCAGAATAGGAATCGCATCTAACCTAACATGTAGCTTATGTGTTGTTGAATACATTCTTAGAACCTATAAAACACTAATGCAACCCAAGAGGAAAGTCGTGTGAATATAATAGATGCTGTTCAGAATGCTGAAGTTTGTCAAGGCGATAGATTTGGATCTCAAATTTGAGGCGAGTATTGTCTCTTTACGACAATAAAGTAATTTTTCTTGTAGTAGCCTCCACTCGTATCGACTACAGATTATGCTTCGTAAATAGTTTTGTTCATCCCGTTTCATCCTTCTTAACTTTGGAATATTTACGTCAGAAAACCAGAAATCTATCTAATCAAAGCTGCAGTGATACTTATTTTTGTTTTTTTTTTTCTGAAAAACGGCAATAATTTTTCAATAATTACGGTTTTTATATGAGAAAACGATATCCTGTGTTTCTACTACAATTGTACTTTATGTGTATACAACAATATTGTAGCACGTTCAACAACCATTAATCCAGAACAATAAAAACTATGGAATATGAAGAGTATTCTTTAGCATTGAAATGAACTTAACAAATGAGAAAATATTGTAAACTGTTTAATACGTTATTTTTTTTTTCATTTTCTTTTTAAGCGTAACAAATGTTTTACCAAAAAATTGTGCCGAGGCCACATCTTGCACACGACGTAGTGGCATTTATAAAATCAAAATGGAAGCATATAGTTTCGAACCATTTTATGTTGAATGTGATGCAGTAACGGAAAATGGTGACTGGATAGTGATCCAACGACGACAAGATGGCTCTGAAGATTTCTATCGTAATTGGGAGGATTACGAAAAGGGTTTTGGTGATGTGGATAGTGAATATTTTATTGGTTTGAAAAAACTCTACGTTTTAACAAATTACCAGGGACCTCAAGAGTTACTGATAGTAATGGAGGATGCAAATAATACCACAGTATTTGCTAAATACAATACATTCGCTATAGGCAACGATACCGAATTTTACAAATTAAAAAAATTGGGTAAATTCTCGGGAAATGCTGGAGATTCATTAACACATCACTTAGGCATGAAATTTACAACAAAAGACCGCGATAATGATAATCATAATACGGTTAATTGCGCCGCACAATATACTGGTGCATGGTGGTATAAATCGTGTCACGCCAGGTTAGTTTAATTAACTTAACACAAACGAGTTCAATTTTACAATTTCCGTTTTCAATTCAACAGTAATCTTAATGGAAAATATGGTGATAACACTCATGGTAAAGGTATAAACTGGCTTGCATTCCGTGGTCACACTACCTCCCTCAAATATGTAAGAATGATGATACGAAGACGCAGATTTAATTTATAAAATAAATTAATTTTAGAAATAAATTGTGATTAATTTTTAGTAATCATTATACAGTATATACAAGTAATAATGAATAATAAAAACGCAACACAAAATTAAAAAGTAATTCCTAGAGAATCTATCAATCTCTTAAGCGTCTTTTTCGAAAGCGTATAAAACAGACGTTGTAAATCAAAGTTTATTATGCTTATTAACATACGAATGCATGCGTGTACGCCAAGTCTACCTACCATTTATGAGTGATAATTGCTATTCGGCAAGTATCACTGTACACTGTATTTCTAGAAGTCCGTACAACCTAATATACGTCATTTGTCTCTTTAAAACGGTCTCACGATCATATTGCATATTTATTTTAAAATAAAATATTTGCGGTGAAGACCTATGATAAATTTACTCACTCGTAATATGTATTGTAAAATCGATTAAGAGAGTATTTTGAAATCTATTTACAATACAGTTTTTAATTGACGTTTGCTCTCGTTAAATGGTTTAAATATGTCGCAGACAAAGTCTTTCATTTTATTTTCATTAATTTTCACTTGTTTTGTATGGAGAATTAAAGCCGATATTATTAATGTGAGTCAGTGAAAAATCATAAAAAAAATGTAAAATTTAAGAATGAAATATTATCGGAAAATCTGTTTAAAAGAAAACCCACAGAAATCTTTTATAAAAAAAAAATTCAAAATTTTGTTTAAAAGCGTAAAATATTCTAAACGTAAGCGGTAATAAAAATATATTGGATATGGAGGGTTATTGGAAGCAGTATGGAGTATTGTATCGAGTTGTATAGAAAGAAATATAGGCGAATTAGAAATAATTCAACAGTAAATCTATTCACGTTCTTTAAAGCCTCACTTGAAAAACTCCTGGATGGGTGATCACTACCACCGAAATTTATATTTCCAATCTCGAACTTACGAAAACGGGTTAGTGTCTTAAAAAGTGTTCTAATATGTCGACGTTTTCACGACATGCTCTACCTTCACAATTAGCTATCACGTCCATACGGTTTTTCTGTACCTGTAAATCGTAATGTATGGTAGAAATAGTCAGTATCACGAGTTTGCCAACTTTTCTAGCCTGATTTTAAGTGAACTAAAATAGATTATTTATAGTAGCAACATTATTCACTTTCTCATATCCGATAAAGACAGTGTCATGAATGGGAAAAATTTTAAATCACACTGTAACATTTCAGGATAGTTCTTGATCTCGTATTCTTGGATGCTATTGCCCTAAATGTCATTTGACTAACATTCAGGTTTACTAGTCCATAACATACATTCTCTGGTTGCACCTCCGCTAGGAAAATCATATTATGTTCCGGTAACCGAAGGCATAGATTGTTTTTTGGTTCTTCTAAGACCAGTCGCGTGGGTGTGTCAATTGCCTCTAACATACTCTGGTGATATTGTAATATTCCACTACATGGTCTGAAGGTAATTATACATAAATGCTGCCTCACACCGATATGAACATTACGTTACAATATTGATAAAAGACCGAAACACAGGACACGTTAGAAGGGTGAAAAGCTTTAAATAGTCTTCGCAGCATCAGCATATCTTAGAGAGATGTATTCCACTTTTCGTCAGTTATAGGTTGTATAAATAGGTTGTTCAGCACCTGAAAAATCTACTGATTCTATCGAATAGTGCATTGGACGCATATTCCTAGTTGTTTATATTCTGACTGGTGCTAAAATAGACAACGGATATCTTAAAATTTAATAATACAGCACAATCACTAAAAACCCAAGAAGATAAAATGTCACTGGGTCCCATACCATTCCAAGCCTTGAAAGTGGTCAGTGTTCAAATATTGGACTTAAAGAACTTTTTCCATCTTGAATAGAAAAATGTGATAACTGCAAATGAGCAGCTTTTTAGTCAAAATAACCGTAAGTCAAAATAACAGAATTACAGAAGATATGGTTATTGGGACGTAGTTTTCATGACTATTAGCATCACTATTTTTGCAGTGTGAATCCTCCATAATCAGAACCACCGCCTATCACAAAACTCATAAGAAATCTTGTAACTAAAGGTTGGTTTAAGTCCATCGAAAATGGTAGGAATGATAGAAAGAGTGGACGCGGCATTGGCTTAGACGCTGACTTTAACTTTATTTTCAATGTCAGCATACATAATCATTGTGTATGTGTAATCTACATATTCCTGAACTATACATGTTTTCTCTGATTCGCTTTTTCCCAACACTTTTAAAATATAGGCTAGCGATTGCACCGTTTTATATGCACTCCTCTACTGCGCTCTTATTTTGTGTTCATTGCTCTTGTAGCATCTAATCGTATGATTTCGATTCTTAGTTTAGTTATTGTCCTTGTTGTTTGCAACATTTCATTCCGATTTCATATCGATTTCATATCGATTTCATTCTGATTGAAATTGTATACGGATGCTCTTCATATTGTCAGGCGTTGAAAGCTTTACTCTCGTAGTTTATTAATTGAAGTTTAATAATATTTTTGTCCTCTCTTTTTGGCAATAGTGGACTCATGGCGCGTGGCTTACTCTTCAATACGGCGTTAAGGACGTAGAAAATGTGGCGAATGATTTATTTGGAAATATTAAAAAGCAATGGGAAACCAAGTAAGCTTTATAACAAAATATTGCATACATACATACATACATACATATATACATACATGCATGCATACATACATACATACATATTGTTACGAAAATGGAAATGGTGTAACTTCGTTTAACATTAAAATGTTAAACAAAAGCTACAAAAACAAAAACAACGGACTTGTTTGCCTGATTAACAAATAAAGAAGAATAAAGCAACAACACCAATACAACGAAAAGGGATAAACACATAAACAGCAAACAACAACAACGCTGAAGGGCACGAAGTAAACAAACTACACTAACAACAAGCAAGCAACTGTATGAATGTAAACGATGTTGTTTTACATTCATAGGAAATCTCGTAAGGCGAAGACTAGAACCTTCGCTACGAGAACATTCATCAGACTGTTTTACATCGTGTATAAAAGGCAAGCAAGCAATGAATGATCGGAGTGAATTTCAGTCAGTCCTGTTGAAGACGAGTTGCGTGTGATAAACCAATCGGGGTTTGAAGAATCTCGTTATGAAAAATCTATAGAACAATTGTGGTAGATAATTGTTAGTGTTTATCGCAAAGGCATAAACAAGAGAATTGAACAATAAACCAAATGTTGTTGTTGAATCAATGTGAACAGTGCCACAAAAGTTGTGTGCTTAATAAAGGATGTTTAATAAATTAAACACAAATTTATTTTTATTTTTATTTGCAATGCTAACGAGCCAATATTTAAACCGTTTTTAAAGGTAAAAACGAACAATTGGTGTCAGAAGTGGGATTGCAAATCTAAAAGTAAAAATAAATAAATAAAAAAATGAAACTCTCCAATAAGAGTGGAGCGCTTAACGAAGTTGGTAAATTAGAGCTGCCAACAACGGCACGGGAAATGATCTCACAGGCCGCTAAGGAAAAGAACTTCAGCATCAGGGCATCGATAATCTGAGTCTTACGAGTTCGAAGATGAGGTGGAACGCGAGTTACAGCAAAGCTTGGTGTGCCGCCGAAGAACCTTCCACAGCGAGTATCGAAAACTATTTGCGATGCACGTGCAGAAAACCAAAGTATTTGCGGATGCACGACAGCAACCCAAAAGATATTTGTTGATGCACATGCAGCAAGCCAAAAGCTATTTTGTGATGAGGGCACGAGCAGCAAACCAAAAAAGATTTTTAGAATCTAAAGCAGAGAATGGGTGAACAATACATAGGAGTCGTTCCAGATAAAAGAATACTAATGATCGTAGAGAAAGGTGTCAACTTTAGAAAAGTCTGGTTGAAGAAAAATCGTTATAGATGAAGGAGGAAATGAAGAAGAAGTGGGCGAAAGTGGAGCGAACTAAGCTGGAATACGATGAAAAAGTAGGTGAAAAGCACCTATTGCGACGGTATCAAGATGGAACGAAATGATGATATTTCCTTCACCAGTGGAAAAGAGAAGGATCGTGGATGGTGGTCTTAAAGAGTCAGGCGGAAACTGAGCGCTCACGATCTAAAGAACTAGAGCAGGATACAGGAAAACGAACGTGCAAAGGGAACATAAGCACGAACGTGAGTAAAACGCAGCAGAGGATAAAGAACGTGAACGCGAGAGGGAACGCGAGGGTGAAGTTGTGAAAGTTTGAAGACCTGCAACGTGAGAAAGAAAGAGGAAGAAGTTTACGTGAGTGCAAAAGACAGAGGAAGAAAGCGCGAAGAAGGACAGAAGCGGCTTAAAGAGCTCCTAGAACGACTACAATGCCCGGAAGCGATGTGGTAAAATATCCAAGAGTGGGATCTGCAACGACGTCTGGCGGAAAGAGTTCGAGAGGCAGAATTAGATGGAAAGGACCGGAAATAATCGAACATCGGGAATAACTTGTGCAGAGCGCAAGATTAATTATTGATGTTAGATGGAAAATAGCTTAAGGAACAAGTAACAAGGAGGGAACAGCACGATGTCTGTCGGGAAAACGTTCGATTCACATGACAATCTACCATCGAAACGGTCGTAATTGGGACCAGCAAGTTGGGCTGAGCAGAGACCGTGGCCCTCCTGCAATAGCCCAGGAGACCGATCGCACGATTTCCAGACTTGCAGTAAGTCCGAAGCGTAAGATGAAGTCGTGGTAGGGCAGGTATGGCTTTTAAGTAGAATTAAAGATTAAACATGTAATGTACAGGAGACAAGAAAGTGTTATAACCCCGAGTAAAAATGAAGTCGTACACGTAGAGCGCCTTGGCGAAATATGGAGAGGAGATAATGAGCCATTCGGCGACAGGCATTAAGTGGGGGCAGTGTTAGAAAATGAAAAGGTGTAACTTCGTTTACATTAAAATGTTTAACAAAGCAAAAACAAAAAAACAACGGACTTATCTTGCTGATTAACAAATAAAGAAGAATAACAAACAACCATACAACGAAAGGGATAAACACATAAACAGCAAACAACAAACAACGCTGAAGGGACGAAGTAAACCAACCCTACACTAACAACAAGCAAGCAAAACAATGTATTGAATGTAAACATGTGTTTACATTCATAGAAATCTCGTGAAGGCGAAGACTAGAACACTTTCGCACTACGAGAATCATCAGGACTGTTTACATCGATGAGTATAAAGGCAAAGCAAAGCATGAAGGATCGGAGTAGAATTCAGTCAGATCTTGTGTGAAACGAGTGTGCCGTGTGAAGTAAACCAATTCGGTGGTTTGAGATCTCCGTATTAAAAAATCTATAGAACATTGTGTTAATAATTGTAGTGTTTCATCGCAAAGGGCATAAACAAAAGGAATAACAAATAAAGCAATTGTTGTTGTTAGAAATCAATTGTGAAAGTGGCACACAAAAGTTGGTGATTATAGAAGGATTTTTATTAAAATAAACACAATTTATTTTTATTTTTATTTGCAATCTACGAGCTCATATTTTAAACGTTTTTAAAAGGTAAAAACGTAACAATATATACATACATACATGCGAACATACGTATGTGAAAAATAATAAGGACAACAATGTGACACTTTGAAATTTGATGAGAAAGTAATTAAAAAAGTAACTGTAACTTATGCTCGGTTTATATACTATACATACATATATATGTATATACATACAGCAGAAGCAAATTTTATTGCCGTTTTATTTGAAATTTTTTATGAAATTAAAATTAAAATACAAATTGTTCTAGGATGATAAAGATCTTATAGAGACTCGGGTATTGTATAAAACTGTTAGATTACGTCTAAGCATATAGCCAAAACGGTTTTGCTATACCGAATCCCCAATGTCTTATCATGTAGACCGAACTAATTTCAGAAGCTTATCACAATTTGTGAGCGAAATTCTCAATTGGATTTGAATCGGAAGATAGTGCAGGAGTAGTGGAACAATTTCTCTGCACTATATTTATGGTCATTATCCTGCTGGAGCATACATCAAAATGGCATATTTTTATTCGACATACTGTAACGATTACAATATGTTCCGTTAGTTTCCATAATAGGTAATTGACCTTCAAACAACAATATTACCGTCGCCATAATCTACCGCCTTAAAGTTAGACTAAGTATTGTACACCGTATTTATTGGTCTTCTTAAAATCACAATGAAATTTATTATCATTTATACATACATATATAAACTAAAAATAAGTGCCGTTATTTATCAGAAATTTTCTCAATATAAATTCTTTCTTCTCAATATATCTTTCTTAATTTTCACATCATAGTATATATGTATGTACGTATATGTATATGTATGTATGTACATACAAACAATGAAAATTTATTGCATTTTTATTGGTTTTCTTTTTTAGTATTGGTGCTTCCAAACCTAGAATTAACGGTATGTTACTTTCTGTTAAAGCGTGTTGTTAATAATTTCCTTTGAAGTCACATAAAATGCTCAATTAGAACAATTTTTTATTCAATAGGAACCGTTATTTTATGAAATGTATTTTTTTTTTTTTGTTATTACATCAGCGGAATATTTTATTTATTTAAATATTAATTGTAATACAATACAATATTTGTAGTTAAACATACCAAATTCTCTGGGAAACGAACCCACAATCCTCATTCTAAGAGTCTAGCACACTACCCTCTAGACTACCAGAGCAGCCTATTGTATTGGAATAATTCATGTTTCGTCACATGCATGCCTGCAGCCACTTGGGCAAATATACGATCTTTAATTAACCGCTTCTTAAACAAAAAACAATGTGTTTGTGTGCGTGTGTGAGATATCACCGAAGAAATCAGGTTGAATTTGAAAGATAGCTATGGATTATGTTAGCTTTGCTAATTCCTGTTGGTTGTTGTTTAGTCGCTCACACAAGCAACTTAACAAAGTTTTACAAGAAAAACTCTAACGGAATCTAAACGTACGATCTCGGTGCCCAGTTCACATCACCTCCACGTGAAATTAAATGTGCCATGAGCTGTGTAGATTAAGTTTTCCAAATATCCTAATAAAACAATATATTGGATACTCCAGCAAGTTTTGACTAAAAATTAAAACTTAAGATATGCCGTCTTGATCAATAATATTTAACCACTTTTGGGTTAAAGTCACTATTCCAACAGTGTAGAACTTTATTCTTTTCTGAGCGTATTATATGCTTTTACATAATTGGTCATTACGACCTGTTCAGTCAGGATTACGACACACAACTTGTGTTAGGTTAGGTTAGGTTAGGTTAGAGTGATAACCTTGATGCCAACAGCACGCGTAGCGGCCCGATGTGACACCACAGGTGAACACAGTCTCTGTACTGACTAAGTTCTGCAAATCAGGGGAAAAGAAATTGCTAAGCACAATGGCCACTTATGTTGTGTGTGGTACTTTTATAAGTGAGTGGCTGGACATACCGTTTAAAGTCGACTCCGAACGATAGATTTTTGAGAAACTTTCGTGACAATTTTAATAATTTTCAATGTTTTTACCAAAAGTCTGCTGAGGAGAAGTCTGCGAAGAAATATTTTTTTTTCATATTTCGTGGCCTTGCATTTGCCTTACGGAATTTAAATTTACACAATAACAGTATCCTGCAGAAATCGAATCTGAAGATGTAAAGTTGGGTCAATATGCTCCCAACTTCAATATACTTCCCAACCAGACCGAACAAACCAAATTATTTAAAACGTAACTGGTTTTCGACTTAGTAGGAGTTTTGTAAGGCAGGTGGTGTATTTATTTGAAATATTTTCGAAAATAATTGACTATTAACACACGCTTCAATTTGCTTTGAGTGTCAATAAAAATTATTCTCTTTACAGATTTGTCTAGAAAAGACTACGAAACAATATCAAGAAAGATAAAATCCCCCGGTAATCAAATCAAAAATCATATCTTTAAAAGTAATAATAAAATAAATAAATAAATACAATACAATACAATACAATTCAAATTAAATTGAAATCTCGCTGGAATTAGAAGTCATCCGAATACACGAGATCATGTACTAAAAATATTCATAAGGCGTCTACAATATACTCGTAAGTCATCGAAAGCAAATAAAAAATTTCGGTGATATCTCACATGCATTTTGTTTTATTTAAATTTAAATAAAGAAAGTAATTAACAAAAGATCAGATACCTCTGTTAAAGATAATTATTTTATTCAATATTGTATCAAGTGTGCAAACAAATAATATGGACGATAACACGTAGCCTTGCTTAACTCTGATAGCTTGACATACTGCTTGTTCGATCGTAGTGCTTTGATAAAAATTTATTTACTTACGGTCTCGAACGCTAATTCGAATAAATCAAACTTTAAAATTTTACCTAAAAATAATGGATTCCTTAGCACTACACTTTACATTTCATAATCATAAAATATATTTTTCATGTGAGAAATCAAAAAACCTTAATTGCGTCATAGGACCTTTGTAAACGGTATCACGTACATTTATTTTAAAATAAATTATTTGCGGTAAAGACGTACGATAAATTTACTTACTTATAATATTTACAATGCAGTTTTCAATTGACGTTTGCTCTAGTTTGACGTTCTTTTTTTTCTTTTAATTTCAAAAGTTTTTTTTTGGAAAATTAAAGCAGAATTTGGTATTGAAAAGAGACTATTGTTTAAAATTTGGTAACAAAAAGTCATTTAAGATATTAAGATATGTTTGTGGACAAATCTAAACGTAGTTATATAGTCTTATCTGATACAAAAGCCTTCATACTTGGACAACATGCCTTACCTTCACTCATAGTCTGGTTATGGCGGCACCAATAGCCACCGGTGGCCCAACATCTTCGGCTTTTTACACACATAGAACACGAACATCAACAATGTTCGATAAAAAGAGCGTAAAATTGCATTCAGTTGCTTGGCAGCTTTTAAAGAAGAAGGTTCATGACGCTTCAATTATACACCCAAAAAAATTTATTTATATTCACTAATAATAATGAGAAATGATCTCCATATTTGGAAGATTATTTGTCAAGTTTAATACGCAGTCTTTAGAAATTTGGCACTGTACATTTTTCTATATTTTCCACTAGATAGACATATTATTAGGTTACTCTTGAAAATATTACTAACAATTTTCCTCTGGGTTATACATATGCCTCTCACAAATTTTATCATGTTCTCTTTGTGCAGACGTCTGCTCATAACAACAACAAATTTCTTTCCTTTTTGTTTGATCTTTTCCTTGTAAAATTAAAAATGAACGCGTACTCTTGTGTTACCTTTCAGCCACGTATTGAACTAAATTTCCCACAAATCTAAGCCATCAGTTTAACAATCAATTTTTTAACGTCATATTGATAATTTTTTTTGTGTTTTTAGTTGTGTAGAGGCACATTTGTCTCTATCGCCGTAGTCTAGTAGGTAGTGTGTTGGCCTATTAGACGAAAGGCTACGCCCCAGTCAGATATCAAAAACGAAATATAAAACAAAAAAATATTTCTACGGCGATTTCCTCTCAGCAGATTTATGGCAAGAACTCTGAGAGTAAATAAAATTGTCATGAACAGTTTCTCAAAAAATCTGTCGTCCATAGTCGACTTTAAACTGTAGGTCCCCCGACCCATGTATAACTTTAACATAAGTGTTGTGAGTAGATAGGCCGTAATCTTGACTGAAGGTTTGTAATGGTCAATTATGTATGTATGTTAGTATGTATGTTAAGTGATGTGCACTCGTTTATGTTTGAATGTTGTTCTAGCGTGATTAGTATTTTATAGAGACTGTGTGGCATTGTTTAAAACTGGTTGACATCGTCTAAGCACGTTTTTGTCACACCGAGTGCGATATGTATTATCATGACAAAAGATTTTGGTTCCAAGTGTTAAAACACTCCATCAGTTTAACTCTCCAATTATGCGTTTGACACGAAATTCGTTAATATTGTTTGCCTTTTTTTTTTTGTTTTAAAAATATTTTGAAATAAAAAATGCTTAGAATTATACATTGTTTAAATGCTCTTTTAGTTATCTATTGAAGTGGAAAAATCGGCATTTGATTAATTTTCTATCTTCCTCAACTTATATTCTTCTAACAAATTGCGCAACGTACACCCGACTCCACAAGAGCCACACTAAGAGACGACACTTTGGTAAGGCACTAGAAATATTAGAAATATCATTCAGATCAGTTAGACATGAAGTCGCTCAAGCTGAGTTAGTTAGCGAATACAGCTGAAAATAACAGTCTTCAGTCTTACTACGGCCCTATTAAGCAAAATCTTACTAAGATAAGATTATCGTCGGTTATCGCCCAATCTGAACGAGACCAAAAAATTTGATTAATCTCTTACTTAGTGTCCAATCATACGTTTGAGCTACTATAATTGACGAGTGAGTTCAGTTGCCTAGGTGTATAATAAATCAATAATTTCTTCGCTGAACGAACTGTATGTTTTAGGTGGTTGTCTGTTCGTATCAAATTATTGACATCAAACGCTATATTTTCCACATTTTACTTGCCGTTTGAAGTCGTCCAAGTCTAGTAGATATTGTGGGGTATTAAAAGTAAGTATTTGATTCAAACACCAGCCCAAACATCTCGAAGAAAATGAAAGAAGTAGTCTTCGGCGACTACTTTCTGCTCTCTTCTGGCAAAAAAACTCTGAGATTGAGATGTTGAGATGTTTTTTGTATGTTTTTTTTTCTGTTGTAAGTCTACATATACGAGGCCTTATCAATAATAAAAAAAAATGCAAACTTTTTTCCTTAACGTACGGTAAACCCCCGAGCAATAAATGTATATTCATACGTTTGGTATATGAAATGTTTTGTTTTATCGCTAAATTGATTTTTTTTTTCATTTTTGTTTGTTTCATGATGATGGCACGCATGTATATACCCTACTCCAATTCGTAATCAGATTTATTTCGTGGCCTAATCTTTTTAGCCTGCTGTGGTTAGTTGGAATAATGATCACAAATTTAATGCGTCTATAAATCGATTATTCACAGTGATAAAATAAAGTTTTGTTTAAAATGTGTAGGGTATAGGCAAAGCTTGGTATAAGATGATGTTTTTATTTTTATTTTTTTTTTATTTTCAATAAGTATTTCATCCGAAATACGAATGCTATACAAAAACGATTTCTTATGCTAACTGATGTCCGAGATGGGTGCAGTAAATTATTATCGTTTTGCTGATGTTTGTTTGTATCTTTGTATGTTTTTTTATATAAATATGTATGTATAATGTTCCAAAAAAGCTTAATTATGTCCAGGAACACGATTACATAAATAATTATTCATTACAACCCATCAGTCAGGATTACGATCTAGCTTCTCACACTACTCATGTTGTGTGTTTTTTATTGTATTGTTTTTATGAGTGGCAGGACCCACAGTTTAAAGTCCAAACGATAGATTTTTGAAGAAATTTTCATGGCAATTTTATTTACTCTCATAGTTTTTGCCAGAAATCTGTTGAGAGGAAGTCACTGAAGAAATATTTTTTCCCTATTTCGTTTTGATGTCTGACCTGTTCCTTGAACCGTGGCCTTACAACTAATAAGCAATCATACTATCTACTAGACTACAATGACTTCATATCATATCATTTGGAATATATTTTCTGGAAATTCGAAAATTAAATGCCATGATAATGTATCTCAGATCCGTAAACAAAACGAATTAACACGATTAAGGAACGTAATTTTAAAGAGATCTGATGAATGATATGGAGATACGAATTATTGCTATAACAGTTGGAACTGATCAGAATTTTTAGGAATGAGAAAAATGTTGGCTGAGGAGTATTTATATCTCAAACAATTTTTTTTTCAGAAAAGTAGTTCGCCTTGTTGAAATAATTTTTTGAAGTTGTTTTTAAAAATATAAAGTACTTCTTGAGATGTAATTTACAAAATATTGTACTTAGAACACTTTAAAAATCAAATCTTTTTATAAAAAATGTCTTTAAAGCAAAAAAAAAAAAGTTTTCTTAATTTTTGTAACTTTAAAGTTAATAAATAAAAAAAAGTACTTTTCTTGGAAAATATTTTTTTTTTTTTTTTTCAAAAATACTTTCTGTTTTTCAGCAAAGAACTTTATTTATTTAAAAGAATAATTTCATATTCTTATTTGATTATTTCCAAAATTGAAAAGAAATATCGATAAGTACTTGCTAAAGCAAAGCTAGGTTCTCAATTATTCTTAAAAGAGTATATATTGCGTGAATTAACTTAGTTGGTACCAGCCACAGCAATCGATCATGATATGTTTTATTAGTCATAAGTATTCCCATCTCTGGCTTGCTATTTATGCTTGAATTTTTTTTTTTTTTTTATAATCGCAAATTAAATTGTTTTTTTTTTTTTCTTTTGTAATTATTTAAAGGGATTTTTTGTTTTGCTCATATAAATACGTTCTATAGCCGCATTAAGATTCTTAGTTTAATTCTTGAATTCGTTTCAAAAAGTTTATTTTTAATTCTTTCAGAACATTTAGAAATAAAAATGAATTTTAAGAATTTAATTTTTAGTTTGATTTTAATCAACTTTCTAGTTGGCATTGAGTGTGAGGTTGGTTAAAAACCGATTTTAATTTTTTTTTTTTATTTTTATTTTTATTTTAATTAACTCTCTTTTGAATAACAGGAAAAGAGTACGATAACATATGTTGATGAAATTGAAATTCTTAAAAAAATCTTTAATAAATTAAATGAATTGAAACATGATCTGACATTGTGTAATTCAAGGTAATAAAATCATTTCAATATTAATTTCAATTTCTTAAGAAAGATGCACGAACTAAACATGTATTTACGCTTATATTTGCAGATTTGAAGACTATAAAAATAGCAGCGAAACATCGAATAATGGTAAGAATTGAGTAAAGAACTAAAAATTACAAAAAGCAAAAATTTATTTGTAAACATGACTTTTAACACACACATTTATTTCGATCTAAGACAACAGCAAAGGAAAAGTTTTTTAATGTCCTAAAAACTGGAAATATTGACCAAGTAAAGATTATAATTAAGGCAACTACTTCCCACATTCAATTCAGTCTAAACGAGTAAGGTCACGAAAAAAAAAAAATATGCCCAGAAAACAGAAGAAGGGTACCGATAACAGTATATCTTGTAGCGATGACCCATTATAACCAGTATCTGACATACTATGTCTCGTGAATTAGGTCACGTTTATGGATTGTCCAACATACTGGCTAACTTCCACATAGTATTACTCCTGTTGAGTTTTTAATAGTTCATGTGGCCTACAATGCCCTAACGGGCTTCCAGATTTCAGAAGAAATATTGACCAAATTTGTCATTTGTAAGCCCTTGAGACTTAAATTCTGTTAAAGTGCGATCATTCTTTCATCTTCTATATGTTCCGACATATAGTGCTTAGTAATGAAGGCCCTTAAAAATCGAATCGATTAACTCACAAAGATATGATTTTTGATGAGTGATGAGGTTAGTCCACCTGAGTTCTATCTTCCTCATCTTCCATTTTTCTAACAAGTTGGACAATGTACACCCGACTCTACAAGAGCCACACTAAGAGACGACACTTTAGTAAGGCACTAGAAATATTAGAAATATCATTCAGATCAGTTAGACATGACGTCGCTCAAGCTGAGTTAGTTAGCGAATGCAGCTGAAAATAACAGTCTTCAGTCTTACTACGGCCCTATTAAGCAAAATCTTACTTGAATAAGATTATCGTCGGTCATCGCCCAATGTGATCGAGACCAAAAGATTAAATTCATTAAAATAGACCAATAACACGCCGCCTCAAAGATTTGCCTATTACTGGTCCTACTAAAGTTCAGAGTAGGCATAGGCAACACTACGAAGCTTTTTTATGGCAATCAGTTCATTCTCCAAACTGTCGCCAAAAGACTGCTGAGAGGAGATGAGTCGAAAAAAATATTTTTTTAGCATGTCAAAGCTGAGGTTTGAACTCTGAGGTCCTATTTAGTTAGTCAAGGCGCTGCTCACTATAGCACGGAGGTTGCTAAATATCTTTAAATTTGCTTTGAATTTGTGCAAACAACACTATTCGGAATCACGACAGTCCTCTAAAACGGAGTACGTTATTTGTCATGTGTGTGTGTGTTCACTTTATCAGTAAGTGCAGGGACCTATAATTTAAAGAGTTTTGAGAACATTTTCATGACTGATGAGAGGAAGTCGCCGAAAAATATTTTTCATTTTCATATTTCGTTTTGTTCGCGATTTTGAACCAAGGGGTCGCATCTAGTAAGCCAACACTCTACTCACTACTCACTAGACTGCAGAGACCTCCTCTAAAACCGAGTGTTTAAGAAATATTGACAAATAAAAAACTTGTCCTGACTTTACACTTATGTTGATAGACAACTCGTCTAACCTTCGACTTGACCCGTGTATGTAAAACCGTTATTTTAAAAATCTTTATATTTTCAGATTTTTCAATATTTGATATACGACATGATGAGCTGCCGAATAAATGGTGGGATATACAATATTTTTCTAGTACCTATCGTAACGATAATTCTTTTATTATTACATTTTCCGCTCCAGCAAAAGCAATACCCTACCAAGGAGTTGTTTAGAAGCTACTGCTTGTACCAAGCGTAGTGGCATTTATAGAATCCTTGTGGAAAAATTCAGTAATGAACCGTTCCTAGTGGAGTGTGATGTTAAAACTGATGGCGGCGGTTGGACTGTGATACAGAGGCGTCAAGATGGCTCTGTAGATTTCTATCGGGACTGGGCAGAATATCGCAAAGGTTTTGGTAAAATCGATGGAGAATTTTTCATCGGCCTCGATAAGTTACATGCTTTAACAAATTACAATGGCCCTCAGGAACTACTGATTATTTTGGAAGACGATGGCGTCATTAAACATGCCAAATACACTAATTTTGTTATCGGCGGAGAATCTGAAGTGTACGTTCTAAAGCATTTGGGTGTTTATTCAGGCGATGCTGGCAATTCCTTGCAGGGACATTTAGGTTTAAAATTCAGTACTAAAGATCGTGATCACGATACGTACGATGGCAATTGTGCGGAAACATATACGGGTGCTTGGTGGTATGGCAAATGTCATGTGAGGTGAGTGCATTATATTTATGATTTTAAGGAATTTTCTAAGACAAGGAAAGCTAATGTTTCAATTGAAATATTGAATCAAAATTTTATGTGACAGTCTAATGTGAGTTATACTGAATGAAACGTTCACGTATCACAGATGACAGTGAAACTTTACAGTACATAATGTAATGTAAATAGGCAGGAACAACATTCTTTTAATCTGCGCTAGGGTGGCAAATGAGAAAGAATTCGAGGACGTTATTGTAATGAATTGGCACACTCTACAAGCATTATTTCATTTAAAAATTTTGCTCGGCAACTAACTAAAGTTATTGCAATTCTCCAATGCTGAATCCAAGGATATTTCTAACTGTTCAAGGGACAGCGACAACAGTCCCGTTGTTATCGAATCTTTAAACACTTCGAATATACTTCAGCTATTTTTGAATTCGTACGAATAAAATTTTTTGAGTGTTAGCACTCTCACTTTTAGGAATGCCAGATTGGCAATCGAATTAAATCGGTTCAGTTCGAATTCTCATTTTCGATAGCTTTCTTAGCCGCAGTCAAATTTTTTATATTTTATTTTCAAAATTGTTTCAATTTTACGATTTCTCTGTTTTTGTTATTTTAGCAATCTTAATGGCAAATATGGCGATACAACGTACGCCAAAGGCATTACTTGGCAAACATTCCGAGGCTATAACGTCTCCATAAAGCATGTGAAAATGATGATAAGACGACGAACGTTTGAACGCGATTAATATTTTTGTACATTTTAATAAAAAATAATTATAATGAAATCGTATACCAAAGTTTTTAAATCAATCTGCTTTAGAGGTTAACTTTTAAATTTGTCTGATGCTGCTGCAGTCGAAATCCAGCAATTGGAAATTTTTATGGCGCTATTGAAGCATGCTCCGGTACTTTAATAGTTGAAAATGTCAATTAAATAATGAAAACCATCTAAGCGGATGATTATCTAAGTACTGGATTCGATTTTCCAGAAGATAAACATTAATAATAAGACAAAAATAGCTTTTCAACTCACGATATCATCTCGTCCTCCATTGTGTCAGCAAAATTAATAAAAGATTCCTTATTGCCGGTTCACAGTGGATTATTCCCCATCCGTAGTTTATAGAAGATCAACATAATCTTGGAACCCCTTGCATGAGCAGCATAAAGTTTTATCGTCGAATTACGGAGACCACTAAAAAGGATTGAAAAGCGCTCTCTTGTGATACTGGTTTTTGTGGTGGAAGAAGACTGCGAGCATTAGAAGATTCATGCTTTCTTCCAGCTCTCAGGCAATTCAAATAACATATAGTATCTCCATTCAAAATCTTTACAACGCTAAGACTGCATCGGCTGGACTTATTAAAAGGTCATCGAGCTCTATGGCAGGTATGGCGGCTCTACTGAATCAAAGACCTGTTAGCGTGGATATAAAAGAGATTAAATTCACTCGAATAGGAATAAAAACTGTAGGTAGGAAACTTATTAATCATCTAACGATTTCGGATGGCATTCGCCACATAGAATTTCATGCAAGCGACCATATATTCTCAATTCCTATATTCTCAATTTCACTAGATGATCCCTCTGACTAGAGAAGAATGGAGAGCGGAATCAAAACATCTACAAGAAACACGAATGGATCCTAAATACTTACCTAGTTCAAGCAATTGTTCTCGTACTCGAAAGAGGAATATGAAAATGGAAATACAAATACTCTCAGTTACTTATTTACGTTCAGATATTAGCAGAGTGTCTCAAAGCGCTGTTCCAAATAATGAATTCAAGTATTTCACTTTAATTGATATCATGGGAAGCACCGTACTGGTTCCTTTCCCAAATAAGCTCTTCCCGCTTCCTAACAAGTTATTATTTACGCACCTAGCACTAGCACAGCGTTGAAAAACATTTCTACGCACATAGCCAATGACCTAAATCTGCAGTGCCCGCATCAACCAACAATTGTTGCAACTTTGGATCTTTTCAATCCGTTCGAAAAGTTTCATCGTCCTAAGCTGATTTGAAATATTTTGAAATGCATCGCACCAATTGGCATCACGCGGGCCAGTTGATGAGTTGAAGGGCCGAACATCAAAATACTAAAAGATAAAGGACGGCGTCCCACAGAAGATGTGGGGTTTTGTCACGAATCCACAGCAGAACAATCCAATGATTGCACTATCTACTGATCGGCAATGCATATAGATGCCATAAGTATTAGAATAGCAAACTATCTGGCCACCAGCGTAGACTTCAGCATCACTTTAAACAACGGATATTTGATCCCAAATCTACGATATCACTTTTCACATCACTAAACTAGATGTTTCGGACGAAGGTAACCGATTGTCTATGGTTAAAGAAAATAAAATTCTTTCGATCGTATTTGTCAGACCCCTTTACTCCTCCTCAGGTGCGACTTACATTAAACAGAATATGACTAGCATAAAATAAGCCCTCTTCTACCGTAATAGGCGCTTTCTCCTCAACACACATGGATCGGGTATCATTATATATTGAGTACGCAGCTATAAACAGCTATCCCTTAAACAAATTACAAAATGAGCATCCTTCAGCGATTTCATACAGAGAAGAGGTATTTACCCAGAAAAATATGATCAATCCTGTAGAAATTTAGGTTTCGTCGGTAGAACATCCTCAACTGCTATCAATCAAGTGAAGACCGTTCCTGGGCCCATAAATGAAAAAAACTTCAGCTCTGCTGGTATTGGACGTGAGCTGCTGTTTATTGTTTATATCGTCCCTCCACAAATGTTTAAAATTCATTTTCTTTAATTTGGCGCCATCTAGTGGTAAGTAGAAAATACTGCTAATGTTTGCATGAAGCTCTCTATTAATTTGATACCATTGTTAGCAACTCTGTTTATTTGTTTTGATTCTTAGTCATTGTTGTTGCATTATCGTTTGTCATTTTCCTTTTTATTTCTGAACAGAACAAAATAAAAATTTTGTTGTAAAAATTTCTTCCAACTTGATTGGATTCGTAGAGAGCGGGTTTAAGTTTCTTTGTTATTGAAAAAGAACGGGAAAAGAAAAAAATGCAAATTTTTATTTAAAGAAACAAAAAAAGTAAAACGCAAAAACAAAATCCAAATAATGCAAAAACAAAATCAGTATAAAATATATCGTTAAACATCAATGTAATGCTACACAATATATCGGTTTGTGTTATCAAAATCGAAATCGATTCACCAACAAGTGAAGATTCTGGTAAGTTGTCAATGATTGAGTTGTCTCTTCTGCTCTTTGTGTAATAACGTGTTGTTTTGAAATTGAAAGGAGACGCTGGAGCTGTGTCATCAGAACATCCAAATAATCCGCGTGTGCAAAAGGAACGTGAACGTGATCGTGGTCTACGGCAATCATCGCAAATTACCATTGAAACCTATACGAATCAGTTGTGGTCAGAGCAAGTAGTGTCACAGGCAGCCATGAGTTGTGCCAACGACAAGAAATTGCTGGGCGAGAAAAGACAAAGAGAAATGCCTACATCAAGTAGTAGTCGAGAAACTACACCACTAGAAGAGGGTCAATGTGCCTCCGAATTGCCTAAAGAAATTGGTTTCTTTTCGGGTAATCCCAGTGTTGAGGTTACCAATGGCATTATTCATTTGTATAAGAAAAAGTATGCCGAGCAAGACATGCAATAGACTTCCGAAATACCTTCTCTCAATTCAATTCAATTCAATTTTTTTTTTCAAATTCCAGCGAACGTAAAGATATTAAAGAGGCTCCATCGAATCAGTTGTGCCTTTTGGCAGTACCAGCTAGCTTAAGCTGCCATGATCTATTGAGTTTTGTCGCACCCTGTCATTCGGAAATACAACATATACAGATTGTGCGTGATGGCTGCCCTAATCAATTTATGGTTTTATTAGAGTGAGTATACAAAACAGTAGCTTTATAAACGTTAATCGATAAATAACGAAGTAGAAAAAAAAATTCTCTTAGAAGAAGAATATTTACCTGCTATAAGACCAAGAGGCAATTGATAAATAAATAAATTCCGTGAATAAGTGTATTAAGAATGAAATATTTCTTTTTTAAAGTTGATAGAATTGTTTAATATTGACTTTTAGCTTTAATTTGTTGAAAGAAACTACATATGCCGGAACAAATATTTCCTAATTTATTGTTTTAATTGGTATTCAAAATGTAATTACCAAAAGCCTTTAAACTTTTAATAATTTAAACTTGCAATTCCGTTTTAAAAGCGTTTTTTTATTGATAAACACGGTGTTCGATACTATACAGTCATCGTAATCTAAATAAACCAAAATTAATGCCTAAAACTTTGGAGGGCTCTGTCCGTTTTATGCTAAGGGTCGACTCCAAATGTGTGTGATTTTAAGTCTGTTCACCCTGTATATTAGCTCAATGCTTCGATAGCATTATTGTTGTTGTTAATTCCAGACTGGAATCTGAGAGGCAAGAAAATACAAAATTACTAAGGGTGCCAAACGGTATTGATTTTTAAAAATCCTGGGATTTCGAAATATCCCGGGATTGCGGGTTTATCTCTTAATAAATAAAAACTAAACGCAATTGTTTTATTAACAATTTCATTAATTTTTGATCTTTTTTATAATACACATGTTATAAAATCAAGTTGATTGTCTAAATCATCAGCTGTATTAACAGATTTTATTGGACTTCGTGGGCAACGTTTAACTTTTTAACAATGGAAGTTGGATTCTCGTTCAATTCGATGACGAGTGATATAGAATATTTAATTAAATATTGCATGCTACACTTGAAAAACTACATGAGTGTTATTTAAGGTAAAATTATTAAAAAAAAAAACAATGCTGTAAACTCAATTCTACTTACTTACTAAGTATATATGCATGAGTTTACAATACCGAAAATCCCGGGACAAGATTTAAAAAATCCCAAGATTCGGGATTTCCCGATTGGCATCCCTACCTACTACTAATTACTAGTGAAAGACACATGCATGGTTACTTATTGAATAGTTGTATGACATTGATCTTTCCCAAAGATCTATAGCTGTGAGGATAGACACTGATCTCGGGTTCTTTGAATTATTCTGTCTCAAAAGATATTTATCATCGCGCTAAAATAAAATATGTTCATTCCTTTAGTGCAATTTTTAATGACATATCAGCATAACATTGTTCATTGTTGTCCATCGAGAAAAATCACATTTCATATATTGCGACTTAGGTCAACGTATTTTTTATTAATAAATTTTTAAAACACATTGTTAAAGAATTGGAGATTTCACGTATATATTAAGTTCTATTAGTATATTATGATGCATGCGCAACTCCAGATTTAAGTCGACTGCGGCTACTATTGCTTCGAACCACTGTTATAGCAACAATTGTTTTTAGTTTATTTGAACAAACTATCGAGGTCTATGTATATATAGTATGATTGCCAAATGAAAGTAAACACCTCACATTAATTGAAAAACGTGTAAATTATACTCACAAACAGTGAATAGTACTTTGTAATTCAGGAACTAAAATCAAACTACTAAGAAAATGATTCACTTCACATCATTTTTTCCCCGTCTTATCAAAGTAAACACTTGCATTGCTTCTTAGCAAGTGCGTGTATTTATAATTAATTATTGTGGTGGAATACTATTCAATATACTGATCAGTTACAAAATTTTCTGCAAAAAAAAAGGCTCAAGACAAAGAAGAGAGAGAGAGCAAACTTCTTCAATTGAGGTTCGCAAAATACTCAGAGATTTGCATAAGAAAGGAAAATCATTTCACTAGAAAAAAATATTATACAAGGACAATTGGCACGCAGAAGGCAACTAATACGTCTTACAGGCTCGGAGATAATAGTTATTGTAAGGGAAGTAATGGCTAATAATTTGACATACGAACAATTAATAACAGAATGATTATTAAACTAGATTGGTTTTGTTTTTGTTTTGTTTTGTTTTTTTTCTAGTTTATTTATCTATTTATCTTCATTTATTATTAACTTGTCTGTTAAATAAGTTTTAAATTATAATAAATAAAGTGAAAACTGTATGTATATGTGTGTATATACTTTCGTCCTTATAGATTTCGTTCAAATGCTGCCGCCCTAGAATTTTATCAAACTTATAATGGTGCTGCTTACAATTCGTTGGAACCGGATTCCCTATGTCATGCTGTTTGGGTTTCAGAAATAGAAAGAGGAGAAGATGGTGTAGCACCAATGGGACATACCGAATTACCAACATGTCCAGGTAACTACATTATGATTTTCAAATTTATTAAGAAATATTGTGTAATATTTTTTTTATTGATTGTATTGCAGTTTGTCTCGAACGCATGGATGAAAGTGTCGATGGTGTTCTTACCATTCTATGTAACCACGCTTTTCACGCCAATTGTCTAATAAAGTGGGGTGATTCTACCTGTCCAGTTTGTCGTCATGTACAAACACCAGAACTTATGGAGAATTCCGTCTGTATGGAATGTGAAGGCACCGATTCTTTATGGATTTGTTTAATTTGTGGCCACGTTGGTTGTGGTCGTTATCAAGGAGCTCATGCTGCTGCCCATTATCGCGCTACAAATCATACGTTCGCCATGCAGTTGGGTACAACAAGTGTTTGGGACTATGCCGGTGATAATTTTGTGCATCGGCTTTTTCAAAATAAAACCGATGGTAAATTGGTTGCCACTCAGGCACCTAACGATGAAGGAGAAGAAAAAATTGATTCTATGCAATTGGAATTCACATATTTGCTTACATCTCAATTGGATACTCAAAGAAAGTATTATGAAGAACGAATGGAACGTTTAGAACAAGAATGGCGAGAATTTCGTGCATCAGCTGAAGATTCTAAAGAAAAAATGAATACAATGGAGCAACGCGTACAAACATTAACCAAAGAAAAACAAAATCTAGAGAGAAAATTACAACAAAATAATGCAAAGTAAGTGAAAAACCCATAAATAGTTTATTTTCATTTATATGATTATAATCTATAGTTGAAAGAGGGTATGAGATAAATAATAGCGCATACAACGTGAATCACACTCGTCCGATTTAAAAGCTATATTCAAATCGATAAAGCTCTCTCGTGTTATTTGACGCTATATTGAGCAGTGCTCCAAAAAAATATTCCCCTGTCGACACAATACTTTGACATTTCGAACAGCATTCAGAATCAGATCAAAGCCCTTGAATCAATCAAGCAGTTACAACACCATTCTAATAGCCCTAGGTTAGATTAGGTTGCAGGACGTGTACTTTTCATTGAGACAAGTACAATACCGAACAATCAACTTACCCTCTGTATCCATTCTAACATATCGAAAGAAATACGAAAAAGGGAAAAAGAAGAAAAGAAACAGAAAAAGAGAGAAGTTGGAGAAAAAAAAACAAATGAAAAAGACAAGGCCACAATACAAATGAAAGCGTAGAAAAGACACTTAAAGCCCATTATAAATCTCAGTTGAACCCTAATATCGGCTCTCGAAAGAGAATCCATCATAGAAACCCCTACTCAGGGTTCCCAACCTTATCCTATTAATGTTTAGAGCGATACAAAAGATAGTCTTCGATAGTCATGCCCATTTCCGTTAGATTTCTGTTCCGGATCCTTGTCAGCGTTGTAACCTCGAAATACCCCTTAAGAAATCCGGTAGTCAGTCCTACTCTGGTTTTATATAAATCCAGCATCAAACCTTTCTTCACACTGTATATTGAAGACCATAGATTCCGAGGTACATAACAACCTAGTGCATTCCCCTGCGCTTCTGCCTCTTCTTCATAACACATCTTTCGAGAAGTCCGTAGAAGTGATAAAATATATAAGCGTTCCCAGGTAAAACGCTATGTCCCAGAACTCAACAGATACAGTTCGGATATTGTCCAAAGGTTCTTATAGGCTCCTTACAATCATGAATCAGTCATAATTTATACCAGACTGCCGCAATAGCACTTAGAACAGCCTTATCGTCAACGAAGATCACACAAGATACCGAATTGAGTGGCTGTACCAGTTAGGGCCACCAGAACCTTCAATATGGCAAAATCTCTACAATCATCACCACCAGAGTATACTGCCAAGCGCTGTTTCTAACAACCCGGTTATCTCAGTTGTATGACATTACTTGACTTGTAAATGAAGCCGGTTCAGGCATAGCAAAATGTCAAGAGCAGTCTGAGGACAACTTTTCCTCACTTTGGTGATACTTAAGTAGGGAATGCACTGAACCTTAACCAAAATCCATAAGTAATAAATTCGGCAAAAGATTTACGGCGTATGTAAGCTTTTTCGCCACCAAATGCAATTTTAGTTTGTTTCTTTCATGTTAGTCCCGTAACTTCAATAGATCAGATTCGAAGATCCTTTACGACATAAGCAAAAGCACAACTATTTTACGAGAGATTTCTTTGATCTTTGTTGTCAAAGATCCATAATATTTCGATCCGAGAAATTACACACTTTGCCACACTGGTCAGCAAATTATGCTCATGCTACACGTTCACAACTGCTTTCAATCGTTTCAAAACAAATGTTGAACCTAAGTGAACATCATTGATATTTTATTTGATACGCTTTTGGAAGAAAGACAGACAGGTTTTCAAAACCACTTGAGAGGTTTTCCCTATCGCATGAATAAAAGCAAAACTGTATCAAGATCTCTGTAAATAAACAACTTAACAACTTAGTAATCTAAGCCATCAAATCCTCTTCTATAGATCCGACAATGAAGGCAAAACAATGTTAATTAAAAAAACCTTCATTTTAGTTTATATTGTTAGTATCTGTTGTTTAATGTTTTATTTTTTATTTTATGTTTACAGACTTAAGGAATTACAAAAGCAATTAGTTGAAGAACAAGAAATTTCTCGTGCTTTACAAAATAATCAAAATTCCTGGCATATAAAATACAAACATCTGGAACAACAATACGAATCTTATAAAACAGCTAAAGAAACTGAATTGGATTCGATTAAAGAACAGTTACGCGACATAATGTTCTACATGCATGCTCAAAGTAAAATTGCCGAATCAGATTTAAAAGATGAAATTGTTGGAGGCACTGTTGTTGTGCCAGAAACAGATACACCTTCAACTAGCTCTGGTAAAGGTAACCGTCGCAAAAAGAAACATTAAATTATACTTAAATAAACAAATGGAATGTTGTGAAAAATCCTATTCCTTACAATATGAATAAGATTTTTAGATTTATCGCAAACTATGGATTCTAAGTTAAATTATTACAAACTTTTTACGGCTTCTACTGCATAACAAACAACATACACAATTACATATTAAAAACAGTTTTCATTTTCTTTTTTTTTTATATAATAACAACGTATTTATATTTATTATTAATGTGTTTTTAACAAAAAAAAAAAAAAAAGTGGAAAATGTTTTATTATTATATTTAATAGGCAGAAACCATGTTTTTACCTTTGATTTCAGTAGATATGTACTGAATAGACAAGCTTTATCACCAAGCAATCAAGTTAAAAAGCATTTGTTTATTGTGGAAAGTAATATTCTGTTCTCCTACAACTTCCATGGTTATCGTACATATTGGTTTTGATGGCCATAAGTTTATTATCTTATTTCTGTACATGTTAAGAGTTCATAGCGTTAATAGAGTTGTTAATACTCCTCTCAGCAGATTTGTGGCATAAACTCTAAGAGTTAAATTTCTTGAAGTTACTCAAAAAATCTGTCATTCGGAGTCGACTTTTAACTGTCGGTCCATCCACTCATGCATGAAAATAACACACACAAACATAAGTGATGTAAGAATCTAGGTCGTAACCCTGACTGAATGGTTGTAATGACATTTTATGTATGTATGTCTGTACATTGTATAAGTGCTACTGTGCTAATCACTTGGTGCATGAGCTCAATGAATATGAGTGACATGTCCATGGTTAGTTTAACTGGTGGAAATGTAGTTGCATTTCTGGAGGCCGTTCTTATTAAAGGCAATTACTGCTGACGCATCTGAACGCGTCATCGAATCTCTATCGTAAATAATTTCTCTTAACCATTTAACCATTCAACCTATCCATACACGGATAAGGTTTTTAAACAATAGTCTTTATGGCTACCTACGTATGTATCATATATTCTCTATCCATCTATACAAGAAGAGCCTATCGATGCACAGACAGTGCTTCTAACATAGACTTCTAAATTTTGATGGTCGATAACGGCCAGCTCGCTGAATACCCGTCTGATTATTTGTCATTTATTCTAGCGGGACGGATATAACACGCAACAACACGTGCAAATTCTAAAATTGTTTTATCAAACAACAGCAGTTTGATAAACTGATCCTAATTTTCATGGAAAAAAATTGTCGAATTTGGTACAATGCCAATCCATATAAGATCCAAGAGCTCCAAATGCATCCCCATAAAGTCACTGTATGGTGTGGCGGCATCAGCAATTCATATTTCTCTGACAACGACATTTTCTAGGTTATCTATCATTGATAGACATATCAATACCAAATTCTTTTGGCCCAAAAACGTGGCTTGAATTGAACAAGGCTACGTGCCACATACATGGGATATTCTGCATGAGCATGGTTATCTGACGTGAAGATATGGCGAATGGCCACTGAGAGCATATGATTTTAGCCTATTCGACTAATGATAATAAGAATTAAATTCCGGCAATAATAATTTCTTTTTATTTTTTTTCTGAATGCATTTAAAATGAAATGACATAAAATGATAATGACATATAAAATAAACAATAATAAAATAAAAAAACAAGAATTTAAAACTAAAAATTACAAACAATTTAAAGCAAATTAAAGATAATTTGGCCGATTTTTTGCAAAATCAATTTGAACGAATGATAGATGAGTAGGCCTAAAATAATCAAGGAAATAAATTTCGATTTTTGAAATTTTCTACACACTTTAGCAGGATTAAGGACATTTTGTTTGGTACAAACATTATTATTTAATTCAGTGTCTGGCCCGATATCTTGTGGGTTTTCAGTTGTATTAATTTTCTCCATCTGTTCTGCTTTAATAATTTTCATGTGCCAACTATTGTCGGAGGCCTGTCTCTGACGATGTTTTACAATTTGTTTAAGGAGTTCGTTTAATCTGCTTATAAGAAAGAAGACATTTTCTTTGATTTTGATTTTATTTAAAATGGAATTTCTTGAAATGAAATTCATTTCTACTTACTTGGAATCATGTTCGAAGAGTTCCTCTTCCAATTGTTTTTTCTCTTCCGCCAAGATTAGTAGACGTTCTCCGATGTTAATCATTTTATTATTGGCTTCGGTAAGCCTACAAAACTCTAGCCATTCATGTTCCAAACGATTCATACGTCTATCGAAATATTCCTTTAAATGTTCGCTATCATGTACAACAATTTCATTTTTCACCATGGCTTCGTTCAATTGACGATGCAAATACTTTTGCTCTTTATAATCCCAAACACTAAAGTTTTCCAATTGCATAGCGTATGGATGTTTTGTCTTCGTATAGTGCTCCAAGGCATGGCGATTAAATTGTCTAGCACAACCGACGTGACTGCAAAATAAGCAAAGCCACAATTTACTAATGCCAGACATTCCACATCGCATACAAATCGGTTGTTTAAGCAACTTTGGTGTACTCAAGTGCCGGCAAACTGGACAAGAGCAACCTGTTGCCTCTGCCTTTTGAACACAGTCCCACAAAGTAGCGAGTTGTTGTGCGTTATCTTTATCTAAAGAAAAGAAAAACAACAAATATTTTGAGAATCCAATTGAACACTTCAAAATATTAACTCACTAGGAAAGTTGTGCAATACCGTCTGCAGCTTATAGTCCCATACCCTAAAATCATTCAATTCCATGGCATATTTATGTGTGGTGTCTTTATAATGTTCTAATGCGTGAGCATGCACACCTTGACCACAGCCGACATGTGCACAAATAAGACAAAACCATTTCGATTCTGTCGTATCACATTTCATGCAGGCAGAATTTTTCATTAAATCGGGATTCTTTATGTAATAACATACGGGACAATTGTACGTTTGCCATTTCACCAGGCAATTGGTATGAAACGCATCCACACTTGTATTCATTTTTATAAATTAATTTAAAAAGAAAATTTTTTTTCTATAAAAATTCTAATCGGCCAGAGGTTAAGTTCAACACGTGATTCCATTTGATTTCATTTGCGTTATCGATTATTATAAGAACCGTTTTTAAATTGCATATCGATCTTGATTAATAATAATCTTGCAATTATTTGCGATATCGATTAAAAATTACAAATTTTTATTGGAACATACCATAAACACCGTTACTTTTTAAAGAAACCATAAAAATGGCCCATCTGAACATGGGAATAATTGCATGGAAATGATCGTAGGACTACATATTGATATGGCTTATGGGAGAAATGAGTCTTTAGTGAGATTCTATGATGTACAATGACATCAGATTAGGCTACTAGGGTATAAATTTCCTAAAATTTATATGTTCCCCTAGATTTTTAACATTTCAGCCCAAATTCTTGGCGATACGCTCCTGAATAACTGGTTTTCATTACATGAAGCTTGATCACAGTCTTGTCATGCTCCTATAAAAACTAAACAGTGCCATATCATGTAAAGTAAATATCCCCTACATTCTAATGTTAATTCTATCAGTGAGTCTAGTTAAAGGCATTTCCACTTTAATTTTGTTGTCCAAACGAAAATGGACAGACAACGAACTGGTGATTAGTGGCGTTATTTTACCGTCTAAAACAAGCCATACGGTTAACTGGGTTTCACCAGAGGAAATGACTTGAAATCAAATTGACCATCAGTCCATCAGTTCATCAGCTGTATGTAGACAATATTAATTGAAGTACATTTTATGAGAGCAACGATAGACTAACAATGGCCACAGATTAAAAATCTATTTTTGGGCACGTGCCGCATAGCGCATGTCACATTGAACATGCTGTACAAGTACAAGCGATATGAGGGCATGGTCATCTCACGTGATGGTGATGTGTACGGGAATCCAAACCCGTTAGGCTTTTTCTTGTGTGGTTTTCTTAAATAGCAGATTTATGCAAAGAAGCCACAAACCACATTTTATTGCACACTTAATAGAATCAAAAACGAATAAAAAAATTTCGAAGATATTTCAAACACACTTTGTTTCATTGAAGTTTCAACTTAGGAAATCACTTGAAAGATTCATAATAAATTGCAGGCAATGAATTACAATGTGTTCAGCATTTCTCAAAAATGTATCGTTCGGAACTGACTATACTGTAGGTTTTGCCACTCATGGATAAAATATTAACAGACACACACACACACAATATAGGTTATGGGAGAAGCTAGGTCGAATCCTGCCTAAAGGCTTGCAATGCCTAGTTAAGTAATTAAGTTATATCGAGTGTATGGCATTATCTTAATATTAAATTACAATGCTAAATAAGGTTTACGGATAGCGAAATAAGAGTTTTATTTTTAAGCCTAACCTAAGCTTAACCTAACCTAATTGCAGGACTTAAGATCGTGCATATTGGAAATATTGAAACATATCTCCTCATTATAGCATGCGAATATTCTCGATTCATCTTTTCAACTTTTCATCTGCTTCATCTTTTTCCTCGTTTTCGTTATCAGCATTAGGGGTTTCTACTTCCGGAGATTCTTTTCCCACATCAGCTTTAGTTTCAGCTTCAGCTTCAGCTTCCCACATCAGCTTCAGCTTCAGCTTCAGCTTCTGCTGCTTCAGTTTCTGCTGCTTCAGGCTCTGCTGTTTCAGCATCTTCTACTTCAGCTGTTTCACTATCAGCCTGATCATCAGGGTTTCTACTTCCGGAGATTCATTTTCCACATCACTTTTGGATTCTTCACTTCCTGGTATCTCTTCCTCCTCCTCTTCGTCGCCATCGACTTTAGCTTCTGTAGCGTCTGCCTCTGCTGCTTCAGCTTCAGCTTCTGTAGCATCTCCTTCTACAGCTTCAGCTTCAGCTTCTGCTGCTTCAGTTTCTGCTGCTTCAGCTTCTGCTGCTTTAGGTTCTGATGCTTCAGGGTTTGCAGCCTCAGGTTCTGCACCTTTAGTTTCTGTCACATCAGCTTCTGTTGCTTTAGGTTCTACGGTTTCAGGTTCTGCTGCATCAGGCTCTGCTGCTTCAAGTTTTCCCTCATCAGCTTCTGCTGCTTGAGCATCTCCTGCTTCAGCATCTACTACTTTAGCTGTTTCACTATTAGCCTGACCATCAGCACTTTCCTTATCCTGATTATGAGAATCCTGAGAGGTTTCAGATTTTCCTTCAAATTCTTCTCGGTTCTGGTTCTCAATAAAAATTTGAATATTTTTTTAACAGAACACACGGAACTATTGTAATCTATGACCCTGTAACTAATACCAACACCTCTAGCCAAAGGTCATTTATTTACTGCGTAATATTTGAAAATTGCGTATGGCATACAGCAACCCCTTATGAATAGAACAGAGTGTTAAGAAAAATATGGAAAATAATTACATGTCCTTAACCCTTGTGACAGACAGACAGACAGACAGACAGACAGACACCTTGTTATTTTTTTTTTCAACATGAACTTAAAGGAAGAAACAGAATAAACGAAACTCTAACAAGGGTTGCTTAGATTTTTTTGTCTTTGGGGGGTGTTACTTTTAAATCTTCTTTTTTTTCCCTTTAACCCCTTAACCAAAAAAAAAATTATTTTTGAATTCCTTTTTACTGACCTATTAATAACATTCTTTCATTAGGAAGTAAGGAAACAAGGAAGGATTTTTTTTTCTTAAATGACTTACCCAAACCCATTTTAATTTTTCCCTTTTAACGATCAGATTATGCAAATCAATTACGATTGTCTTTCTGTCGATCATTAACTCTCAAGTCTTTATAAATATTATTGATCCAAGGAAGTGGTGAATATTTGAGAATGTTACTAGTAATCGTATGGGGTATGCTGGGTATTGATCTCGGTTGGATTATTTGTTCCTGTCAGTTTTATTTGTTTCTCTTCGGCATAATAATTCAATTTTTTATCCATTCTTGCCATGTCATACATCATTTCAATTCTATTATTTAAAATGATTTATTAAAATAAATATTTAAACAATTTGTTTTTTTGTTGTTATTGTTCAGAAAATTTTCTTAATGAAAAAAAAATGCGATTTTCTCGATTATAAGAGAAATAAAATCACACGAGTACCACAGACGACAGCTGTTTAAATACATTAAGAATTGTATGGCAATGTGCGTGGAAGTGTAGACTTGGGGTATACTTTTTAAAATTATTCAATCAAAACATGTCTCGAGAAATATATGACAGCTTATAGCGGCCATCTTATACAAACTGTTTTGCGAAATCACTTTGGACGACCATAGACAACGGCATGTGTTCGCTATATGAAGTCTAAAGTAATTGATATGTGACCCTAATGTTCATCAAAAAATCATCTTCAGTAACGAGGCCTATTTCTGGATGCATGAGTACGTGAACGAACAAAATTGTTGAATTAGTATCATTTACCAATCCATATGAGATCCAAAAGCATGCCAAAAAAAAGCCACTATTAAGGAGTGGATTTTAGGCTGGCGGTGTCGTCAATCCATATTACTTTGAAAACTACAATGACCAGGTTAGCACTGTCAACGGCAAAGGCTATAGTTCGCTAACATACAATCTCTTTCAATCTGAATTGCATGATCTATACACATTTGGCGAGATTTGATTTCAGTAGGACAGCGCTACGTATATATTCTGCACGAATAATTTGGGGGCATGATGTGAACTGATCATCGAAATCGTGCGATTAGCCTCCATTAGACTTTTCTTGTGCGGTTTTCTTAAGTCACAGATGTATGCAAATAAACCACAAACAACAGCGATTCTATAAGCCAACATAACCTATAAATACAGCCTCCATCCGAAAAAGGATGATCACACTAAAATATATTGAAAGCTTCTTGCGGTATGCGTAGTTGTGGTGAGCTCCACGGAGCTAAAAAATACGATCAACTCAAAAATTACGTACCGATGAAGATATTATTATCAGGAAGTCCAGTGTACTCCTTTACCAAACGCTCTATGATCCAAAAACTGATGCAGTTCCTATTCAGGATAGCAATGTTCCTCCATTTATCTTTGTCATATGCTGACATTTTAAAGGATAACACTCTTCATACGTACATAGCAGTACTGCCAAAAGCCTTATCAACTGAAATCACCAATTTTAACTTGAGTCACTTAGAAGCTACAATTGATAAATTGATGCAGTTAATACAAACATTGAGTCAGGCTTACAATCTAGCTTCTTACACCACACATGTTGTGTGTGTAAATTTGTGTCCATGAGTGGTGGAACCTACACAGTTTTACCGTCGACTCTGAACAACAGATTTGAGAAACTTTTTATGGTAATTTTACTTGCTCTCAGAGCTTTTGCCAGTAGACTGATGAGATTCCAGTTATAATCGAGTTTGGAGTGACAAAAAGTAATGTCAAGAGAATGGTTTCAAGTATAAGAAGAAGTTTTGTCTTTGGATCACTAGTCTATCTTTCTTTTGATTTTAATACGATATGATTTTATAGCAACCACTCTGAGCATGAGGAAGAGTGAATACATTAATTAACTACAATTTAGAGAATATCTCAACTCTTACTGCACAGATAATGTACGACTGAGGATACCAGAGGATATAGAAATTAAAATTTCTAAAGATTAGAAAGGTTAATATCAGTAAAAAGGAGACTTATTTGCCTTTTCTTAATTGGCCATTAACAACCCGTTTAATGGATTTTAGTCTGCTTTAACACATCTTTCCAGGTGCCTCTGGTTTTTGTTTCGTAAGCTATTCACACCAATCAATGACAGGGTTTCTTCAATTCGATCTTTCCAAAACAAACTAGATCGTCTTCTATGTCGACTTCTGCTAATCCCCGCATTAATTACCTATCTTATCCTCTCCATCTGACTGGCATGGACGGTTAAGCCCAATTGCTAGATTTTAATGCGCTGCACAACGTCCCTGTCGTTGAGATGCTCATACATCTGATGTAGGCCCTTTCTCTCGAATACTCTTAAGACTGCTGCATCAGTGCGTAATATAGTCCATGCTTCTACACCATAAAGCAACACGGGGAGGTGTGCAAGAGAGCTCTCTGCTACTCAATTGCCTATAAAGACCATAAGAGCACCTTTTGGCAAAAGCGACTTTAAGCTTAATCTCTTGACTGACATAACTTATGCTGCTAATGGCAAAGCCAAAGAATATAAATTCACTGACAACATCGAAAGTATAATTATCGGCCGTGATCTGGGATTCAATACACCGCATGTCCATATTTGTAGGCAGCAAAAAGTATAACGTTTTGCCCTGATTCACTCAGAATAAAGAAGACATACATACATGATTGGCCATTACAACCATTCAGTTAGGATTACGGCCTAGTTTCTCACACCACTTATGTTGTGTGTGTTAATTTTATACATGAGTGGCGGGACCTATAGTTTAAAGTCAACTCCGAACGACAGATTTTTGAGAAACTTTTCATGGTAATTTTATTTACTCTCAGAGTTTTCTCCAAAAATCTGTTGAGAGGAAGTCGCCGAAGAAATATTTTTTCTTCCTATTTCGTTTTTGATGTCTGACCGGGGATTCGAACCCTGGCCTTTCGTCTAATAAGCCAACACACTACCCACTAGACTACGGCGGCTTCCAGAATAAAGAAGAGCTCCTAGAAAATGGCAGCAGCTTAGATTCTCTTAACATATACATTGCAAGAGAGTTTACATACGATGTATATTGTCCGTATAATCAAGCAACTCTAGGCTGGTTTATACATGTTTATGGAACTCCAGGTAATTAAATGTGAACAACTTTATGAATTAAACTGAAACAAAGCAAAGATTTCCTAATGTTTCTTAAAGAAACGGAGAAAATTAAAAGAAACGAAATTAGATTACAAAAGCAATCACAACGATCATTACTGATAAGTTTTCTTTTTTAAACTTTACATTGTAAAAAAAAAAACGAACAGATGTTGTATGCCATTCTGAGAAGCACTTTGACAAGCGAATTTTACACAATTTTGTAACATTTTTCCTATAAAAAAAACATTGTCAATTTCAGTTTGTTTCATTTTATTTCAAGCGGAAAAAATTACTTGAAATAAAAGGGAAATAATGATGGATGATTTAACCCTTTTTTATATGAAAAAAAATCAAACTTTAAAGAACTCTATGGCTGTTGTGATCTTATATGCAAATGAGTTTTTGATCTTTGCAACCAGGGTACTACTACTACAACTGGCCTGTTTTAAATTTTTTTCACTTTTTTGTTTAACCCTTGCATTTTAGCAGCAACCCGAATTGGAATTTTTTTATGAATACGTGAGTTGCATAAATTATTTACAAAGAATTCTTTTTTCATTTTTCTTTTTTTCTTTTCAATTGCAAGCTTTATAAAGTACATCTTCAGTAGTTTTAATTTCACCCCATTTTTCTTGAATTTTTTTTTTTATTTTTTCTATTTTGAAAATTCAGGGTGATCGTGTAGTGCAGCACAATTACGCTGAAGAAAATTAATTTCTTTTCTTTGGCAAAAAAAAAATCTGAATTTTATTTCACAATTTTTGTTTCCATGGGCTTTTAATTGCTTAAATGTGTTGAGATTTTTCTAACATCCTAACAAATGCGTTTTCTTTTTTCTTTTTTTTTTCAAGGAAGATGTATTTTATCTTTCATGACACTTTCGTTCACCCTTCAAGCTTCTGCCAGCGTTCCGCGTTGTTTTTTTTTGTCTTTGCGTGAGAAAAAAATTTGAGACTCACATTTTTTTTTCATTCCTCATATTCAAATTAGTTTTTTTTTGGATGATTTTGTTTTTTGTGATGCGCATGTGTAGCCTTTGTATCCTTTTTTTATTTTCTGTTTTTTATGCATAACCCGTTTTTTTTTTATCATCAATTCGTCATGCCAGTTTTTTTTTTATGTATTTTTCTTTCTCTCACATTTCATTCAATTAAAAATGAAATTTCATAAAAATTTTTTCTTTTTTTTTAATTCAAGTTTTAGGATTTTTTACCAAAAATTTTTTTTTATCAAAACATGCTTATTTCTCTCTCTCCCAAAAAAAAAGTTAATGTTTTTGGTTATTTTTTTTTTTTTTGCTCAAAAATAGAGAGAAAAAAAATTAAAAGGTTTCGTTACAGTTTACAGTTACCGGTTTTATTCCAAATTACATTAATTTTTTCATGTTTCTTTACACAATTTAATCATAAGCGCGTGTCCTTTTTAAATTCGATTAAATTTTGTAAAAAAAAGCATTTTTATTCTGTTTTTACAAATTAAATTAAAAAAACTGACAATCATACTTTAATACTAGGCATATGCATATAATCCTAACTGTAAACGGAAGTGACTCTGACTAATTCTGTCATTATTGCACGCGTAACAGCGATTCAATCTGCCATCGGTGAGATGCAGTCACATCTCGTATGTGAGAAAGACGTGGGCAATTTTTTATCATCGAAGCCATGGCGGACATTTGATGGATAATTTATTCCCTATTTAATCGGAATAAGTCTTTTCTAACCTCTATTATCGGTTCTGACCTTACCCGTAGGACAAAGGAAATTCCAGCCTGGTTGAGGTTGCAAAATAGCTTATACTTCGGCATAATAATTGAGTTATATTGTCAATTGCCGATCCACAGAAGGGACAGGATTATAGTTTATTATGCCACGTACTCCGTTCGAAGATCGCGATTTACTATGGCCTTAGATAATACAAGAAAATTGTGCACAGAAAAGAAATGCCAGAAGGTAAAGAAAAAAAAAAAAAAGAACAAATAGAAAAAACCACCGCTCTCAAGCGGTACCATTATATTGGTGTCCTCCCTAGCCAGTCAACGCCCTTAACATTCGCTATTATATTGTTCGGGTTTACCAATTTCACAACAAAGTACTTTCATACCTGTGGGAATAAGCTTTCAACATAAGCCTTTTGCAACAATATAGTCCGTTATACAACTCCATGCACGATTGATCGCGATTGATGGGTTCAACAACATTTCTTCTGTTGTTACTACCGAATTTAATTCTCATCTTGCCAGTTAATGTGCAACTTCGTTGCCAGTAACATCAGAACCTAATTGGTTGATCCGACTTAAGGACACTTAGCAACCTTTTATACTCCCATATCATATGTGTCCTCACATCTCGTATGTGTCCTAAAAAAAATATCCCTCAAAGCCTTCTGTGCTTTCTGTTTATCTACAATATATGACTTCTGACTTGTTACGTGGCCTTTACAAACATTAGAATGAAAGCATGAAGAACACAACATTTCCTGATATTAGTTCCCGTGGTCATCTCCATTGTATATTAGTCCATGAAGACAACCTAGCCACCAAAGCGTAAATTTGAAGACAACCTATCCAGAGTTCCTAATCGGGTGTTATTACACTCGGTGTAGTAACAGTAGTAAGACGTTACAATTTGTCATTCCGGCAGTCAAAGTTATTTGAACACGCCAGCTTAGTTCCTTCAGCAGTACCGAGTAACAACCCACCTTAACGGTATTCGAAAGATATGCGTCCACTTTATATGCCAACTAATGTTCATCTTTGTATTGAAGGCATTGCTTCAATACTTGTTTACTTTCGACAATATTGTTGGCTTTTATGTGGAGCCCAGTTGTAATAAAAAAAAAGTGAGAGAAGTACTTTTGTATGTAAAAGTTTGGGAGCATGGAACATTTAAAACGATATGCATTCCTAAGCAATTTTCTTAACGTATTTTAGCATATTTTTTATTAAAAATTAATTTAAAATCCTAAATTTTTTAAACAACTTTTTACGCTCAACTGTTCCTATTGGCACATGAATATGCGATATTTAGCAGTTAAAATCAAGAAGAGCTCTAACAAGATAGTAAATTACAAACCATCACCTGGCAACTAAACTTAAAATATTTCGAAAAAAAAAAATTAAAAAAAAATAAATTCGAAAAACAACAACATTTTACAATAAAAAAAAAAAAATCCCCAATTGTTTATTGAAAACAAAGAAGAGAAAAAAAAAACAAATCAAGAGGTACAGAATGATGATGAATATTCAGAACAACGTTACTTACAATAGAAAATGTTCGCTCCAAATGGTAAAGCAATATAAATAACAACAACAACGCGAATTACAATAATATTTTGGTTATAATCAAATATTGTTTGTTGTTGTATAAAGAAAGATTAAAAAAAAATTAATTTTTTTTTAATTTTTTTTTATTTTAAAAATCGTACAAAGACCGGTTTTACTAGAATTAAATTCAAAGTGAAGTTGTTTCACGTTCGATGATTTTGCTGATCATATTGTTGTTGTTGTTGTTGTTGTTGTTAATGTTTTTATCATACAGTATTTGGTTGTCGACTGGTGTTTTTTTTTTTTTTGTTATTTTTATTTTGCAGCCCGCAGTTTTAGCAATTAATCATTTTTTGTTTTTTTTTTTTCATTAAAGTTTTAAACGTTTTTTATTTTTTATTTTTTCCTTTACATTATGGTTTGGTTGTTGGTTCGTTTTTAACTTAAAAACGATCTTATTAATAAAAACAACAACAGTAATAATATCCATCACAAACAAAAAAATAAAAAAAAACAATGAAATACGAAAGATATTGCAAATGTTCGATACTCATAACACCCTACATACATACGTACATACCACTTACATATGTTGTGTGTGTGTTAATTTTATACATGATTAGTGGAACCTATAGTTTAAATCCGACTCCGAACGACAGATATTTTGAATATTTTGAGACACTTTTCATGGTAAATTTATTTACTCACAGAGTTTTTACCAGAAATTTGCACGAGAGAAAGTCGCCGAAGAAATTTTTTTTTTGCAGTTTTCGTTTTGTTGGAGATATCTGATCTGGGGTTTGAACCCTGGTCTCACGTTTAATAAGCCAACATACTATCCACTAGACTACGATTAGTTCTTGAGAGGTATATGAATGATAAATGCATCTGTCATCATAATTAAGTAGATGTCACTGAACTTTAAAGGCAGAGATTTATTAAGAGACTTCAACAATACAACATTAATTCATCTGATTGGATGGATATATCATATACCATATATGAGTCGGATATCAAAGGAAATTTGATATAAATGTGCATATTGCCATATGCTATCAAATATCTTCGAACTATCTAAAGCCGCAGCCATTACCTTGACATATCATTGGGAAAACAGGTTTCTTATGGAGAATAGTGTCGAGTAGTTTTGTTTGGCTCCAGGTATAAAACTATAATTTTTAGTGGTATTAGCAATTACTCCACTTGAGATTGACTTTATTGGCAACCATACAGCAACAAAAATAATGATATGCTATGAGTTATATTAGAGGTTAACATCAAATAGCTCCGCAGCCAACCAGGGCTGGTACATATACCATCAAACAATTTTTATTGCGAGCGTTATACAACGTTGGAGAAATTGTTTCCACAGACTCACAAGAAAATACTATGTAAAGTTGTTGATAACCTTTCGAAAACCATGTGCGTTAGTGAATTTGCTAGTCTCATAATAGTTCGTTATACAGGCAAGAAATTCCATTAAAAGCTTCATGCGGGTGTAGGGCACCATACAATCGTGTTTAACCCACTTTATCTTTCATGCTTACTTTTCGCGTTGTGTTTGGCGCTTTAAGTTTGCATTTTTTTTTCCTTCACTAACTTGATCGAAAGTTAAATTTTGTCAAAAACTTTTTTTTATAAAAATATGATGGTGCCAGCACCAACAACAACAACAATATTGACACATATCAATACATGCTTACAAAAAAAAAACACGAATAAGTATAAATATTGTCTTGAGGCAATAAATGATTTTCAGAATTTTGCATTTTTTTTTTTATTTATTTTAGAAATTTTTTTTATTTTATTTTTTTGATAAAAATAACCACAAAATTTTTAATCGAATTTCGAACGAAAAAAAAAAAAGAAAAAGTAAATAAAATAACTTGTAATGAACAGAAATTAATTTCTTTTAATCATCTTTTGCTGTTTAAAAAATAAATGGGCTCGTATTGTTTGTGTATTTATTTGATTGATTTTTTTGGTTGCTTAAAAGAAATCTTTAATCATGGATTAGCTTAAGCTAGGGTTATAGCCTTGGCCTATGCAATATTCTGAATTTCATTTCAATACTAAAATTACAGCCAGTATCCGGATTACAAAGACTTTTCGTTCGATCGAATTCTAAGTTGGTGCTCCCCCAAAACATATTAATTTGTTACCTTTAGCTTCAACAGAGTTGCACTTACACTATAAAATAAAGCCAAAATATCATGGAATTATCTGGCCCACCAAACTTCTTTGGAATAAACAGATTATCCATTCCAAGGTTCTAAAGCGGGAACTTTCTATATTGCTGCAAAGCAACAATAGGCCTAAACTAATAACGTATTATTTTCTACGGAGCCGTAGTTTAGTGGTTAGTTTGTCGAAAGAAACAGCATCAAATCAGCTTTGAAGGTATAATGAGAATGGCGGCAGTCATAAGAAAAGGTGCTCCGTCTAAGGCAGAAATGTAATCGAAACAATCATCTGAAAATATTGCAATGATACTGGTTCTTTGCTGTAACCTAATCAGTCTTCTTACGGATATAATTACTGGAGGAAGAAAAAAAACTTTACAGCACTTTCGGTGTGAGTGTCCCACTCCATTAAACCACGGCGTCTCGGTAAGGGAAAAATGTTACTACCGAAGCCGATAAAATTTGCCAGAAGTACTGGTTGGCTCTTAAGAGGTCTACCTAGGTACTGTCATCATTTCATTTGGTTAGCTAACCCTACGGTTGACTGTACGATATCTGAAGCAACTTTCGATTCTAGTTCCGTAATATATATAGCGGATAGCCCATATAACTTTATCTTACAATTCATTTACGATTCAAGATCAATCGACAAAATCGAAAGTGAAATCTCGGATCTGAAGAATCTTACGTCAAGTATCATACTGAAAAAGGATTTTACTGATGTAAAGCGGCCCTGAGTTCCATAGAGAACGCCTTATACTACACAGATAGTTTTCGCTCGTATTAAAAGTTTAAGGCTTGTAGCAATAGAAACTACAGCACAATTTCAAATAAGAGAAAATATTGCCCATTATCACATGCCTTTAAATAGTAATCGTTCTTCTTTTTTTTTTGTAAATCAGCACTGCCTGTTTAATTACCAAATGAATTGAATGATACTACGCTTACAAAATATGGGTCCTGTAAGGATTAGGAGGAGTATTATGCAATTTTTATTTATCAAATGAATCGAAAGAAATCTACCTGCTGAATGACAAAATACTACGATGACGCCCATATCCGCATTATCAGTTTTAAACGACTTGAATTCAGTCAATCAACAACCAGCAGTTAATCCAATGGAACACAATACAACAGACAGGCAGATGTTATAGAAATTAAATTATTAGGTTGGGGTAAAAATCTATTTAGCAGCAAATGAATGAAAAATACTCAATAACTCGGAAATAATGGATTTAAAAAAGGAAAACATAATCGGTTCAAATGCAGTTTGTGAAATCTACATGTGAAAAATTTTAATTCAAAAGAGTGACCATTTTATTCAAAACATACAGACGATATTGGGACAGAAACGGAATCCTTATATCTGACATCGATTTATCCGTATGTTACAGTGTGGTCTCTCTCTCTAAGTTATTGCTTTCATAGAGTGGAACATTCGGAGCCCATGTTAAACTAGCAGGTATCTTCCGCTTCTAAGCGAAAGCTTATGACATCGAAAGGTGTACTCAATTCAAGTTGGACGGGGCATTGCAATAATTTCTGACAGTCATGCCATCATTCGAACACTCAGCTTTTATGAATAATGTCTACACTGTTACCCTCTGCTGGGTCACAGTTCATATGTTAATTCAAGAAATTTAGTACGCTAATTGACTTGCAGGGAAGACTATTTTGCATTCCACTAATGGTGATGTTTGAAAAGATATACTCAACGAAAGGAAAGGTATAGAGAATCGAAGACTCTTCTCAAATCGAATAAGTTTTGCGGCAACTCTCGTTGAATGATTACAATAAGAAGAGATTTGAGTCATGCTTTGGATTATCCAAGAATAAAAGCAATAAAGGAATCTTATTCGGAATGAAGATCATTTCGAACCCAATATATACATCTGTGATTATGACAGTGATTGCTCTGAGCATTTACTTGAAATCTTTGAGGCATTTTAGCATTTTAGTTTCCCAGAAAGAGATACCTGATTACACTAGAAGTACTGATTAGGGATCTGGCATTATTGACACCGGGCAACATACTGCAGTTTGTTCAGGCAATAGTATACAAAAGACATTAAAGACGTAGGGATACCGTATATAGATTATGACCAGTACAATTGATTATATGGTCACCTTAACAATGCATCTCAATGCAGCAATAATAAAAACGAAATGAAAATCTCAAACTATAAAGAAATGTCCTGTTCATTCATTATAATATTGCCCCTTCACCAATATTTCCCAACATTATAAATTAACAACAAACAAACAATAATAAAATATACACCAACAATAACAACAACAATCTAAAGAATCTAAATCCATCTATAAAAGATAAACACTCTCACAGAATAACAGTTGCAATCGCAAGTGCACAAATTAATCACCTTTGAAATGTGAATGTCCTTCATAAAAACAATAAATTAAACAAACATGTGATGGAAGAAAAAAAGGTAAACTAAACACACAATATTAGAAGAAAAAATACGGACAACTATAACCACAACAACAACAAACAACAGCAGCATATAATTTTCAAAAGATCATCAGCAAAAAATTACAAAAAAAAAAAAAGAAACGAAGAAAGATGAGAAATTTGTTGTTCTTGTTTTTGATTTTGTTTTTGTTTTCCTTTAGGGTATTGAATTTAATTCGGTAAAATCAGAAAATAAAAATAAACCAACAAAAAAAAAAAAAAAACAACAACAACAACAACAAGAGAACAACAATGACAAATAATATGTTTAGAAAAGAGGACAACAATGTTGCAGAAGTTTAATCTGATGATGATGAGAAAACCTTTCGGCAGAGTTGTCAACTTTTAATTTTTAAAAATCACTAAATTCAGTGCTTACAAGACATAACAGCAAAGTATTACAGATGACCCAAGAGTAAGTCACTGATAGTGTAAACATGCTAGTTGCGTATGAAGCAATCAATCATTTCTAAGCAAATGCCAACTGGAATGCTGCAGTAATAAAGAACTCTAAAGGCAAAATCTAACATTATCTTATAAGATAACTAAGACGGTGTTGTGATATCATAAACTAGCACTTGTTGCCTTGTAAATAAAGTCTGTACAGCTTGATATAATGCGCAAATACGTTATGTCAACTGGAAAACAACAAATCGGTTGGCTTAAAAAACCATATGCCTAGCAAAATTTTTAAGTACGAAAATTTTAAAGTCAATAGCTAGAAAACAATATCGTCATAACAGACGATTGGAAGAAACGAATTGTAATAACTCCTTCCATGATTAAACTGATCTGGCTTCACACAGATATGTATTGTGTTTCCTGCTTGCATACACAACATAGTTGAACATTTCAACCCTTCAGTCGGGAGGATTACGACCTAGCTTCACTCACCGCTAATGTTGTGGTGACGGGGGCATACAGTATAAAGTCAATTCCGAACGACAGATTTTTCAAAGCATTTTTATTTACTCACAGAGGAAGTCGCCGCAGAAATATTTTTTCACATTTCGCTTTGCCACCAGTTCAAGCATATGGAACTGGTGTTTGATCGGTGGTCTCATGTCTAATAAGCCAACACAATACCTACTAGATTACAACGACTTCATCATTTCTTATTCTATTGGGTTTGTTAACGCAACTAACAATTGCCAATGGCCCCTGTGGTATTCGCTAAAATATATGTTAACGACTGAGTGATAATGACTATACTGGTAATCATCTAAATTAGGCTGAAAGAAGTTCCCCATTGACAGTTATATCTGGTCAACTTCTTTCCTAACGAACCTTACACCTTGCAGTAATTTTTCGGGATGCCTTTGAACGTTCTTGGATCTTATATGGATTGGTATCGTAACAAATTTTGTAATTTTATTTGTTCACATTGCATTCAAAAATGGGACTCATCCCCAAAGACGATTTTTAGTATCAACATAGCTGTGATGCACTCGATGTAAATGGTAGGAAGCATTGAAGGACACGGCTCTACACAAATATGCCCCCAAGTAATTGACTTTTTAAAACTCGCTAAAAAAGAGTGTAAAAACGTTAAATTAACAACGCAGCCTAAATGTCTTGATCAATATGTTAAGGAATATGTGTTGGTAAATGAATTTTTGAGTGTATGTGTGGATTTTATGGCGATACGGAGAATAAGTATTAACCTGATCTGTTTTTATAAGAAACAAATAAAATACGAATGAAAATAAAATCCCAACAACAACCAAATGTTAAGATCCTCTAGTAAAGGTTTGTTTTGATTTCTTTTTTGCATGTTTTTTGTTGTTGGCGTTTTTTTTGGTGAAAAAAAATTTCTCTTTTTTGAAGATTTTTTATTTCGATTTTTTTTTTTTTTTTGTTTGAGTCACTTGGTTTGTGGTAAAAGTGAATCTCGTAAACCTGTTTATTTTTTTTTTATTTTTTTTACAATACTTTGTTGTCGTCTTAATATTTCTTTTTTTTTGTAGATTTTTTTTTTTTGTTTTGTTTCTTACTTAGTACGTGGGAATATATTTTTTGTGGCACCTTTTTATGCCTGGCCATAGATGATGTTAATTTTGATGTCAATCCTAGTTGTTGCTGTTGTTGTTGTCTTGACAGGCAGGATTTTTTTTCACCTTATTTTGTGAATTATTAACGTCAATTGGCTAAATGAAGCATATGGTAGGAAGGATATCAATATCTGTTACTAATTTTACCACCTGATTAGATAAACAATTAGAAAGCGGAAAATGTTTGAAAAATTTACAAGTTTCGGCTGTCTGAAGCAGTGATTAAGGACCCATGTGGAGTGTTTCAAATTAGATTTTAAATACACGTTTTTAATGAAAATATTATCGTGATTTTTTAGTAGGTATGCGCACCAAATAAGCCCCTCAAAATGCCCTGCAATATAATAAGATGCTAAAGTGTTGAAACTTCTACACCAATTGCAAGCATAATTGCAGCATAAGTAGCATCATAAAATCACTAAAAGAAGGTGACCTAAGCAACTTAGCGAAAACTAACATTAGCGTATAAAGCTAACATTCTGAATGCAAAACTCGGTGCATCACGATGTATGCAAACTAATGCAAGAACTGACCGCATTTCGACTTGCAAAATCATGCGATGATCCCTTCAGTAGTGTTAGAATAATAGTGAACTACTCCACCAAATTTCTTTGAAAACAGAAATCGTGAAACTTAAATGACTTTGGATATGACTCACCCTAAAGAAAACATTATCGAATTATGTAAGAGCTATGCAGAATTATTGTGAACCTTAGCCAAATTGTATTAGTAATACGGCACACTGGATTGTTACGCAGTGTTAAGAGAAATCTTAAAAATAATTAATCACCCACCTAATCACCTGGGCAATCACCTTAACTCTCTTAAATATTTGCACGTGGAAACAAAAAAGAGAAGCATTTTGTCAGTGCCGCGGTTATGTCACTGCATGCCAGTTGGCAACTTTATCCTACCTGCCCAAAATGAGCCCCATAAACCTTAATTGATCTGACTTGTCTGGTATAAATCCAATGAAATGGTTGTTGTAACACTCAAGATATACTTTGTATGTATTGTTATGACATGCTTGGTCATTCACTCTCTCTCTATTTGAGGGAACTCATGTTCTCCTCGTCATTTATATAGTCCAGTTGTATTCCAAGATAATTTGTCTCCGTTTTCCGTTAGATCGTTCAACTAAAGAGGCAACTATTCTTTTGTTCGGCAATATCGTTCTTCTCGAAAATGTTGCTGCTTGATTATCAATTACGCAAACATGCCCTTGGTACCGACCTACAATCTTAAATTACCACGTCCTTGCCATCTAAAGACTACTTAATACCTCCCGGAATGTCTACCTACAAGAGCTGTTTCTATTAATCTATTCGCCCTGTGTACACGATACGTAGGATTTATTGACCCTCGTTCCGATATTTCACATCTAATGTATTTGTTCACTGCTTTCTCAACTGTTTTTTTCCCTTCCAGGATATGAGCCTGGCAGTTTATATTAATTGTTAGAGCGGCTATAAGGAATTCTGTTGCCGTAAGGTCGTAATTGAAAGTGCGAAAGTTTTACAAAAATGCTAGCCCCTATGCTTTCTACAAACATTTTGTTTTCGGATCAACTTTATTTCTTCAAGGTTTGGACTTGAAATAATTACTCTGACTTCTGTTGTGGAAAGATTGGTCTTCACAACCATTAATTGTCCGCCGTAAGGTTGACTTGGAGAATTTTTTTCAAGTGGAAACTGCGAAATCAGGAACTAGAATCAGAATATAAGAAAATAAAACATCGTGAACAATAAAACGGAAGCTATGTTATTATTAACAACGTAGATAACTTTTGCTATGTAGGCAGTACAGCGGCAATGAGTAGTGGCACAGAAATTGATAGAAATGAAAGGCTCAGCCAAGTTAGAGCGTCATTCGGACGACTATAATCAATATCCAGACGAACCATGCTTAGAATATTCAACGCTTGCATAAAATAAAGTCTTTTATACGGATCTGGGACTAGGTTAGTTTTGTAAAATATAGGTATTCATTAAGAAGTGTTCTTCTCAGAGTCATATGCAGGATATTTCGATCAAAAGGTTACTCGGGAAAGTTACCAAACAAGCAAAACGAAGAAAATGTAGATAAACCGCCCTATAGGCCCGCCCCCGATATCGAAGAGTACATACAATACAGTAATGCGCCGAGTTACACCTTCAGTCAGGCATTGACGGGTAGCTTCTTCACCCACGCTGGTATGTTGTGTGTGTTATTTTTAGTACTATGAGTGCGCGGCCTACGTTGGTAAGTCGCCGATTCCGAACGCAGAGTTTTTTTTTTTTTTTTGTGTTTTTTGAGAAGCGTTTCCGATGCACCATTTTGTGATTTACTGCTCAGAGTTTGTGCAATCGTGGCTGGAGGACGCCCGAAGAAGTATGTTCTTCATATTTTCTTGCGTTTGATGTCTACCGCGAACCCTGGCCTTTCGTCTAATAAGCCAACACACTATCTACTAGACTACGGCGACTTCATAGGAAGAATCCTGATAGAAAAAATCCTGACAGTATAACGTATATGATACTAGAGTGTTATACTTAAACGCCAGGAGGCCGTTGCTGGCCAAAAACACTTGAAGACGTATGATACAGCAAACCGTATAAGATGAAGATGCTCCGTGGAAGCCATACAATCCCAACAAGAGGTTACAAAAATAAAAAAATAAAAACAACTAATCCGAAACGAAAGTATCGGAAGCTTCTTCATTCGTTTAAAATGACCTTGTCGGCTGAAATGCTGCATCTTAACTTTCACGAATTCTACCGTTGAGCTGCTATAAGAAACATGTCAGCGACCGATATGCTTATCGATAAACGATAAATCATACGATTTTATTTTATGATTATCGTGATTATATTCTCAATTATTATTCTCCTGCTTAAAAATATAATTTTCTTAAGAGAGAATAATTTCTTTGATCAATTTTTTCTACTCAATAAAATCCATTATGAACATAATGAACGTATAACAATCGATAAATAAAAGAAGATATTTTGTAAACAAATCAACACGCTCCTTTAAATGCCACAAAACAATAAAAGAATCCTTTTCTTTTTGGTTTTTTGAAATTTATTGTTAAAAAAAGAAAGTAAATTAACAGGATCAAGGAATAAAAATAAGAATCAGAACAACAACTAAAAAAACCACAAAAAAGATCACGTTGGTTGGGTAGAATAGTTTTGCAAGAAATCGAAAAAAAGGATCAATTTGAAATCCAATATTTTGTTATTGTTAAAGCAAAGAAAGAAAAAAAACAAAAATTGCAACCAATTACTATTGTAAAGATCATTGTTCCCTTTCTTTTCCTTTCTTTTCTTTTCTTTTCTTTTTCTCTTCACATAGTTTTTCCGCCCCTAAACAATAGCAAACAATGATCGATCATTGAGTCGAAACGAATGAATTGCGAAAAATGGCATCTTCATTGCAAGAGGTTTTCAAATGACAGTTAAATGGATGCGTGTTTGCCAATAATTGATTGCAAAATCACTAACGGATCATGTTATTAGGGGATGCAAATTTTGTTTGAATATTTCCAAGTTTCCTAAGAAAAGAAATGCAAGTCGTTTGAGATTATTTTGCACTGAAAGAAATAAAATTTCGAAACGGAAACTAATCAGCGGAAACTACAAGAGGGAATTTATTTTTGAAAGACCAAAGAAAAACCAAAGAAAGGCAAGAAAGAGGACTTCTAGGAATTCTACGAAGCTTAACACATCCACACAAAAATGGTCTATAGGAACCAAAATACCCACCAACCCCAGATCTAATCCTATGCTCGGCGGTATGTGGCGCTGTCTGATCTGACATTGCATTTCATCAAAGTCCAATTCTTCGTCGTTTGACTAGAAAGCATGGCACCTTGCTTCGTCGGTTGTAATATCGGAATTTTCATCATTCTTTAAGTAATACGGTCCACACTTGCTGTCAGAGCACAAAGCACAGCAAACAGTGTAATTTTCAGAGTGCCTTAGCAACTCTTCAGGTGCCTCTGGCTGAAACTATATTCGTTAAAACCTTAAAATTAAAAATTAAGATAATTTTTCGATAGAGAAATGGATCTTCACCAAACTTTTCTTCATTAAACTAACGACGTTGCGGTTCGTAAACTCGATTCCATTCTAGCAACAGCTGTATTTTGCACGGTTCTAGTACAAGGACTGTAACATAAAATCTTCCAGGCAGCTGAATATCACAACAACAGCAACGAATTGAGATTATCGCAATCTCTGCTGGCACTGGTCCATACAGAAGCAATGATGGATTGATAAAGTGAAACTGAATTTTGACTACCACTTTTCTTGGCAATTTTTATTTACTCGAAGAGTTTCTGCCAGAAATCTGACGTCGCTGAAAGAAATATTTTTTTCGTAATTAGTTTTCTTCGAGATTTCTTTGCTGGGGTTTGAATCAGGGACCCTCTTCTAATAAGCTAACACACTCTCACTCTTTTACGGCTATTTTCCAAACCCAGATAAATAGAAGACCCTGTTTGTAACAGGAATGGATGACAAGTAACAATGATTGAGCAAAAGTCAGTGGTCCTTACTGTAGGGGATTGTGAGGGGTAAGGATTGCTTAGTATTCCTAGACACGTCCGTAAATTTTAGATAACTAAATTGCATAACTGAAGTTGCCGTAGTCTAGTAAGTAATGTGTTAAATTAATAGACGTGATGCCTCGGTTCACACCCCAGAATTTCTGTCAAAAACTGAGAGAAAAATTTTTCACAAATCTATCGTTCGAAAACGACTTAAAATTTTAGGTCCCGCCACTCATGCATAAAATTAACGCACATAACATAAGTGGTATTGGGAAATCCTAACTGAAGGGTTGCAGTGACTAATTATGTATGCAATATGGCCTCAGCTATAGAAATGACATTTGAAGCAAAGTGTGGTGTAAACGATCACAATCTGCAAACGTTTTCTTCTATCTAGGGTCATACACTACATCTGGTTAATTGGTCAAAAATTTATTATTTAAACGGCGTTTTTGTTTAAAATATTCCAAATGGTCGTGCAAAGTCATCAAATTATAAGCCAAATCAAACCGATTTGACTTAAAACTTATTCTTCTAGAGCCTAAAATTTATTTAAGTGTACGGGAGACGATTATCTATATTGATTAGCATACTAAGGCTATTGAAATTGCATTCATGCTGGCATTTTACCTGGCAATTTCCATTGAAACGAAAAGAAAAGAAAGGAAAAGAAAGTGATGAAATTATCGCTTTTATAACCTGAAGCTGTTAAAGGAAATTTTCTTTTGTATTGTCTGCACAAAAACAAAAACAAGAAAGAAGAAAACAAAAGAAATGACAGAATGATAGAATGAGTCTGCATTTGTTTATAATCAACCATGGAATCTATTCTCTATTCATGTCTCGAATATCTTTTATGCACAGTGTTATGCAAACGATGAGAGAATTTTCTTTTCTGCAGCAATTTTCTTATTTTGCCTATGTATTCTTGCACGTTTGACAGATAAGTAAGCAAACAACGGTTTGATGTTGCTGTTATTATTGTCTAATGCCATAATATGCACCACCCCAGAGCTTGTAGTCTGAAAAGAAAAACAAAAACAAAAATGTAGAAGAAAAAAAAAAGATCAAGATCCTTATAAAGTCCTTTTAACCGTCACATCCTTTAACCAGCCCTTAGCGATCGATAGGTTTCGTTCCTATAATGGTGTCCTTCTTCATCTCAATATCTTTTCTGTCTCTTGTCTCTTTACCTTGAACATCCTGCATTCAAATGTAAATTCCTCTTTATCTTCTATTCAAAACGAATTCTTAGATTTCTGGTTGTATTTGATTGTGTTGAATAATTAAAAATGAAAAGGAAAAGTAAAAGAAAAAGAATGATGAGCATAAATTACGTCAAATTCCCATCTCGTACAACAAGAGTCTATTAAGGGACAATGGAAACCATTATTGTTAAAAGGGTTACTCTCCCTACAGGATCGTAGCCAAAGGTTCTCTATGGATTTACAACAAGCAGATGATGATTCAATGCAGATACTAATTAATAACGAACAAAAGCTTCGCTGAGTTTGAGAGACATAAACAAAAATTTACGTTTGAAAATATTTAATCATTAAACAATTAAGAAAATTTTTAGTTGATCAAGATCAACTTTGCAATACCCTGCGGCAAAACTAATCTTCATAAATCTTGAGTTCGGTTTTAACTAACGGATGTAGTGTAATCCAGAGACGTTAAATACACGAGCAAAAGAGTTAGTGAACAGAACCAGTTCTGTAAAGAAAGTTAACTTCAAATTATTTTTGCTTTATGGTAATTTGTTGGATTCAATGTCGCCGATCGAATGTCGCCGTGATCTAGCAGGTAGTGTGTTGGCTTATTAGACGTGATGTCTCAATTCAAACCCCAGGTCAGACATCAGAACGAAAATGTGAAAAAATATTTCTTCGGCGATTTCCTCTCAGCAGATTTCTGGCAAAAACTCTGAGAGTAAATAAAATTGCCATGAAAAGTTTCTCAAAAATCTATCGTTCAGAATCGACTTTAACTTTTAGGTCCCGCCACTAATGTATAAAATTAACGCACACAACATAAGCGATGTGAGAAACTAGGTCGTAATCATGTTATGTATGTATGCTGTTGGATCCAAATGTCAAATGTCTTCACGCATATAGAAAGACATAACGTTTGTTGATATCTTTAGCGTATGAACAAACCGTACCGACAATTTTAGTAATGGAGGTAATGGTGATTCGTTAAAGCTGCTTTAGTCTAGTAGGAAGTCTAGTCTAGAAGTGTGTTAGTCTAGTTGTTTCAAACCCCACTTTAGACATTTCAAACAAAACGAAATATGAAGAGAAAATGTTTCTTCAGGAGCTTCCTCTCAACAGTCTTTTTTGCAAAAACTCTGAGTGTAAATTGCCTTGTCAGCTTTCTTGTCCACAATCGATCATAAGCTATAGGTCATGCCACTCATGAATAAAATTCAAATACAGAATGTAGGTGTTGTAAGAAGCTTTGGCGTTAATCCTGACTAACTGACTAAAGGGTGATAAAGACAACTTAGGTAAGCAATATGGATGTGTTAGCGGCTTGTATGCCAATTTGCTTATTGAAGGAACCATTTAACCAGTATTCGGGATCATTACTAAACACCTTGATAAATATGCTCATCTTCGGCCAATTTCAAACAAATCCAATCGGCAAAAATTCGTTACGAGTGACGGTTGTTTGATTTGAACTCAATTATAACGTGTGTTTTATAGGAACGTAAGCCAAGGACTTTACATAAAAGTCTTCATGTAGTCGAAAGACAAAGACCAAAAAGTTGAGAATCACGACGAATTGACATTTTGGTGTCTTCTTCAAGACGTCTGGGTATAGCGGTAATACATTGTTTCAGTATCCTTGAATCGCAAATGTCAAACTAAAGTGAAAATGGTAAATAATTGCACGAATTGTGTAATTTATTAACACCTTGTTTAAAAAACAGGTCAACAAGTCCGTAACTTTTTTCAATTTTCGCCTTTTAAGCAAACGTTCAACGCTGTTGCTGTCAACAGACATCTGTCAGTTAATCGCTGTAAAAATTTGAACAAACTGAATCAATCTGTTGGCATTTGACAGTCATTTATTACCGGATTACCGCTTGATTTGAGAAAAAATTAAAAAAAATTCAATAAATTCCATGTCTTTCTTAATCATAATTTTGTTACGCAAAAAAACTTCATTCAAACCATGGCTAAACAATAGTAGTTTCAGTTTTGAATGATCACTTCGTTAATTGCTGTTTCGTAACCGTAGTACAAACGTAAATCGTTTATCATCATACATTCGCGACAAAGATGGCCAAGCTAGGTTTGTCAACTAATAAGATCAAGATAATCGACTTTTGGGTTGAACACTTAAAAACAATCATACATACATACATAATTGGCCATTACAACCCTTCAGTGAGGATTACGGCCTAGCTTCTCACACCACTTATGTTGTGTGTGTTCATTTTTATACATGAGTGGCGGGACCTACAGTTTAAACTCGACTCCAAACGACAGATTTTTGAGAAACTTTTCATGGTAATTTTATTTACTCTCAGAGTTTTCTCCAAAAATCTGCTGAGAGGAAGTCGCCGAAGAAATATTTTTTTTATATTTCGTTTTTGATGTCTGACCGGGGATACGAACCCTAGCCTTTCGTCTAATAAGCCAACAAACTACATACTAGACTACGGCAACTTTAAAACAATCGCTGGCGAATATTGTGCACACTTATTTTGTCGACTTAATAAGATAAAAGTAATAATATGGGCGCCCTAGCAGGATAATGGGTAGTGTGCTAGACTATTGGCGTGCGGGTTCTGAACTGGCCGCCGCCATATTGTGCTTTAACCCCGGAAGACTTTTTCTTTTGCGGTGTTCTTAAGTTCTAAGTGTACACACATAACTTTGATCAAAGCTATATTACACACACATGTAATGGGAGCAATGGGTCCTTCAAACGATTAAAAAAATTTCAATGATAGCCCCCATTTTTATTTAAGTTTAAAAACGAGAAAGCATTTAACGAAAGACACGATAGATAAACGAAGTCGTTGTGTTTCATTCTAAGAAGTTAAACAATTGCTTGAAGGCTTCATTTTACAAAGTGATTCTATGCGTTTTGTTCAACCCAACTTAGAAGACAGTTCTTATATTTACGACTACATTAATTAACGGGAACAGGTGGTGGTAACGACTTAATGAAAAATGCAGACCAATGAGCATCTCAGCTAAGCTCTCTCTTAGCCACAGAAAGTCAGTTTAGGGTCAATAATTCTTTCAGTCACACGAATTGCTGATATTATAGGAATTCCGACTTTCTTCCGTTCTTACCGGATTTTTATGGTCAATGCAGCAAGTCTGCAGCATCAGTCCAAGTCGATTCTTTGGCGAATCTTTGATTCTCTCTAAGCGAAACTGTGCCTAAATAATTTGTAATATTTTGTTGAAATTGGAAAACGAATCACGCTTAGTTGGATGCTATTTCTCCTGCTCTTTTTATACAAAACATGCTCACTCTAGACTAGAACGTCCTTATACAGGATATTTTTATTGTTATCGCATAAATATTGAGAATCCTTGATATTGTGCATGTATTGTAGCATTAGAATGACATAACATTACCAAACAAAAAAACCGTTTCGTTTATTATATTGTAATTTGCAAAAAAAAAAAAAAAAAAAAAATCAAAATTGCTTTACAATCTTAAGGATGTTTTGTTTTCGTTCTTTTATTTTGCCTACAAACAATCCTTTCCTTGTTCAGCAACAAAAGGACACAAAGCAACAGAAGAAATGTTAATGAGGATCATAAATAATTACAATGATGATCGCAAATTCGGCAAAACCCTTCTGTTGTTAACCCATGTGTTGTGCAATAATTTTCAATTATCCTTTGAAGTATTTGCAGTTTTCTTTTGTCTTTTTCTTTCAAATGGAACACAACAAAGTGACAATAAAATGATTATTAGTCTGCTTATGGCAGATTGCCTATATTTTTTTCTTTCTTTCTTTTTTCCTCTTCGCTGTTGTTTCCTAATCAATGCATATCGTAGTCGTAAATCAAAGGATATTTTCGATCGTTATTGTGCGTGTTTTGTTTGTTCGTTTGTCTAACTGTTCAAATAATATACCCAGTTTGTTATTGTCTTTTATGGGTTAGCAATCGTCTTCAATGGCCTTTTTTGTTTTTTGCCAATTCTATTGAGT
>QOCX01000055.1:193486-285493 GCA_005959815.1 Sarcophaga bullata
ATGAAATACTTTTAAAGAAATTTTTATTAGCGATAAATTTATAGCTTACATCATTATATACTAAATACATATTATTACATAGAATACATATAAAAAAAAAAAAATTAAGATAAAAACTTTAAAGGACTACGAATATAAAAAATGTTTTTTATTTTCAATAAAAATACAAAAGAAAAAAATTTATTTGAATTTAAAATAGTACTTGGTACTATTTCAAATAAATGTATACCAAGGGATAAAAGGGAAGGGAAGATAGGGATATATAGTAGGGATAGGGATAGTAGTAAGTGGTGGAATATTGTACATTGTTTACCACCATCACCACACCACTGTATAATTATAAGAAAGTGTCGTTATCTTTAAAAAAAGTTTCGTTTTTTTGTTTTTCTGTTTTTTTTTATCGAATATTTTTGTAAAAAGAGTAATTAAAAATTGAAATGAATATTAAATATATATCAGGTGTATAGATACTGGATGTACTTTAATATTTAAAAAAAGTAATAAAATAAACTACATTAAGAAATAAAAAGAGTCAGTGCCAGTGGGTAGAAAAGCATTTAATATGACAGAAGTAACAGTAGTTTAACAGCAAAAAAATTATCAAATATTTGAATATTGAACTACTGTAAAGCAGTTATTTTTGTTTTGTTTTCAAATATTTAAGAATTTTTTTTTTTTTTTGAATTAACTTTTAAAAACTTTTATTTAAGCATTTTGATGAAAGCAAATCGAAACTTTCTTTTTGAAATATTATGGAAAAGCATAAGCTTTTATGGCCTTTATTAAGGAAGAATAAACATTCATAATAAATGAATTTGTAAACTAGAATAGAACTACGAAGTTTATAAAATTTGTCATCCATCAAACACAAACTCATTTATTAGAAATGTTTAAATTATTCGATTTACATAAAACCAAAGCGAATTTATAAAGGTGATGTTATTAGCCAATTGATTCTTTTTCACTTTTTAGTAATAAAAAAAAAACTAAAAAACGAATGTCATTACATTTGCTAGAATTTTTAAGTGAAAAAAAGAAGCAACCACCGGCTACCACTTCTATGAATTCGCCGAAAATGAAGATTTTATTTTTATTATGAATTTCACCTATTTTTTTTTTTACAATTATTATTTCTATGGTCCATAATTCCTCAAAATAGTTCATCGAAAAAAAGTTTCACTTTTGCTTTGTTGCTCTCGAGACATTTTAACCTGAGTTTTCTATCATTTTTTTTTTCTACGTCAACGAGTTTAGATTTCATGTTCCAACAGTTTATTGACATTAACATTCGTGAGAAAAGGCAATGTTACAGATTTAAAAAAAAAAAAAAACTTTTCCTAGAGTTAACCTTTGCTTACAGTGTCGGAGAACAAATAACAGGGAAGACATCTTTCTTTTCAATTTGACTTTAAATTTAACAAGGCTTTACAATGAGTTTGATCCAATGCAGAGAATTTAGAATAGAGTAATTCCCCATGGAAAACAATAATAAAGGCTACTTACTAAAATTCATTACGTGACGTCAATACGTGCCCGACTTTCGAACTTGAATTTTTTTCTACTGAAATTAGCACCAGAAACAACAAACTTAACGCGGTTCCAAGAAAAAAAAAGACGGAATATGGACTTTACGTTATATTACAGTTTTAAGTAGGCATTCCAAAAGTACTCTAAAAGTAAAGGTATATGGATATACACACATATTGTCGGAACTATCTTTTTCTCCGTTTAATTGAGGACAAATCCCAGCTTGAATAGTTTTAATTAAATTTTTTGTTAAAAATTATTTAATTTCCTGTATGAAATACATTTTTGAAAAAAGTATTACAAACGATTTACAAATAACCACCACAGTAAATTCAAATCATTTCCATATCAATTTGTATGGATGTGCTGAGGTCTGTTACATCTGACGAATGTGATAGGGTCCGCAAGAGAAACGTTAGTCTGTTAAGAGAAAGTCGAACAGAAAATAGATTGTCAAACACGTCGACAGATTTTTAACGAACTGGAGGTTTTTTACTCGTTTAGCTATGATCTGTTTTCCAGGACACCAAGAAAAATGAACGTTCTAGATATTTTTGAACAGGCTGCGCTGCGGAACAAATTGTTTGTATTTGCTGAAGAAAAAAATCCTTTGAACTAATGATACAAAACACTCCATCACTTTATCTAAACATTAAAATAAAGTTTAAATTTAAGGATAATAGTTAAGAAACAAATTGAAACCTATAAACCTTTCGCAATGGATGCCGTCCATATATGTACGGCAGTCGCTTGGTGCATCACAGCGGCTGCCGTCAAGTAAATATCTCAGTTACTTATTGGCCTATATAGCCTGATGCCTCTTATACATGGCAATCATTTATTTGTTTATGACTCATTTGTGTTCATTCAGTCGCGCCATTGTAAAAAGTCATAAAGAGGGGTACAGGTCTCCTGAAAGTAAATAAAAATTTAAACTTTCCCTAATATTTTTTCCGACACTGTATGCATGTTAGCATGGTAGGTATAAGCTTATTGTAATTTATTTATAAAAGTTACCTCTTAAAAAATCCTTTGCATCTGATAAGAAGCATTATAGAAAAAATACTTTTTTTTAAGAGAAAAAAAAAATCACATCAAGCAACAAATAATAATAATCACTGGGATTTAAAAACAAAGAATTTTTTTTTTTTTTTTTTTTGGTATCTTAAACAAATTTAATAGAAATTGTTAAGTCATCGTCATGAAATTCACACTCGTTGAGTATAGAAACCTGGTTGTAAAAACAACAAATACAAAAAAATGTCTGTTGTTAAGGGTTTTTCTTTTCTACTACAATTTTTTTTGTTTTGTTGTTGTTGTTGAGTTTGCTTGTGTAATAATTAATTATTTACTATTTAACCAAGAATAGATTTACAAAATATTTTTTATCATTTCTTCTGCTGTTTTGTATACAATTTTAATTGCTATATAATATGTTGTAATAATAAAATAATAATAATAATAATAAAAATAATAATATGATAATAAAAAAAAAAAGAAACAATTTCAAATTGTTTTTCCTTTTTGCTTTTTATTTTTTTTTTTTTTTTGCCTAAAAAACTATTACGATACGATTTCTATATTTGTTTGCTTTCCTTTTCTTTTTGTAAATGGAGAGTTTATTTTTTGTTGTTGTTGTTGTTATAATAAATTATTTATTATATATTATATTTATAATTAAAATTATACAAAAAATATTTATAAATAATAAATAAAATCAAATCAAATAGAATTAGAATTAGAAATAGAAATGAAAATGGAAATATTAAACAACTTTAGCCCATTCACTGAGTTATATATTGGCATATGTATATAAGGCGGTTAATATTACACGATTTCTTTTCACAATTTATTTGAAATTTAAAAAAATTAATTTAAAAAAATATACATTTTATACATTGTATGCATGTATATGTATGTGTGTGTGTGTATATATATATAGATAGATAGAGCAGATAATAATATTTCTTTTTGTTGTTGTTAAAAAAAAAAAATTAAAAATTATAAATAATAATAATAAATAAGAATAAAAATAAAAACAAACAAATAAAAGGAAAAAAAAAGAATTAAAATTTAAAATTTGTGGTAATTGTTGTATTTGTTAATGATATTGTTAAACCTTGTTCAGCTTACTACGTTGTTATGGGAGGCTTTGAGTGATACTTGTTGCTGTTGTTGTTGTTGTTGTAGTGTCAGTGGTAGGGATTGTTGTTGTTGTTGCTGATTATGATTATTATAAGATTTGTGCTTTTTATTTGTATTGTTATTAGAAGCAGATTTCATATTCGCACGATACTATTGCGTCTTATCTTTGCCAGCACCTCCAGCGGTAACACTTAGACCCAATAGATGATCACCGGTCAGCAGACCAGCTGCTGCAGCAGCACCCGGCTGATGAGCATAATTACGAATCTGATGCAGCGATATGAGTTGTGTGGGGAAGCCAGCGGCAGCAGCCGCATTTTGTTGATATATGTAGGCGGCAGCTGGCGGAGCACCTCTTTGTTGAGCCAAGGCAGCCGCCTGCAAGTGGGTTGGTGCTGTGGGAATGGGCGTAAAGGCTGACGTGGTTTTCACGTCGTAGGCGGAAGAGTTCACTACAACCATATTGTTGGGTGAGTGGGCTTGTTGCTGCTGCTGTTGTTGTTGTTGTTGCTGTTGCTGTTGTTGATGGTGCTGTTGTGATGTCTGGCGTATCACTAAATCTTCACCCTGTTCGTTGGGGCTCTGCGAATGATTAGGCGTATTGCCACTGGCCGCACTATCGCCACCATTATTGCCATTACCAGCACCATTTACCAGTCGCTGATGATGTTGTATCAACTCCTGCTGTTGTTGCTGCTGTTGATGCTGCAGCGCTGTAAAATTATAACCATTTTGGGCGGCCTGCTGTTGTTGCGCTTGGGCCTGTTGTTGTTGCTGTATAGCTTCCGCTAAAGTAGCAGCATTTACTGCCCCATCGGCTCCCACTTTTGCCCAGTAGGCCGCATTCGCATCACTAGCCACGGCGGCGGCATTCATCACCACTTGACGTTGTAGGCTCAAACCTATGCCGCCAGCCGGTACATGATGTTGGACATTGAGGTTGGCATGCCTTTGCTGCTGTTTCTCTGCTTTTTCGGCATGCTTCTGCAAATGTTTCTCCAGATATGTTTCTTGTGTATACGACTTACCACACAGATTGCATATGTGCGTCTTCAAATGTTTCGAATCCTTGTGTTTTGGTATGTGCTCGAGCAGAGTCAACTCATCGGTAAAGCATTTATAGCACGAGTTGCATTTGAACGGTTTATCCGTTTGATGGCACCGCGAGTGTGATTGTAGATTGGAAAGTTGTGAAAAGGCCTTCGGACAGCCAGCATGGCGGCATTTATAAGGTTTGTCACCCGTATGCGTGCGTATGTGCTGTTGCAAATGTGACAATTGGGTGAATTTGCGTTGGCATATTTCGCAACGATATGGTTTAATGCCCAAATGTATGCGCGTATGCTGGGAGAGGTACGATGAATTGGCGAAAGATTTTGTGCAAGACGTACATTTGTAGGGCTTCGTTTCTCTGCCATCCGGCGACGTATGATTATGTGAACGATGGGACTTTTGATGATGATGCTGTTGATCAACACTGGCATTCGGGTCGTACTGTAGTGATAATAAAAAAAAAACAACAAAAAAAAAAACAAGAAAAGAATAAAGCAGAGAAAATTAAGATTCGATTTGATGGATGGAGAGGAATAAAGATTTTTTGTTTTCAACGTTTCTGTAACGAATATTCACCTTTTGTTCTGGTTGCTCCGACATGTTTGGTGTTGGTGGGGAATTTGGTGGACTGTAGGATTGTTTCAATTGCTGTTGTTGCTGCTGTTGTTGTTGCTGATGATGCTGTTGCTGTTGTTGTTGTTCGTGGGCCTGTTGTTGCTGCTGTTGTTGTTGTTGATTTTCAACGACCAACTGTTGCTGATGCTGTTGTTGCTGCTGCTGCAAATTAACCCCAACTAAACCATTCTTTATTGAGTAATCCAAACGTCCAACATTCTGACGAAATTCATTGATATTAAACGGTTTATTATACTCATGCACCAATTGGGCCGTACGTAGGTCAGCTGTGGTCAAATGACTCAGCGACGATAGAACGCCACGTTCATTCATTGAACGCAATTGATCAATGGTGGTGCGGTGTAAATAATCGTTAGCTGACGACGTTAAAGAAGGATACACAGTTGCGGCTGCTTGTAGGGCTGAAATATCAGCCATTAATGTGACTCTTTATGTAATTGAAACGGGGAAAGAAGGATTTAGATGCTTGAAGAAGAAGAAGAACGATGTTTTCTTGGGAGACGTTCTTTTTTTCTCTTTCTCATATAAATTATGCCGCGGTGGTGGTGGAAATAATCTCGTATAACAATCAATGTTTCACAGAGAAGTTTGTAATTTTAACTGTTTGCACTTCACCACTGAGTCGCATTAAAAAAGCAATTTTTTTTTTTGCCGCAAAATTCTAAAATTAAATACAAAACAATAAAAAAGAAATAAAAAAAAAAACACATAAATAAAGTTTAAATAAAATATTTCATTCACAAAAATGTTAATGTTTAATACTGTAGTGAGTTAGCAGAGCTTAATCAACAATAAATAATTATTTTGCAATTTATGCGTAAAAATTTTATGTGGAAATTGTTTAAATAATTTTTTTTTTGCTTTTTTTACACTTTTTTGCAATAGGAAATCGAATTGTTAACTTAAAAATTTAGAGCAAAAACTACATGAAATTGCAAAAAAAAAAAATTAAAAAAACTCTAGGCGCACTATGCCGAAAAAAAAAGAAAGAAAGAAATAAAAAAAAAAAAAATAAAAATTAATTAAATTCGAAAAAATAATAGCAATGCGATATTAAACGACAAATTGTTTTAGTATTTGGTGTTTAGAAATAAAAATTTTTAATTTCTATGATGAAAAATTAAAATAATTAAACAAGAAATGCGATAGTTTTGAATTTAATTTTATTATTCACTTCAAAGTTCTTTATCAAAGGACTTTAGAATTCAATTTCAGAGCATGGAGATAGGTATTTGATTTCAGCGAATATATGAGGAGGATAATATTTGTAGTTTTTAAAATTAGTTTGTATTGAAACTAAATTTAAAAATTTTATAAGTTAAATAGTCTTCTATTTGTAGATTCACACAAAAGTTATCGTAATAGAATCACACCTCTTGCAGCATTCATAGACCACGATTAGACTTCTGAAGTGACTTATACAAGACACAATGAATAATACAACCGATTAACTGACAGAAATAATCTTTCTAGTATAATATTGGTGCCTACATTACCTCAGACAGTTTCCTATCTTCCCATCATTTTGCAGACCCCCCCCACCCCTTTTCCCTTTTACTAACAACGACAAGTGATTACCGATAGCTTCAAGATCGCTTTGCAGATGTTACCAGCGATGGCTTAATCTTCTTTACTTAAATGGTCATTACAAGTCAAGTCAATTTTAGGAATTACCTTAGCGAACGAGATATAAACCATTTCTAAAGAACACAGCGTTCAATGGCGTATTCTATTGTTGTCATACCGTTATTTTATTCAGCCTGAATCGAATTTGATTCTATACAGTGATTATAAGGCAATGATCTGAAATTTATCGTTCTGTTTCCTACCATAATCAACGTTTAATTCCTTATCATGGACAATTTAGAAATACTTTCTCTTCCACAACTTCACTTAAACTGCACTTAAACAGGGGAATTCCGGTAGCAATAATTTAAGAATTTTTTTGAAATTTCCATGATTAAATCAAATTTAATTTAAAACAATCGATCAACAACATTCATATCTGTGGTACTAGAGTTTCTTCCATTATAGAATTTCATTACAATTGCCAAACGATTTTTATTTTAATTATCGACGCAATTATTACGAAAGTTTAACTTAAAATATTTTCTCTATAATTATAGCTTAAAACCGGTACACACACACACACACACACGCACACAATGAAAATTTGCATTATAAAAACCAATAAGTTTTTCGTGTTCTTTCGATAAATTAAGCGCCGATAAATGCAATAAGAATTATTTTTTTTTTAATGTTAATTTAACACACACACTTAAAAATAATGTTCGAAAAAAAAATGTTATTTCTTGCGGCATTTGCAAAATAAAATAAAAAAAAATTTGGAAAAATAAAATCGTATTTGAACCTGAAAAATATTCTGGATATTCCTGTGTTGTTATTAAAGCTTTAAAAATATTCAACGAGAGATTTTTGGGTTTTTTGTCTGTTTATGATTGATAAACGTTTAGTTGTCAATTGCCAAAAATTGAAAAAAATATTGCAGATGACATCTGACAATCAAAATATTTAAAATTATATTTCGATAACTACAAATTTGTATTTGCCGCCAAAAAAAACAGTTGAAGTTCAATTGCTCCCTTTAAACATATGCTCTTTGCCGTAGTTTAGTGGGAAGTGTGTCGGCTAAAGAGATGAAAGTTTGTGAGTTCTCAAACCTCAGATCTGACATCACGACAAAAAGAAAAGTGAAAAAAAATATTTCCTTCTGTGTCCTACTTAAAAAAGCTTGTCATATCGGTCGTTCAAAGGCTCTTGACTCTCGACTCTTGAACACGCGCACAAAATTAACACAGACGACAGGTAGTATGTATTTGGTGTGAAAATAAGGTCACCAATAAGGATGATGGCAAGTCCACCATCGACTAGATCTTCACACTACGCCAAACCCTGGAAAGGACCCACCAAAAACAAGTCGCCACACACCATCTGCAGCTCCGTCAAGATAGGAATGGACCTCTTTGAACCATTTGATACCGTGCGAGGTCTTAGACAAGGCGATCCCTTATCATGCGACGTCTTCAACTTCGTCGTGGAGAGTGTTATGCGAAAGGCGGGAGTGCACCGCAATGGCACTATCTTTCAAAACAGTGCCCAGTTGCTTGCGTATGCTGACGTTACAATGTTACTGCTGCCTTTAGTGCTATTAAACGGAGTCTACTAAGATATGGGTCTGGGGGTAAATGAGGGCAAAACCAAGTATATGTTATCGACAAATAGAGAAGTTTGGCATACTGATTCTCAGATTATGGCCGATAACTATACTTTTGATGTAGTCAATGAATTTATTTATCTTGGCTCCGCGGTTATCACCAAAAACGATGTCAGTCTGGAGATCAAGCGCAGGATCACTCTTGCCAACAAGTGTTACTATGGTGTCAATAGGCAATTGAGTGACAAAAACCTCTCTCGTACGTTGTACAGTATATTAATAGCCAACGGCTGCGCTGGCTCGGCAATGTCGTTAAAATGGAGGAGGAGGAGACTATGGTGAGACGGGTATTCGATGCGGGGATCTGCGGAAGTCGGGGAAGAGGATGACCTTGTATCCGTTGGAAGGACCAAATCAAGGGTGCATTTTAAAGCGAAACTAAGTATTGTCAGTGTTCGGTCTAATTATTAGCTTATCGGAATACAAATCGTTCCAATGAAAGATCTCGCCTAAAAAAATCATATTTAATTTGTCCACTTTTCAAAGTTGTATTTACTGTTTTCTGCGATTGCTTCAACTTCAACCTACGTTTCTAAAGACGAAGTTGGTAAACGTCTGGTCATCGGCGACCGGCTTGTTCCTACAATAACAATTTATAAGTATACTTAGTTGAAAAGTGAAAACATGCGAAGCGCACGATCAATTTGTTTATTCAACTCCATTACACTATTTGGCAAGGTATAGAGACCGTATGAAAAGAATTTTGTTTCTAAATTTTAAACGATTTGATTATTCTCTCAACAATTTCTAAAATCCCTCTAGAATTGTAATGTAAATTTTCATTATAAAATTAATATAAAAAAATATGGCAACACTAACTAATAATCCTACAAATTAAGCTCTTTTCCAAATAAACAACAAAATTTTAAAGAGTCCTATTCTCTTATAAAATAACAGTACTTCACATGAATGACATGTGAGTACAAATGTATTAAAATACAAAATAAAACAAAAACAATAACAATGATGTATGCACACGATTTTATTTACACGCAAAAAAAATATGTGGAAAAAAATCGAAAATATAAACAAACCGCACAAAATCACAGACAAAAAGAAATGGAAAATAAAAATAAAATTATTGCTGCAAAACAGAAAAAAAGAATATTTTTTTTTCTAACAAGCCGGCTGACTGACAGGCTGGGCTGGCTGGCTGGTTGACCACAACAATGCACACACACACAACATAGAAATCATGAACACAGTCATGAGAGAGTGAAAGAGAAAGAAAATATAACAGCGAAAATAAATTATAACAATAGTCGCATGCCAAATTTATTGGTGTTTCCCTGCTTTGTTCGTTTTTTTTTTGCGTTCACATATTTCACCATTAAATAAGAATTGCAAACAGAAAAAAAGGGAAAAAGCAACAACTGCTAAAAAAAGAGAATACACACAAGAAAAAAAAAGAGTCGAAATACAAAAAAGAAAAAAAAAACACCCTATAACCGAAGAGAGAAAAATCATTGATTGTTGAGTTTTAATTGATACGTGCGAGTGAGTGTTTGTTAATTTTTGTTTTTAATGTGCGTGTGTGTGTGTGTGTGGATAATGTGTTTTTTTTTTGCTATTGGCTTACTTGTGGTTTTTCTTTTTTGCCTTTTGCCAGAGTAAATCAAAACATTTATTATCTGTGCAAAAAGAAAAAAAAGTACAGCAAAAACAAAAAAAAAATATTTTTTTTGAATAAAAGAAAACATTATAAAAAGGCATAAACATTCGTGTTGTATTCGTTTTTTTGTTTCTTTTTTTGTTTTATTGTTTTGTTTAAATTGTCGTGTGGCAAAAGATCTTAATTTATGACCTGCAATAAAATTAGATTTTTTTGTGTGTTTGTTTGATTTTGAGGCTTTTTTTGTTTCTTTTCTTCTTCACGATTATAAATACAACAAATACTAACATGAAAAGAAAGAACAAGAAATCTAAAAAGAAACGAGAAATGATAGATTAAAAAAAAAAAAAAAATTGTAATAAAAAAACTAAACAAAAAGTAGACAATAAGTAAAATCAAATGAATGAATAAATATGTAGTTCGTTTTGTTATCGATTCATTAATAGAAAGAATATTGTTAATGTATTAGTTGAAAAAAAAAAACATCCATTTTTATATGCAATTTCAACTTAAGCCGCGTTTAATAAATACAAAATTTCTTTTAATTTTGATCCTATTTTTTGGGGGTTATTTGAATCATCTTTTATTAGATTCTTTAATTTTTATTTGCAGCAGTGCCTTTTTAATCAAAATCATTAAAAAAAATTTCTTTTTTTTTCGTCGTTTCTATTATTCATGCCTCTTTTCCATCGTCGTTTTTTCGTTTTTTATTCATTCAATGAGCAGTTGAGTATGTGTATAAAAAATGTTATACATACAAAAAAAAACTTGTCAGTAATGTTTAAAAAAAAACAACAACAACAACATGAAAAAAATCGAATAAACAAAGTATGAAATAAGAAAAAAAAAAAAAGAAGAGAAGAGCATTTTGAACATACTGAGAGTGCGGGAGTCTCTTTTTTCTGTTTCGTGTCTTACAATTTGCGCGCGGTTAAGCAGAAATATGCATGTGTGTACAATTTTCTATAGGCATATGTAAACAAAGTAAAATTTCGCTTAAAATAAAAAAAAAAAAAAAACAGAAAATAGTCAGTAAAAAACTGAACGGCAATACAATAAATAAGAGTTGCCAAGACTTAATTTAAAAGTAATGTAAAGTATAGTAAGTTAATGCATAAAATTGAATAGTTTTTAACGTGTCGATCGATAATAATTTCATTCTGAAGAAATAGGAACATTTTTGTTCACTAACTTGTTATCACTTCTTTTGATATCCGAGTTATTATTGGCGAAAATAAGGTATCTATTATATTATATATCGTCCTAGTAACTAAGATTATGCGGAACCTACACCTTGCGATTAGTTGTATAAATTAGATCAACGGCTTAGATCTTCCTCACTAGTTTCTCTTTTTCAACTAAATTTATTTATAAAATTGTTATTGTAGCATCATCGTCGGTTGACCAAATTCACCATCAGAATTGGTTGTACACAATTATCAGTCGCAACGAGGCTTTAGTATAAAAATAAGAAAGCATAAATGAAATTTTCATAAAAACGCTTAAACGCTGTTAACAATATTTTTTTTTAGCGAAGTTTTAAAAGAAATTAAAATAAATATTTAAACAACCGTTTTACACGAAGAATCAGTCCAAAATTTATTTATTCCTAGAATTTCCGTTTATAAAACTAACAGCTATCAATGTCGTTATCAATTTTGACGCTGTGTGCACAGTCTTTTTTCTTTTTCAAAAACTTTTTTTTCTAATTTATAAAGTTATATTTTGTTTGAAAATATTTTCAATAAAGTTTTAATATTCTAATGAAAAACAAGTCGTTTAATTGATTATACTATAAAATTGAAATTGGCAAGAGTTTAGCATAAAATTTCTATTTGCATTAACCGACTGTAGTGTCATGATTTGCGATTATAAAAACATTAAGAAAATAAAATGAATTATTTATTTATGTTTCTTTCCCCTGGTAGTGAATATTACCATCTTGTCAATAATTTAGTAAAATATGTATAATTTTATATAGAAACCTTAATATATAGCCAGACTAAAGTTTAAATAATTTAACTATTATTGAACTGTTTTATTTATTCATTTATTCATTATTAATTAAAATCCTACTTCAAATTATTTTTATAATTATTACGAGCTAAATAACAAGATCTTACGCTCGGTGTAATGTAACAGACTACAGTCTCTCTGATCGAACCCACGACCCTCACGCTAATAGTGTAACACATTATCCAGTTATATTGTAATTGAATTCATGTTATCAATGAAAACCAATAAAACTGCAGAATAGAAATTTTTAAAATAATTTAATTTTATTTGAAATAGAAATGGCGTTTGTAAATTTTAGTCTCTGACTGTATATTCAGTTTTATTCAGCCAAAGTTTGGCTTTGGCACAACATGTCTGTACCAGACAAATATATTAAATTGCATTGGTCTTGTCTTTAATGGAAATTTAGAAAGCTATTCAGAATCATGATTAAAGTAATTTTATTGAAATTATCTCGAAAATTAAAGACTTTTTTGTTTGCAAAATCAATAAAAAACCTAATGATTATTTTAAGCTCTTTTTTAAGTAAAGTTTTTCATTTTAAACTTGGATTTATTTTTGCTCCATTTTTTAAAGGATATTTCATGCTAATAATTCTACGGACTTTATATTGTCACTGGCGAAATTTGCCGTGAATAAAGTTTACATACAGCGGTGTATGTAGACTTTTTTCTTTGGCTATATATATAACTATAAAAATATATTGAGGAAGGGTGTAAGAGAAGAATAGTATACATGCATCTGAGATTTTAATATCTACATTTTTTAATCCTTTTTGTAACGAGTTATGCCAGTATTGGAAGTAGGAAAAAAAATATTGAACTTTTAGGAAAAAATACCCCTAAAGTTCAGTAAAATGCATTCCGATGTAATAATCTTAAAACAATATATTTTGATAACAATATATTTGATAAGCAATGGACCGAACACAAGAATTATACATCTTTTCGCGGTTTATGCATAGAAAAGTTAAATTGAAAGCAAATTAAATAAAGGGCGATATTACTTTAAGACAACACTTGATAATAAGCTGATATCAGCGAATTTGGCTTTTGATTTTCAAGCTAAGAGTATATTGCCGCCTCCTCATCATTCATCATATAACAATAATTACGGATTATATTTTCCTACTAAAAAATGACTAAGAATAACATAACAAAGTCACAGAAAGTTTAAAAAGAGAGCTTTTAACTACTGGAATCATTGAAAACGTTTAAAAATATGCATGGTTTTTTGGATAAAATGTTAATTATTTCCTTCATAAAGAACAAGTTTTTTAAAAAAAAACTTTATTAAACTTCTTATTTATTTATAAATAATTTCTCTTTTCACCAGATTTTTAAAAACTTTATTTTATTACAAATGAATTTTTTCTTTTTCTGTCACAGTAAATAACCATAAATTTTCTTATTAGCCTGGTAACCCTATAAGCATAAATGAGCGCGATTTCAACAGCACAATAAAAACCGAACAGCAAAAACAAAAACTATCTGCAAAATGTTTTTCCCTAAGCTCCCTCGCAAATGCACACAAACACAAAAAAAAATGCAAATAAACAATCACACACACTCTGCACACAAACAGCAAAAAACACGAACAAAAACGACGAAAACAACACACAGAGAGATGGACAGAAGACGTTAAACAGACAACAGAGGCGCTAGCTATGTTGGAATATAGTGTGAGAGAAGCAAAAAATAAAAAAGAAGAAAAAATCAACTCATAAAAAAAAGAAAGAATAATAAAAAGATAATAAAAGAAAAATCTCGTATATAAAAAATTGAAATAAAACACGAACCGAAAAAAAAACTGAAATGAGAAAACGTGAATTAAAACCAACAAAAAAATGGAAATTAAATTAGGTTTTATAAGGAGGAGAAAAGGTACAGAAAAAAAACACAATTGTTGGTAGAGGTAAATAACACGAAACAATTAAATAAAATAAAGCGAAAAAAAAACTTTTGAATATGAATAATTCAAAGATTGTGATGTTTTTTATTAAAATAAATAAAAAAAAAACTAATAAAATAAAAATAAATAGCAGAATAAATACAAAAGAAATGTTTGTAAACAAATGGAAAATATTTGGAAAATCAAAAAGAAAATAAATAGAAAACAAACTCAAATAAAACTCACCAATTGGAAAACGATTATAGGCAGAATTTTACTTTTTTTATTGAATGTTGCGGGCGTATTTCTAACACGTGTTCTAATTACTTTATAGGAGGTGATGATCAAGGCGAGTCAATCCAAAAAAATGCAAAAAATAATCGTATTTTTTTTATAATTTTCCAGCAGCAGGTACTAAAATTATGAGAATTTTCTTTAAAATTGTTTCTTTTTTATTGATTTTTTTTTCTACTCGTTTTACACTTTAAAAACTTATGTTGGCAATTGGTTGTTGTTGCTTATAATTTGGGCATTAAATTTTTTTTATTCTTCTTCTTCTGACAATAGTTGCCTTAAAAATATTTTTTTATTTTAAGCAAATCGCACTCTCGTTTAATTAAACAATATCTTTCATTCATATACACACATGCTTTATTTACTACTATCTTTTCATTATAAACTTTTTATATTTTTTTTTTATAATTTGCGCTCTTTTTTTTCGTTTTTTTGCACTAAATTTTATTGAACAACAAAAAAAAAATTCGTCACTTGCAAAAAATTTTTTTCATTCTTTTCGATTTTTTTATTTCGCCTCCTTCTTCGGGTTTTCTTTACTATTTTTTTTTTCGACACAAAAAACGACGACGATTTAAAAAAGCAGGCACAGGCAAAACACACAAAAAAATGGCCGCGCACCAAAAAAATTTTATACACTTGATTTAATTTTGTATATAAAAAAAATGAATTTTTTAATTCCTTTCTTTTTTTTGTTCTTGGATTTTTATTCCTTTTCTTGTTTTTTTTTTTGCTATTTCTAAACTTTAAATTTCACCAATTGACTTTTTGTGCTTATTTTGTAAATAAATCTTGTATCTTTTTTTTTGTTTCTTTAATTTCCCAAGAAAACTTTTTATTCTATTTTTTTACAAAAACATAATAGAGGTTTTTTTTCTTCTTTCTTACTGGCGTTTGTCTGTCCGTCGTTTACAAATTAATTCAATTCAATAATGTTCACCACGGCATAGCAAAAACTTAACTGTCAGCAGAGTAGCAACAAAAAAAATCTTTTGAAGAGTAATTGAATTTTTTTTTTCCCTACAACGAATTTCTCTCACTCTCAGTAACCGCTGCGCAACAATTGCCAAACAAGGAGAGGGAGAATGTTACTTGGCATTCACAAGCTATGCGTTAATAGAGTATGACTCTATGGCTTAATAAAAATTCTCAATCAGTTTTTGTTCTCTTTTAATTCTTCTTTAACAATGTTTTATTGTAGTATCTTTTCGTTTTTTTCCAATATTGTTATTTTTGTTGTTGTTGATGGCATGCTCAGATTTTTTTAGTCATTCGTTGTGTTTACGTTTTTTATATTGTTTCGTGTGTGTTTTTTATTACAAGCAGTGTTACCGTGTCAGCATAAATGCAACTAAATGTGTGCATTTTGTTTAAATATTTTATTAGAGAAAACAATTGAAATTTTACTAAATTTTGTTTATGAATAAATTATGAACTTGGGAATTCAATCTAATAATAGGGCATTATTGTTTTAATGTCAAATTGGTTACATTTATTAAGTGTTTTACGATAAATTAATCGGTTATTTCGATTATCAAAATCATCAGATAATTATAATAGCAAATTAAATATATATTTTAATTAATTTATATTTCTATTTAGAGTTTCCAAACTTATGGACTTTTTATTGAAATTGATTCGGATTCTGACAAGAGTGAGACAATAAAAATACGCATAATATATTTAAAGAGCAGATATTCTGGCATTATGATTCGTTGTTATAATGTAAATAGTTTAATAATTACCAACATAAAGCTCCAAACACAGCCTTTTGCAATGTCTAATGCTCTGTATGGATTAAAAGTACGAATGTTGGATACTTCGAGTACAGTTTAACGTCAACGTCGAATAACAGAGTGAAAAAGCTTTTCATGTCAAGCTTTTGCCAGAAGACTGCTGAGGGGACTATGAGAATTGAGTTTTGAACGTACAAGCTTTATGGAATTAAATCTTTATTTGTCATTGGTTTAATAAGCCCATTGAGGTCGAATTATGCATTACTTTCTTGGGAAATTGGTTGTTACTTTGAAAATGATTCAATCACACGTAGAAACCATTTATTTTCCTTATTGGTAAAAGCTAATAACCATGATCACTTGTGGACGATTGCTTAATGCCTTCATACTGTGTTCAATTATAGACAGAATGAATTCAGAAATTTTAACTGTAGGGGGTTTCAATTCACAAAGCAGTAAAACACTTCTGAGCGTTGGCAATTTTTATTCGGGCTTTATTTGTCTGTAGTCACTACCAATTCCCTTTTTTTCAACGAACAGAACTTGTCATTTAGAGTTTTCAACGTTAAATTTCTATGGATTCATCCATTAAATTATTTTCGCATTCAATTGCAATTGATGCCAAATGATATTTGAGCTTTAATGGTCGGATTCGAAGCTTTCAACTATTTTGTATATACTTCTATCGTTCTAACCGATTGTATTTTTGTTTACTTCCTTCTGTATAATCAATCATCTTTCAACACGAAAACACATTCTTTACTCTTTTAATACTAGACAGAATTTAAATTATGCCTGACTAAAGTTATTCTTTTAACAATCGTTTCTCGTTAAAAAAAGTCTATTTGGAAACACATAAAAATATTTTTTTTACCCAATGGCAATACTGATTGATAGACAGCACATTTTTTAATAGGTGTATTGTTTCTTGTGTTTTGTTTTTGTTTATCCAATTGGCAACCCTTTCTTAGTTCTTCTTTTTTACGAACATAAAGAGCAAACAAGCAACAACAAAAACAACTAACTATATGGAGAGGGAGCAAAAAACATGCAAAGTAGTTTTTTGTGTATAACTTTTTTTTTAGGTGGAAATGGATGCATGTGTGTTTGTTTGTATGTTTGTTGAGCGTGCGAGTATGATAAAGTGGAGGCTGCTCTGCTTACGTTCACCGGTCTTTTTTATATTCTTATTAAAAATTTGTTTAAATTTTTATTTTGAATTTTTTTTTATTTCTGTACTGTTTTAATACAAGCAACAACACACATCTGCGTATATATGTATGTCCATAAACTACTTGCTTTACTTCTAGCTTACACTCCTTTTTTTGTATATTAATGTGTGTGTGTGTGTGTGTGTGTGTACTTTGAATTAAATTTTGAATTTTTAGCCTTTTGTGTGTGATTTCATTCGCTAAGTTTGATTCCGGTTTTTTTTTTGTTGTGTACAAATGATTGAGGTTTTTCGTTGTTGTTGTTTAATATATTTTTTCTTTTTGTTTGACACGATTTGTTTGTTTGTTGTCATGTTTATTTTATGTACGTTGGTTGTTGTTGTTGTTGTTATTTTTAAAGATCTTGACTATTTTTTGTAAATGGAAAAAGTGAGAGATAAAGGAAATAAGGAAACAAGCCAAAAAAATTGATCCAAATTTTAGATGCAATTTTTTACCAACCAACAACCTATTTATTTCGAAAAAAAAACGTCAATAATTTTTTGTTCATTAAACTAAAAAAATAATTTTTTTTTTATTTATTTAATATTATCTATTTATCATTGTGTTTGTTGCAAGTAGTTTCTTAGAATTCCTAAAAACTTAAGGAAAATTTTTTTTAAAGCTTAAGTTTTTGCAAATTTGTCTGGCATCAACGAGATCACCAAGCCCGTGTTGCCATTCTTCGTTATTTTCTAACCCATTCAATAATGTGTTGTCAAAATTGTAATTAAAAAAAAATTTAAAAAAAAATTAAATAAAAAAATAAAATTTTGAAATATTAGAAAAAAAACCATGAATTTAAATCCCAGTGCCAAATTTTATCTTCGTGGCAATACTGGTGAAAAATTCGTGTCTAATTTAATTTAAATAATTTGCACATTATTTTTCAGATTTCTGATTTATTTAAGTAAAGAATTAAATCCTGTTCGTTAATGAACATTTATGGTTTGTCTGTCTGGCCGGTAGCTTTGCTAGGGAGACCGCGGTGCAAACCTCAGGTCAGTCGAACGAACAATATGGAAAAAATAGTAAATGAAAAAAATCCTGTTTATTGTTGCTGCTGTGTAGTGGGGAGGGGGGAGCGGTTGGAATTTGTTTTGAAGTGTACTGAATTTTGTTGTTGTGTGAATTTTTTCAAAACGTGGTGAATTTCGCTATTCGAAATGAACATATATTACCATAAATCAATGTATTGTATATCTTGATTTGGTCGGTACGTGTCTAGAATAAGTAATTTTCACCTCTGTTAGTGGAGGAATTCACCGACATGTCCGGCTACCATATGCACTGCACCATATGCACAACTAATAGTTTGTTTCATTGTAGTAGAAATCAATTTCAATGGATCATGCGGTAGTAACTTTCAATGTTTATACTTTAATACTCGTTACTATGGGGGTCCTTTCACTGTTTTCCCCCCTTTTTAAGACAATCACGATAGAGTGATAACACAATGCACAATGAAGATAATATGCGCTGGCAGTTCATATAATGGTTGTTGACTGTAATAACAATAATTTCCAAAGTGTACGTACTAAATTAGTTAACAACAGGGTGATGTATGTAAGAATAAATTATTATACTTGGAATCTGTGTGGCGTTGAATTTCATTTCAGGAAGCCATAGTGAAATAATATGTAGAGGTTGCAGTATATACATACATAATTGGGCATTACAACCCTTCCGAATTACGAACTAGCTTCTCATACCACTTGTGTTATGTGTGCTAATATTTTATCCATGAGTGTTTTTTGGAGATTCTCGCTGTCACAGAGTTAAGAAAATGGGAAAATGAGTCTAATTTCAGTAGACATCAAGCAAAACTAAACTGTTATGAGGACACCACAAGCTGTGGCCAATTTACCTAGAATTCAACTTAGGAACCTCAAAGCTATTGTAATGAAACATTGTCGCCTCGGCATTCGAGCTAAAAGATTGAAAATATCTCAAAACAACTACTGCAGAAGATGTAATGATGACTGTATGGCATTTGGCAATCTGAGATGAAAGCTTTTTGAAAGCACTAGCTTTGGATAAAGCCCACACCATCTAAAGCGAGATATTGTAGACAAGTGGCAAACGGCCAACAATGGTATTCCAATGAAGCCTGTGATAAGGACGCAAGTGAACAATGCTTTAGTCCATTAAACTAACTTTGGTTGTAAAAGATTTGGCACCAGTTAGGTTCGAAACATGATTCCTTTTCAACTTCCTATTGAGTGGTAGTAGCAATGTTTACAATATGGCGGACCGGCTGGATGATTTTTATAATTCTTATCGAGATTTTTGACGATATGAAAATTGTGATTAGTATTGACGTTAACGAAGTCATAAACCATGAGGTATTTTTCTTTTATTTTTGAAGGACGCGCAGGAGCTAAGAAAATCCCAAAACTGTCGAGGAAATTTTTTTTGTAAAAAATTCTATTTTTAAAGCCCCCCCCCCCGAGCGTATAAAAATAATGGCTTGAAATAAATTTATTTGTATGAGAATTTAAGCGTTTGAACATGGTTTAATAATGCCAAATCATCAGACACAATATTACTAGTTTTTTTTTATGTTGCTCTTCATCATATCTCGCCTCCCTCGCCTTGTGATATGACAGACAATATTTTAAGAATATTGTTGTTGTTATTGCTGTAGGTGATGATGTTGTTGATGGCGGCTTTGGTAATTCTAATCGATGATGAAAACCATGTGCTTCTTTTCTTCAGTTTTAGTAGCCAAATGAACAAAAAAAAAAAAAAGAATAAAAAATTGGCCAAAATTAAGCACTTTGGCTTACTAAACACAACGAAAAACTATTTATTAAAAACAAGAACAAGCAGAAAGAAGATGGAGAGTGTCAAAATGAGAAGAACTGATGGGGAAAGAGGGGGGATTTGATAAAATACAAAAATATTTCAAGTCATTTGTTTTGTGGCATTATCATCGTGTCTTCTTAAACAAGTTTTCTTTGCTTAAAGTCTTGCATCGCTTTGTTTGTATTCTTCTTCTATTGCCTGCTGAGTGCTTGTGACCTGAATGATGGTAATGGCGTTTAACGCCATTGCCACTTCTGTATCTGTTTTAATCCGCCTGCTTAAGTCGCATTCTCCAATTATTTGCTGAGATGATTTATTTGCATTAGATTTGGAGTTCAGGTTGAAATGCTTGCCCGCCATTATTGGATATTGGTGCGGGGGTGTAGAGATAATAAATAATTGATAACAAATTTGTTTTCTTAAACAAAGAAAATTATTTGTTTAACAATTAATTAAAACATTAGAAGAAATATATTTCTATACATAAACCAAACAAAATAGCAACAACTACAAACAACAAATGTTTGAATGTGTTTTCTATTCATTTAAATCGATTTTCTGAAGTCAACGACTTAGAGGGCGATAGATACCTTTCTCACATCAAACGATTAGAGCTCGATATCGATTGTATCTGCCCCAATTCAAGATTGAATTTATCACAGACTTTATAAAACCTGGCTTCAATAGCTTTTTGTAAGCATGTTGTGCGCATAATCCGAATACTATAACAGTTTGTAAAATCATCTCCTTAGCCTTAAAGTATCCGGTGTGTTCAAAAAGGAAGGTCACTTTATTTCTATTTAAACCGGACAGTAACACAACAATAAAGCTGGTAGCTCACGCGAATAATGTTTTATTCCTAATAAGTGATCAATATGAATAGGCAATATAAGAACTTTGAAATGGGACAGGGCAAATGTACATACATCGACCGAGATCGAGGTCACAAGTCTTCCTTCTATCATACACCGGCTGTATACACATTCAAAAGCATGGAACATTCATTGGGTTTGTAAATGAGGGCGTATAACACAGATAAACGACCAATCTGTTTGATCCCTCTTGGCACTACTTTATAAATAGTTCAGTTCAATACTTCTGAGTCTTCTGGGATGTTCAAACTTTAAACGTGAAGAGACTACTGAGCTAAGCGCAGCCAGCTTAAGAACTTAGAAAATCAGGCGTCTATATTCAATTAGCGGAGATCTAAAAATGTGGGCTAGATATAGTGAATCAGTACTCCACTTTATGATACTTACGGAGAAAGACATCGTGTTATCCTGGGTAATTGACCGTTCATAGAATAAACACCATAGTATACTTCAGCACTTCAATGCAGGTAAAAGGTATGTCAGCTCCCAAGATGTATGACAGTCAAATTGTCAGTGGATGTCATCACCATGACTACATATTTCTGTTGCCAATGAAGACTGTTAAACTGTTGGAATATGTGATAGGCCGAGAAAAAAACCTAAAAAGATTTCTATCTGACGCTTAAGCAGTCTGGAAACTGGAAAATTCGCGAAACCAAATCATTCAATTAACCTCAAAACAATTTAATGCAGTTTCTGCATTTCTATCTGCAACAGAAAAAAAGTTTAAAGCTTCAGTAGTGGAACGAATTGCTCACATGGCTCATAAAGTTTCATTTGCCATTGCATATTGTAAAGTCTTCAAAATAAAAAAGGCTGCCGGGGAATAGAGGAAGTGATTTGCAGGTGAGAATATTATGCAATTAATCGATAACCAGGAAGCGATACATGCTTTAACATGAGTCGGTCTAGATTCAGGCGATCAAGTTATTCGAATTTGGGTTCCACAATCCTGTAATGTTCTGTGAAATTGAGAAAGTAGGTGAACTAAAGGCTGTTCCTGATTTGAGAGATGAGGCTGCAGAGATTGTGTAATACTTTCATGCAAAAGGTCAATAGGAGATAAAAGAGCTGAAAAAGTTTTTCCTTCACTAGGCACACTTGAATACAGTTTGACGAAAATAAAAGAAAAACTTTTGAATCAGTTTTTCATGATTCTCATTGCTAAAGCAATATCATCCCATTGTACCATCCAAATGGAGAAGCTATGACAACCAACCAATTAATGATCGCGCATACATATCTCGAAACGTAAGAGACTACTGGAGGAATACATTTCTAAAAGCTGTCTTAAAGTGTGCAGACATACCTAGTAGATACCTACTTTCAGTATCTGGAATGTATTTAAAAGTAGCCTTAGATGGCGTCTACGGAGTTCTTGCCTTTTCTATGTTAATTGAGGAATACGATTTGCCGCTCTTTGCGTAATGATCACCGACTTTCCTGTTATGTTTCAAAAAACTGAAGAAATCCATAAAACGATTGAGATGTTTAACGGCAGATGAGAGTTAATTCGGAATGCTCAAAGAAATCTAGTAATTTCATTATAAGTTTCCACCACAATGGAATCCCTTAGAAATTCATTAGTGGGCGTGGCATTTATTTTAGAAATTTTATTTTATTGTCAATTGTAAGAAGAAAGTTTTTCAAAATCATTACAGAGAGCATCCTCTAACGGTAAATGATCAATTCCATGAACCCGAACGTTAACACCATTTGTACCAAAGATTTTCGGACCCATTATGTATTTTAAAATATTTGGCGATCTGTAGGCAAAATCAAATAGAAATTTACCATCTTTGGCGATTTTAAATTTGGTTTCGCAGAACGCTACAGCCAGTTTAAAAGGTTTGCCAAATTCGTCAAATGGAAAATCACCGTCATCTTCTTCCTGGCCAAATCTGGAATATAAAAAAGTAAAACCGTCAACGTCATCTTCATCAAATCTGCAAGAAACAAAGGACAGAAAAGTACACACACAAACACATATAAATTCTATTCACATCTAAACATCAGCAATAATGGACTTACGCCAGTTTATCCGTATTCGGTTGAATGCATTTTGAATTTCTTACAATTTTGCGTGTATCAAAACGTACACTGATGTGCAGCTCTTGTCTTTTATGATCATGGGCATGACGGAATTGTATTATAAATCTGCCTTTACTATTGCCCTCCAAACGAGCCGATATGTTTAAAACATGACCAGGTTTAAAGATCATGGGTTGGTCATTGCTAAAATCCAAATATTCTTCAGCAATTTGTATGGCGGGCCACATGTAGGGAAAATATTTACGATGATCCAGTTTTTTCAAGTATTCCAATTCGCCTAAAATCTTGAGGGTTTGCTGTGATTGCTGATTCGAAATGTTGCTATTGTTATATTCAAAATTTATAAAATTCTTTTGATTGAGGGCAATATAATACTTTGATTCGGCCATCAAGATAAGCAATTTAAATTCGTTTAAAAACTCGACTAAAAGAAAATCTTTACGAATCTCATCGGTATCTGGTTGTGTGAAATATATTTGTCGTCTCTCGAAATCAATTGTTATATGCAAATCGGTAACTGTTTCTTCACACGAATCAACTTTTTGTTTGGCTAGGTTAATGGCTAGTCTGAAACGAATGAGAAAAATTAATTAAAATTCAAATTAAAAGTAAAAATTCAATAGATTTTGAACATATTTAATCGAACAATTGAAAATACGTGAATTTGAATTCTTTGCATAGCCTTTCTTTGGAGGTTTCACTGTTTGCTTTGCACTTCACTATACATTTTGTTTTAACATAATCTATTGCGGCTAAATGTTGTAATTCTCATTCTGTTCATGTAATAGCAAGCCTAGAAAAAATACCATCCTAAGCGGTTCGAGGGCCAGTGTATTTTCCTATTGACTTGCAACCATTGGTTGTGGGTCTCTGGGAATTAAACATTTCTTTTCACATTTTCTTTTATTTCCTTTTTCCTTCATTTCCTTTCTCCTCTTTTACTTTCTTTTAAGTCTCATCTTTTCTCTTCCTTTTCACTTTATTTTATTTTTAGGTGTGTTTCACTCTTGTAGTCGCCGTAGTCTAGTAGGTAGTGTGTTGGCTTATTAGACGAAAGGCCAGGGTTCGAATCCCCGGTCAGTCATCAAAAACGAAATGCGATAAAATATTTCTTCGGCGACTTCCTCTCAGCAGATTTCTGGCAAAAACTCTGAGAGTAAATAAAATTGCCATGAAAAGTTTCTCAAAAAAATCTGTCGTTCGGAGTCGACTTTAAACTGTAGGTCCCGCCACTCATGTATAAAATTAGGACACACAACATAAGTGGTGTGAGAAGCTAGGCCGTAATCCTGACTGAAGGGTTGTAATGGCCAATTATGTATGTGTGTTTCACTCTTCACCCATATAAGTATCCCGGTCTGTTAAATGTCGTATTAAAATTAATTTCTTCAGAATTTGAACGTTTTACCGATCATTTTAAAAATGTATTCCAGAATACGTCCAATCGCTGCCCCTAAGAATTTTAGTTTCACATAAAATCCGCATTTTAACTTACCGTGTGGCATGTTGAGGAACTTTTCCGCAAATTTCTAAAAACTGGCCAAATTTTAAAGGCTCAGCCAAAGTGGCCTGAAACGACACGGACATTTTAAGAGTAATTTGCCTTTGTAAACTTGTCGCCTTATTGCGATTTTATACGAAACGAGAAAATGTTGACTTCAATGCTCAAAGTATACTAAACGGTTAAGAAAACGCATAAAATATTCATTTTTTATTATTATTATTTCTGATTATAATTACTCGTATAGCCAGCCATAATGTACAGTGGGCTCAGAGTTGTAAATCAGTAATTATACAATAAAAACAATCGACAGCTTTTAAGTTCATAAACAATAAAGTGATTTGATTTAAAATTTATTTAACAACAGCCGACTGTTCATTGGAGTGATTTACACACGTACAAGTGTATTTATGGATCTACAAGTTGTGGCAATTTGTGGGATTTTTTTTTTACTATGCCAAGCCATGATTCATTATCAGAATCGCATATTTGTGGATAAAGAAAGAAAAATTGAAAAATAAATATTGAAACGCTTTGTTAGTAGAGTGTCAGGCATAAATGAATGCGGTTGTTATTAACGCATTTGCATGATAATTCAGAGATCATGTCGTCTTTCTTTCAAACAACTTTATTAAGGGCTTTAGAATTTGGCCAAAGTCTGGAAATTCGAACACAAGCTGAACAAGATGCTACGTGGTAAGTATTTTAAGAATTATTTGACGAATGAAATTAAATTTTTTTTTAATTTTAAAACTCAAAAACCTCGGCATGCATACAATGCAGTGGTAAATTTCAAGGTCATGTGGAGCATAGAGTTTCAACAGATTCATTAAATATTGTACGGTTTTGTGCCAACGCATCAGGATTTCAGCTTTATGGCCATTTTGAATGTTCTCGTCAGCAGCTTACATGTGGATTCAACTCTGTGGCGTTCTTAGGCTACGGTATTTAATTTCGTTTGTTATTGAATGTTGATTAGCTTGACGTTTGATGATAATCTGGCGTTTGAGATGATATTTGGACAGCAAATACATACATACAGAACTTAAATGGTCATTACGACCCTTCAGTCACGATTAGGTTTAAATTCTCGTACCACTTATGTCGTGTGTGTTAGTTTTATACATGACTGGCGGGACCTACAGTTTAAAGTCGACTCCAAACGACAGATTTTTTTGAGAAACTTTTCATGGCAATTTTATTTTACTCTCAGAGTTTTTGCCAGAAATCTGCTGAGAAGAATTGGGGTTTGAATCGAGGGTTCTCAGGTCCGATTTCTTTTGTGCGTAATGCTGACTAGGCATTGCCTATTGCATATATTTCCGCGTGTTTTTTCCTTTCGGCAGAGTTTATTTTCAGATTAGATTCGTTTTATATTTCCGATATGCTGCGACAAACAGACATCGTCTACACAATGCATGTCTTTTAGACGGATTTGTAATCGTGGCCATGACTCTTGATCATTTTTAAGTGTCCAACACTAGGTTAAATGAAACGAGGGCTATGAAGCATTCTTATCGTATACTAGTTTCAATTCTAACCGTGTTTACAAAGTTTATTCCGCGTTTTACTCGGCAAGTAGCGTTTATGGAGAGGCTTTTATTGAGAGATATTAGTATTGGGGGGAATGATTTTACATTTTAGGGCAGTCCATATTACATCGACTAATAGTGGATTTGAGTGCTATAAGTCCATTTCGTACTGGTCTTGCCTGAAATCCATTCCATCCTTTTATGAATTTTATAATCCACTATGCAAGTATAATTTCGGTCCTCATGCTTAATATAAATCGTGGACTAAATTAAGCCAATAGTATGATAGTAAAAAAAGTACTTTTTGAATACAATAATGGTAAAAAAAAGTACTTTTTGAATACAATAATGGTAAAAAAGTACTTTTTGAATACAATGATGGTAAAAAAAGTACTTTTTGAATACAATGATGGTAAAAAAAGTACTTTTTGAATAAATAAAAAACGGAAACTAGTCAAGTTCTTCTTTTCAATATGATTTGTTTACTTCTTAAGCGTATTATAATTACAGGAGATTATTCGTTTTTTCATTTTATATCTTTCAGGTTTAGTATCAGCTTAGTCGCCGCTAAAAGAGAAAACGATTCAGAGACGGACATCGTTTTGCATATGCTGGTATCCCTTAACGAAAACATAATTGCCTTCAAACAGTGTGTGAAAAATAAATGGAAAGAAATAAAATCTTTAGAATACGAAACAAATAAATTTTTTGAATCCTTCAAAGTAAACATAACAGTGGATGATGAAAATTTTCATATTGCCATTAATGAGGAACCCTGTATGTTTGTAAAACATATTGGAACATTGGAACACATAAACACTGTCAAGATAAATGGCCATCTTAAGGAAATAAAACAAATCGAACAACATCAACATTTTCCCTACATTTGGCCACCCATACAGTTAAGGGAAGAACACATTGACTTTAGTAATGAGCAACCGATACCATTTCAACCGGGTCATGTTATTGTTATCAAAATAAAATTATCGGGCAATGAAAAAGGCCGCCTTCTCATGCAATTACGAAATGTTTGGCATGTAACAAGAGAGGAACTGCACATGAGTATACGATTCGATTCAAAGAAATTCGTAAAGAATTCAAAACTACCCAAACCGAATAGTGATGAATTAGAGTGCGTATACCCTTTAATATCTGGAAATTATGCAGACTTTTAATTGTCATTCTGTTTTTGTTTTTTTTTCAGATTTGGTATTGAAGAGTGCTTGGAGAGATTTCCATTTGATGACTTTTCAAAACCCTTTAAACTTGCCATAGGCTTTTACCGAATCGTGTTTTAAAATTGCCAAAGATGGTGTTTTTCTCTGTGATTACAAATATAGAACTACAGATGTTGCCAGCGATGTAATGGGCTTAAAAATGTTTGCCGTTAATGGCCTTAAAACTCACGTTTTCGACCACATTACTTTTAAGGATACTCAATGTCGGATTTTGCAAAGTATTCGAAACTCAAATACACGTAAAATTTGTATTCTGAATGTCTTCGTTACATAAATTCTAGATTGTAATATTAAGAGTCTCCGTTTTGTGACAGCGCTTTAGGCGAACTACAGATGATTGATTGATAGTGTCAGGGGAGAGGCATAGATAGGGAATAGCAAGGGTCCTAAAATTTTATTTCAATTACTTTCGTATGAAAGTGATTTAATGGAAAATAGGATTGGGTTAGAGGGCGTGGTGCTCTCTGTAGATTTTAATAACTTTTTTATATTATGGGGTAGGGGTAGCAAAGCACACCGGGCTTACTTAGTATTTAGTACAGCGACAGTGATAAGTAAGGAAAGTAAGATAAGGAAAGTTAGACTTATGGAATGTTGAGTCTTATCCGTGCCATGCAGGCTGCTTAAATTTGACGCAAGCTAGTAGTCACAAAAAAAAAACAACAACAACAACAACATTAGAGTGCAATTAAATTAAACAAATAATGCCAGTAAATAATGCCTTCAAGTATGTACATGACCTCCTTTAAGGTAAACCTTAAAGAAAAATCACAACCTATTAAAAGTTTCTTTTTCCGCCCTTTAAAGACAATCAAACTTCACGAGAATTGGCACTTGAGTTTAAATCCTCTTGGGGCATTTAATAAAAACGGAAACAAATTCCTGTGTGTGGAAGCAAAAACAGGAAAAATACCCAGAATCAGTAAAAAAAAAAAATTGTGCGAAAATCATTTCAACCCTCTTAAACCCCCCAACTTAAACTGTAGATTGTTGTTGGTTGAGAATAAAACCATCGACAATAATCGACAGTTAGTGAAACATTTTATGGCATCATTGGCCATTTTAACACCCACAAGGACGTTTGGAAATTGAGCGAAAAAAAAGTTTTTAAAGTTTTTTCTGTTTTTCTTGTTTTTTTTTGTTTAATAATAAAAATAAATTCCGTGAAAGAAAAAAGTTGTAATAGATCAAGGTCGACTATGTGATAACCTACACTAAAACATAATCTCAGTTACTTAATCGATAACTAAAATGAATTCTAAGTCTGGTTTTGTGAAAATTGATTTTTTTATTCTTTCGCGTTTCTCTAAAGAAACATAGGAGCTGCCATAAAGCATTGCCATATTATGACCAGGCAATGTGGTATCACTATGGTATCATTGTGGTCTTTACTATTGTCTGCAGATGGTATTTACTTTGTCTTAGTTCGCTTCTTAGAAGTCTTCCTAAGTTACACCCAAGTGTTCCAAATATGTACTCTAATGCTAGATTCTTGTCATCACAATATCACCATATTGGGTTCGAGATCATCCACTTTAAGTCTACAGTAACCTTACAAAAGGATATTCCTGGTTAGTCTAGTGTGCGATTCAAATCTCCTTTGTATTGTAATTTCCCAACAAAAGTTTTGATTGCCGCTCCATCAAAAAGGTTTTGGTTCCATTAGCGGCAAGTTCATCTACCTACTCATTGCTGTGAATCCTCTCATCATTAGGGAGCCAACAAACAGACTATTTTTGTGTTAACTTTGTATCGCCTGACAAGTCTTTCGATGACATAGATTACGCTCTGTGACCAAAAACTTCGGAAGCTGTTTCAAAAGTTTTTCTCAACCCGTCTGTACAACACATAATGTGGTCCCCCAATATTCTTTCAGGTTATTCCATTAATTTTTTTGATATTAAACCTCGTAGCAAAGCGTGGACGGCATAGATTTCGGAAAGGGTTCTCAATATTTCATCGTGCAATCAAAAACTTCGGAAACTGTTTCCAAATCTTATCACAATCCAACTGTAGAACTAATAATGGTCGTCCTTGGTTCAGCTAGGTTACTCCATTCATGTTTTCTATTAAGCCTCGTGGCAAAATATTTTCCAAAAACCTAAAGTTAAGAAGGGAGCTATCATCCACTCGAATAAAATTTATCGATTGTAATGATCAATAATGAGTGTGTGATGATTTTTGTACCAAAGGCTCATCACAATATGGCTGAAGTCAATCTGATAACGGAATTGAAAACAAGAGAGCCGCTCTGAGCGTCATATTTTCATTGTCCCTATAATGTCGTCGCATGTTAGTCTCTGTACCTTGCACTTACATCAGCCATATTGTGATGAGTCTTTGGTACAAAAATGATCGAACATGGACCATGATCACACACTCATTATTGATCATTACAATCGATTAATATTATTTACGACTCTTCATGGGCATTAGTTAAACTCTGCTGAAAGAAAAAAAAAAGCTGAAGTCTGAACCCGAAAAAATATTACACTCCAGACTATGGCGACCATCTTATGGCTATGAACACTTTTCACATTTTGAACAGTTTGTGTTGCATTTTAGTCTTTCTATAGTACCTTGAGTTATTTTATTATCAATGGAATTCTTTTTACTACACCTTATATATTTTAAACAATTTATACAATCGCTGTAGCGCAAGTTGAACTGAAATGTAACGTACGTTACATTTTGAGTTAAAGTACTTAACGTACTTGCCATTCTGTAGCACAATCTAAAGATAATCATCTCGACAACTTTTATTGTCTTTTTCTTTTTTTATTTGTGATCGAAAATAGAGAATTCTTCCCCCAAAAAAACATGGGGGGAGTTTATTGGAATTTTATTCCGTATTAGAATTTTAGAAGGTAAATGAACTTTCGCATTTAATTCGGAATTTTTTTTTGTTATTTTGAATAAAACTTTTAAATTTATTTGACTTTTGTTAAGCTTGTTAATAAAACACAATTTAAGTTCAATAATTTAACACAACAAATCAATACAATTTAAGTTAAGTTATCCTCGCTTATTTTATTTTCCATTCACAGATTGAGTGAGGTATGAGCAGTAATTACTTGTCATCTTGTAAATCTACTAAAAGCTCATAAATAATCGCAACATTTTCGTATTTTAATAAACGAAATAATAAACGAAATATTTACCAAAAAAATGAAAAGATGTTTTATTTTGTTCTTGTCAAACGAAAACAAAAATTTCTATTTCTGCAAGGGTGTAGGGGGTACATCAACCCCATATATTTTGCAAATATTTCCAAGACAGGCTATCAAAACTATTTTATTTCATATGGCATGGCACTATCTATGAAAACTTGTAGCCAGTATGGTAAACGTTTAACGAAAAGTGTTGCCAATATGTTAGGAAATTTATAAAACATAAGACATCTCCAGTGAAGTCGTTTGCTTATTAGATGTGAGGCCACAGTTCAAAACCCCACATAACAGTGGATGATGAAAATTTTCATATCGCCATTAATGAGGAACCCTGTATGTTTGTGAAACATATTGGATCTTTGGAACACGTAAACACTGTCAAGATAAATGGCCATCTTAAGGAAATAAAACAAATCGAACAACATCAACATTTTCCCATTTGGCCACCCATACAGTTAAGGTGAGAACATATTGACTTATAGTAATGAGCAGACCGATACCATTTCAAACGGTCCATGTTATGTGTTATCAAAAATTAAAATTATCGGGTAAATGAAAAAGGGCCGCCTTCTTTATGCAATTTCGAAATGTTTGGCATGTAACAATGAGAGGAACTGCACAAAGAAATTCGTAAAGAATTCAAAACTACCCAAACCGAATAGTGATGAATTAGAGTGCGTATATCCTTAAATATCTTGAAATTATGCTGACTTTTAATTGCCATTCTGTTTTTGTTTTTTTTTTCAGATTTGGTATTGAAGAGTGCTTAGAGAGATTTCCATTTGATGACTTTTCAAAACCCTTTAAACTTGCCATAGCTTTTACCGAATCGTGTTTTAAAATTGCCAAAGACGGTGTTTTTCTCTGTGATTACAAATATAGAACTCCAGATGTTGCCAGCGATTTAATGGGCTTAAAAATGTTTGCCGTTGATGGCCTTAAAACTCACATTTTTTCCAGTGTAGACCACATACTTTTAAGGATACTCAATGCTCGGATTTTGAAAGTATTCGAAACTCAAATACACGTAAAATTTTATTCTGAATGTTCGTACATAAATTCTAGATTGTAATATTAAGAGTCTCCGTTTTGTGACAGCGCTTTAGGCGAACTACAGATGATTGATTGATAGTGTCAGGGTAGAGGCATAGATAGGGAATAGCAAGGGTCCTAAAATTTTATTTCAATTACTTTCGTATGAAAGTGATATAATGGAAAATAGAATAGGCTTAGAGGGTGTGGTGCTCTCTGTAGATTTTAATAACTTTTTGATATTATGGGGTAGGGGTATCACAGCACACCGGGCTTAGTTAGTACTTAGTACAGCGACAGTGATATGTAAGGGAAGTAAGATAAGGAAAGTTAGACTCATCGTTGTGTCTTATCCGTGCACATAGTACAACAATTCAAAACATTTTTCTGAAGAGCAATATTTGACAATCTTATAATTTTTTTCCAAGAGCATGCATAATGTCCTTTGCTGATGTTATCTTTTCAGTGTGGATTAGATTATTTGAAGAGGTAGAGGTTGAAGGCTCTTAACTACAAACTAATTAGAATTTAATCACTTTCAGCCTTTAAAGCTTATTATGCATTAAAGATATATTAAAAGAAACTTTAGTTTTCGTCATATAACTTGACTTTCTACTCCTAAAGGTCGAGTATTGTATGATGCTATACGATGTTTACAATGTCTACGATGTCGTTTCGAATGGGACATTGAAATTCTTGGTGTAGTGGCAGCACGAAAATATGTAATGATATCGGATTTGATGTTATCAATACCACGCTCAAAAATATGGGACCAAATTAGGGATTCACAGAATTTATCTTCGAATAAGCCAGCCGTTTTCCTTACAATCTCAGTACCTTATGATTTCGTAACACGGAACGTATATAGATTGTAACAATGTGATCATTTAAGCATTTTAAAATGTTATTGTAGTTCTCATTGCCCTGAACATATATTGCAGTGCGGATACAGATTTCTCTATTTTCAATTTTAATACGGAACTCAAAAAGGCCGGTCATCATGCGTCTTGCTTTCATTGGTAGAAGAGATATAATAGAGTTGACTTAGTAGAAGTGGAAAGGCGAGTTGTTGGAAAAAAGCAGAGCTCGAAGGGAGTAGTTACACCACAGAATATCTTGGTACAAAATCAAACCTAAGGAACTTGAAATCCCGAAAAAGTTTATCACTTAAAATATATTTAGAAGGTCTTGATGCTACATAAGGGTCAAACTGATAATGGTGATGGGCAACCAGGAACCTAAAAACTCTTGTTGCATTTAAACCTGCTATGAGAGTATTTGTTGAGTATTTAAAAATCGTCTTTACACCAAATGTGTGCAGTAGTGTGACGGGACTGTTGCCTGTAGTTACTGTCCCAGTTGTTCCACTAAGCTTAGAACACCATTGCTCAACACAATCCAAAGACAGCTCTTGGAATAATTGAACGGTAATTAGAAGGCTGTTCTAATTAAAATGATACCTAACTCTGGCAATGATCATACGAAATCGGTGCCCTACAGGTTTGGAGGTTTATTAACAAAAGCGTCAAAAGTTGTTTTTTTCTTTAAAACTAATGATATTGCCAGATTTAAATGCCAATAGGTGGATTTGGTGCAGATTTGATACGAATTGTACTGGGACCCAGCTGAGAGTAACTGTATGCCCTACGTAGCTGATACAACTTCCACAGATAGTCCCATACTAAGTTCAAATAAAAAATTATAAAAGACGGATACTCAGATGGAGGACCGATGTCCGAGGTGCGATGTCCTTCAGCGTAATTGAAGGACATTAATAGTGCAACATATCTTATAATTTATACAGCATTTGATAAAACCTGGCAACCCTTATATTAAAATATATTCCAAAATACATCATCTCATTTGGTATGACCATTTTTTTTTTTTTTTGGCAACAATTTATATTTTTGTCTCTCTCTCTCTCTCTCTCTCTCTCTCTCTCTACCTCTCTCTCTCTATGTATATCACAACATATTTCTGTGTAATACTCAGTATTTACTCGTAAGTGTATAATATTGTTGTGTTTACATTCAACTTTTTAGAGTCTTCTTACGAGTCCTCAGAGTCGTTCTTCATCTTTTAAGGATTTCAATGGTGGTCATAAATCATTATCGTTGTCTTTTGCACAAACCATACATGCTCGTTTCACATCTACAACGTCGTTGCTCATTTGCACCCCAACAAACTTTTAAAACTCTTCACATGTTGCAAGCACAGTCACGCCAAAAGTAATTGTGGGATGGTGGAAAAGCAAAGGAAAACGACTTGGAATGTTTGCCGTTTGCCGCATTCCTTAAGATTTGTCAGATTTATGTTTGAACAGAGCGTAACATATGAGTTGGAAATATTGTTCGCATATTTTTGTTGTTGTTATTCCTGTTGGTTGGTACATTTTTTTTTTTTACTTATGCCGTCAAATTGTTTCTTTATTTAAAATTAAATTTCAATTACTTTAAAATTATTTACAAATTAAATACGCTACAAGAGAAACAGAGAGAGAGAGAGAGGGAGAGAGGGAGAGAGAGAGCAAAGACAAATTAGTCTTCAAAGTTTTTTTTTCCAAATTTTCATAAAATAAAGTTTAAAACAAAAACAAGAAAAATTATTTAAATTTTTAAGCAATTCACTCTCTTTGAAACTTTATTTATCGAAATTGGCATGACAAGTCAGTTTTAGGTTTGTTTTTCAATTGAGAGAGAGTGTAAGTGTATGTTTTTGCTTTTTCTCACCATTTCTTAACCGGAAGGAAGTCATTTATTTTAAAACAGTTAGAAACACACTTACCAACCCTAATATGGCGGAAATGATTTTAAAAGTGTTGAAAAGTGTTTAGAAAACTTTATCGTTTGTTTTTGAAGTTTTAACCCGTTGTTTTTGTTGTTTTTAATCAATTGAAATTAATTACTTGCGGCATGATGACAAGGATAATTGTGGCTAAGGTTTGTGTGGAAAATTAAATTTATTCCAGAGTTGCACAATGATACGGATGTTGAGGTTCTAATTAAAGTCAGCATTTAAAAATTGAAACAATTTCTCTGTAATTAAGCGTTTCAAGGCCATTGACAATTTAAATTTTCGGGAGGCTACTTTTTTCCTTTGCGCATATCACGCGCAAAGTCAGTTGATCCAAACAACTATGCATAATTATCTTTCCCAAAAGAGAAGTTTTTGCCTAACAAACTCTATTAATTTTACGCACATACTGTCTGCTGATTCGGAGTATTTTGCATGATGTCCGACATCTATGTAAGCGCAGTTTTCGTAAGAACTTTTTTATTGTGTGACGTCCTTTACGAAGGGAGTTTATGAAGACTTTTACCGCAAGGACTTAACTGATTATACTCACGGAGAGTAATTCGCTTCTCATGTGAGAAAGGCAGTTGAGATGTAATTATTAAGAGTTTTCCCGCGGTCTGGATTAACTTGTTTTGCTATGCATGTTGAGCATTGGTGCGGTTAGGGGCACCAAACTAACTAAGTTGATAAAAAAAAGTCCAAATTCAAGAGTAGTTAGGCTCTGCTATGGTTGACCATGCAGCCTCGAGTATACGAAGCTTTTATGAGAGCAACAATAATTCAAGACAAATAAATTAAACCTGCTGGCAATGTTCTCCAGGGAGTTTACGAACGATAAGACAATGACACAACAGATCAGACCTTATTAGCAGGGTAAGGAGCATATAAAGAATTCTTTAGGTTTTCGTATGGATTTTCTAATGCCTAAATTCAGTAAATTTAACTGTTTATGTGATCTTTTAGAAAGTCATGTCCTGAATTCAGATATCAACTAAGACTTGTTAACCTTAAAGGTCAAATTATTAAGTAAGATCTATGCCATGATAGTTGCAGAAAGGGCTGTGAATGAAACCCAATAGTCAAGTTTTGATCTTTCCGTTATTCCATGAACTTACTTTTCTTTTATAACGAAATACCGTTCTCTAGTGAAATCCACGAATGGAAGAACTCATAAGGGAAATCTAGCAAACATTTGAATAAGAAACACGAACTTGAAAGATCCTGTAAATTATTAATAATATTTCATACATGTATTCTGATTATTTTTTTCATTGATTAATTAAAACAGAGCTCTGCAAAGTTGCAATTTCAATTCGAAATATGGCAGACATTTGGTAACCTGTTTCCGTTTTAAGCTCAATAAATGCGATACTTTTACTACGCAGTTCCAAAGAATAGATGAGTAATTGTCAAAAGATAAATGATAATAAAAAATTTATTTAATATTTTCAGATGACAACAACTACAACAATAACAAAGCATTTCTATTCGGCATAGCAAATGTAATGGAAATCTTTAAGAAAAATTAACAAAAGAAAGAAGAAATTCTTGAGAAGACATATTCAGGCGTCGATGCCAATCAAAAACAGACACTGTGATAGACAACAGTCCTATGATTTATGATGCACGAAACCGTGACCTTAACCATGACGAAATAAATTCAGAGTCACATATACCAACCCCCCCTTCGCATCACAAGAAGTAAGTTAACAAATACAGCAGCTGGGGAGAAATACAAAAGAAAAGTCATGTGTGAGTGTAGGCCTGTTTTGATTTGAAAATCATATGCTTATTACGTATGTATGTATGTGTATGTATATATGTATGTATTGTGTTTAAGAAAAATCTAAGAAATTGTCACAGAAACAAACTTAAACTTCTTGTTCACAGCTTTCATTTGATTATTCATGTTGGTTGTGGTTTCTTAAAATATTTTCCTTGTAATTGACCAAAGGCTTTATAAAACATCATCCCCGTGCATATGTTGGAAGTTCTTTAATGAGGAAATTTCTTATGGCAGTCAGATGGACCGAGTATCAGTCATAATCTGAAACAAGCATGTTTAGTGTTAAGGGTTTGAACTTTCTTTTGTTATTTGATGTCCTAGAAATATTTTTTTTTTTTTGTTTGTTTTATGTTCACTTGTCTTTGGTTTTGATGTGGTCTGTGTTGTTTGAGGAGTAGGTGAGTCAATTTTAAGATGATTATTTCAAAAATAGTTTTTGTGAAAGATATGTTGATTTGAAGTTAATTAAAATTCATTAAAAGTATACGAAGTTCTTAAAGACGAATAATAATTGTAAGGCAGAAGAAGTATGATACTGTATCGGCTTTAATTGTCCTCATGAGAAAAGAAATTACAATTTTCCAGAGTAGTCCTGAAGGCGAAGACTAAAATAAGCCAATAGTTGTTTTGTCTTTAACTTTATCAAACTAAACAGAATTGCTTTTTGAATTTGATTGATTTGAATGTGATTGAACACCCTATATACAGTAAACTCTCAACCAGAAACCCTAAATGATCCTAACAGGAACATTAAATGACCTTTAACTATGACGAGATATGAAGATGAGAAAATAAATCTCCTGAGAACCGTCTTCACCACGAATTTGTATACTTTGACTCCTTTTGTTGCTCTACTCATACGTTTTACTATAGCCCAGCTCCATCATAGGAAAACATATCAAACTGCCTGACTGAATAAAAACTGAAGGTAGAAAGTTCAACAAAATTTTTCCTTTCCTCTTCGACAAAGAAAAGGCAATTCAATCTGCCTCTCCATGTCATTGCCTTTCCTTGTTTGCTTTTAAAAACGTTGAAAGAAAGTGGGTGTATGGGTGTGTTTTTTGTGTAAACAATTGAAAAATTGGCCACAAATTCCAGATTGGGCCAGCCTCACTGCATCCATTTTAGCTCCTCTGCTTTTATAGAACATCAGAGAAAAGCCAAATCGGTTTACCAAATAAATCCTTGATTGGAGTAGAACAGAGTAGGCAGGAAGTCAGTGCAGCTGACTTTTTGCATAGTTTGTCTATCAGAGGACAGAATTATAGGCATTCGACCGCCCCTGGTGTAATCTTGTTGAACGCTATTGGCAACAGCAGTAGCACATATCGTTGTCTAGAATCCTTTTTATTATTTTGGCCTATGTGACCTAAGTGTGTCCATCCAACTCTGTTAGATGGACAGTCTCCTCCACTTGACTACCTATTTAGGAGTAGGCACTAACATAGTGACCACCAAAAAGGTTTTAGTCAAGATTATGTGTGAAGGGAAGCTTCCATGCAGTTGGTGGAACCAGAATTCTTCTGTGGAGAGTGGGAGCGGATGTTTGGAAAGTTATGCTCAATGAGGGACGATATGTGTTTGAAGTATGTCCATCCAACTGTTTTGGGTGCACAGCCGCCCCCATTTAAGACAAGATAAGGTAAGGTTATGGCTTAAACAAGGCTAGTTTTCTCTACAACATCACCTCATGTTTGAAAAAGTCTGGTAAAGGAATTTCCTTAATAAAATATCGAGTGGTGAAATCCTTTGGCGCGTAACATATAAAGTGCTAGAGTGTTCTTGTACTTGTTAGACATACAGACCTGAATATTCATTCATTTCTGTTAAGTGAGGATTAGTCGTTGTTCTAACGAACTGCAAAGTGCTGCCTAATGTCAGTAAGCATATTTAATGAAGGCAAACATATTGTATAGATTCCTATTCTTTGGAGCTGTGGTATGATTTCGTGGAGTGATCAGTTCACTTTTTTCATCTTACTTCGCATACAGATTTCTTAGTTACAATCTGTGCCTCTCAAATTCGCTCAAGATTGTACTCAACCAATAATGCTTGGTTCGAATTTCACCCCTTGGGGCCATTTCTGTTTTAATTTCTTCGCATCCTCATTTAATTTCTTTCAATTGATTTGCTGCAATGCTGTCTGCACCAGTACAGAAGAAAAATTCATTTCTAATAGCCCCTAAAATTATGCCTTGAATTATAATTCTTTTCGATATTCATAAAATCTATCGTTTACCGTTCACTGTTAAAGTGAAAATCATTTTTTTATGATTACAGAGCTGCCATGTAATGCCAACAGATGAATTTAACATTTGTTTTACATTTTTCTGATAAGTTAACAGAATGTACACAATGGAAACACGAGTTTAATTATGAATTTACAAACTGTTGACATTTATTTGCTGTTTGATGATAATTCTTCACGAGATCTTCACGGTGTTTCAGCAGTAAATCTAATCGAATAAAATGCAGTTTATTTATCGTTTTATTTTTCTTTCAAGTCTTATCTGTAACAGTAGGCAGGTTAATACGGATATTACACTCAGTTTTTTAAGTAATATTGAAGGTCGTTGATAATTTTTCTTTAGTCGCTGTTTAAGAAAATCAAATTGAATGAAAAAAAGTAAAAAAATAGTTTTTGTTTTTAATTCATTATTTAGTGAGTCTGTAACAAAATATTTGAAAAAAAAATAGGACAGAAATAGAAGCAAATATTTGTACAAAAGGAACACATGAAATATCGTATAAGAATATGCCCTACTGCACTCCGTATGTGTTTGGTGTAGAATAATGCTTCACTTACCAACCACTTTAAACAGATACGCTGTTGGACACAGAACTGCCTTTTAAATGGAATGGAGCAAGTCCAACCAATTATTTCAACATGTCAGCATTAAAATGAATGTAGTAGGTTCCAATGAGTATGCAACCCATCAGTCGCTGGAGATATGGCTGTTCCACTCATTAAGAGATCAGCTTTCACCGAAGTTTTTATATGCAAGACCTAGCCGTCTCGTAGAGTCTCAATCAGACAGTGCACAGTTATTATCTGTACCCTCATATACAAACATTGAGATGCTTTTGTGTTATCTCACATGTAAGCTTATTCGAAGTTATTTTATGGAAGTCCTAGGCTAATGAATCTCTCTCTCGTCAGGTAGTGCTTGCATGCAAAATTCGATCTCATTTAGTCCACACTTTCTTAATAATCTAACGGAACTATAGCTACTTGATATCGATTAAAAAACTAGTTCACCTAAAGCGGTCATAATTTGAATGTGATGCCCTAATGCTGATTGTCAACAGCGGTTAATTAGATGAGGTTTAATGGTGAGGTTGGATTTATGGGGACTGTGAAAGAGCCTAAAAAGGAAGTATACCAACACCCTAATATGTACTCGATCCATTGTTATGATATTGCCAATTAGTTTGCATTCCAGAAGAATTTAACATTATTGCCGACCTTTGCCCATTATGTCGATTTTTTTTTTGTTCCTTTTAGTACATGGGACTGTCAAGAAGAGTCTTTCTAGGCTCTTTGTATTTTTTCTTTGTTCTTTAATTTCATTAATGATGTCTTTCCGGTAATGTGAGCGGTTTGCTTGGCGTAGCAGGTCTTATATTGTTAGCAGGTCTGTTTATCGTTACCCTTGTTGCATTAGATGTAGTGATAGAAAGGTTTAAATCGTTGAGTCTAGCCTTTTCCTAAGTGGTGATCTTTCTAGGTTGTGTACTGTTGACACGATCCTGTCTGGAGGATCAGAGAGGGCCCTCAATTCTTAGAATTAGAAAAGTATGATAAAACTTAGTTCAGCTTGGCACAAATTCAAGACAAAATTTCGTGTAAAGAGTCTTAGAACAGTGACTTCCGAAATTTGGCAGTTGATGTCGGCCATCTTGTTGAAGCAACATCTATCAATTTAGTTGTCATTTATCGAGTTTGTTATGTCAAATCACCGTGAATCAGTACAGCATGCAATAACATGTGAAAATAATAAAATTGTTTCTATCAAAATGGATGTTCTGTTGGGCCCTAATTCTCATCGAAAAATATTCTTTAGCAATGAGGCCCATTTCTGAATGAATGGGTACGTGAATAAACAATTTGGGACGACACCAATCCATATGAGAGCATCCCATAAAACTCACTGTTTGATGTGAATTTTTGTGACCATATTTGTTTGAAAATGTTGTTGTCAACGGCAATAACTTCTTTTGGCCTTAGTACTGTGATCTGTATACCCATGACGAGTGGATGCAACAGGACAACGCTACATGTCACACAGCTGATGTCACATTGGATATTCGACAAGCGTGCTTTGAAGGCATAGAAATATCAAGTAGAAGTGTTCTAATTGGCGTATGCGACAATGTTACAACATTAGCCAACATAACCCATGTCATCAGTCAAATGTAGCCCAATTTATACGGTAGAGTCATGCCAAGCAGAACATTTCTGTTGCACTTCACCCTGAGAAGCCTTTTCGGAGGTTGTTAGGTATTTGTGGCAAACTTAGCATATTAAATAATCGAAGAATGCACTTGGAAACTTTATTCCTTAATGTCACTGAGATCTCCACACACACACCTGTTTTTTTTGATCAAACAAGTTTGCATGCAGAATCAGATTTAGGCACTTGGACATATCTGCCAACTACAGTTATATTCTTGAATTCTAAAAGTTCAATCTTGGCACTCATGTTTTCCAAAAAAACTGAAATTATACATAATTGGCCATTACAACCCTTCAGTTAGGATTACGGCCTAGCTTCTCACACCACTTATGTTGTGTGTGTTAATTTTTATACATGTGTGGCGGGGAACCTACAGTTTAAAGTCGACTCCGAACGACAGATTTTTTTGAGAAACTTTTCATGGCAATTTTATTTACTCTCAGAGTTTTGCCAGAAATCTGCTGAGAGGAAGTCACCTAAGAAATATTTTTTCATATTTCGTTTATGATGTCTGACCGGCGACTACTGACTACCTATTAGAATATGGCGACTACTGAAATTATAATGTTTGCAAACACAAAATCTTGTTTCAAGTTCTTGGAATATTTTCGTTAATATTTTCAGGTCTTGCATATGCTGATCTTAGTTATCACTAGTTTGTTTATTCACGAATGGCATGGATTTCATTTTAAGCCGTTCCATGAAATCAGCTGATAAAACTTTATCAAAAATACTCCTTTTTTTTGCTTCCTTTGATTGAAAATTTATTTTCGAAAATTCTTTTGCGTTGTTCCAATCGATGAAATTCATCTTTATTGGTTAGGGAAAGCAACCAGTAATCGATATTGCTTGATATTGACTATGTATTCTAAAAACAAAATTATATTGTTAAAGTTTTTATTTCATTTTAAATTTTTTATATGCATTTTAAATAAAAAAAAAAAATAAAAAAAACTGAAAACAAGTGTTTCAAGATTTCAATTTCAATATTTGCTGGACTATTTATTGACACTCGCATCATATTGTTCTTATAATGACGGCAAGTTAGTCTCACCCATTAAGACAGATTATCAGTTAATAACGGAATATTTTTTATTTTTATTTTTGTTTTTATTTTTATTTTCTATTAAAAAGTTTAATTTTAATTTTTAATTATTTCTGAAATACAATAACGGACAGTAATGCAACAACAGACCGCAAATACACCATTTCCAATAGTATTTGAGATTTTAAATGAAAATTTTAATATAATTTTCGATAAATATTTAAAAATTCAAAGTCTATTGATTGCTGTTCAGTAGGTCTTTAAAGATCTTAAGTTGATATGCTTCTAGGTTGGGATATCCTTAGTTATGCTCTAGACATCGATTCATAATGATTAGTTGCAGTTGATGGACTCTCAAATTCTAGCAGGCTACACATTCCTAACAAATGTTCAATAGCAGACCAGGATAGCCGTTGATAGTCGTTCTCAAAAAGAAATATGAAGCGATAACACCATCGCTATTCTAAAATCCACACAAAGAAATGACTTTTTCGAAATTCATTGGATGCTCTTGAACCTCTTGTGGTGCAGTATCGTTCCAAATTTGATAATTTTGCCTTGTCTACCATGAACTGAAAATATAAATTAAAAAATCAATTGCGTAGAGATAGAATATAGTCAGTATACTGTGCCATTTTTAAGTTTTCTTGTTTACTCTTATTATCGCATATTGTTTGCAGAAGAAACAAGTTTACCATTTAATTTGTTAAGACATTATTGACTTGCCTCCGTTTATTATCGAAAATAATCGTAAATTTTCAATTGGCAATAGTTTTTAATTAAAAATCATTATCAACAGAGAGATGATAAAAAGCAGGTTGGTTGATGATTAAACGCTTAAGAAATTGCGTTTGTCTATGGAAAGCTACTCACGATGGGTGTTACTGAAGAACGAAAGCTGCAGTCTGCTTAGGTTATGTTAGGTTAGAGGACGTACACCTGTAACATGGGACAAGCACAGTATCCGGCGGCCAAGTTAACACATTGTACACAAACGTTATTAAGGAGGGATGAATACAGTCTGCTTAACTTTCTTTTATTATCAACGGATTGGATCGTAGACGATTAAAGTTTTCAAATAATAAGATCCCAAAGAAAAAAAAAAAAAAGAAAAAAAATGATTATTTTCTAAAACTCAAGTAAAATTATTCGCAGAGCTACTTGAAGATTGAATATTCGATGGTGATGGTCCTAAGAATGGCCATGAACCTAAGACATGACCTATAAAGTCGTGTCATACCTTGTATCATAATGAACTTTTTAAGTACTTGCGATCAAAATTTAATTTGATTGAATTATAACTCGAGTTTTGGATTACTATATAGGGTCCTTTTTAAGCGCTACCTATCGTTAAATTTAAGTAAATCATCGTGTATTTGAAAGACATATTGATGCCACTGTGTGTGGCATTATTCCTGTCATTTGAACGGTCGGCTGCATTGGATTCTCCTGTAAGCTCTCATGGACAGCATTATACCGAAACAGTGAACTGCGAATAGTCTTTTCGGTAAAACGATTATGGTGATCGTAAAACGGCCTTCGAGCGTGTTACGTAGTCCGAACAGAACACCCATTTCAACAAGACATCCACTGGCAATTTTCAAAGCTCGTAAGTCCTTGTCGGCTATAGCAATAAAGGACATTCTAAGCTGAGTTCGATTCAAATCAAACATGAAAAGCCTTATATTTACCAATTGAATTTATTTTTACCCATTTATAGTATTCCGACTGATAGAACACTCTCCATATGGTAATGCAGACGAAGATTTTATAACTCTGTCGAGCTGCATGGGATAACGATTTCACGCCACTGATTATACCTCAAACTAGACCGGATAGATATCTATACGGAAGGAACTTATTCGAATGAATGAAGTTGTGGGGCACTTCAATGCCAGATTAAGAGATAACAAAAAATAAACTTCAGGATGTCTGAGTATCTGACACTAACAGAGCTGTAGACAGTATACGACAGTAATCATCGATTCCTTACAAATTCAATGGATTTTTTAAAGCCTCGCCATCTATACTAATCGGAAAGACTCAAGTATCTCAAAGGCTTTTGAGTGCTAACAAAGGAAATCAAAAGATTGATCACAAGGTTGAGCTACAAGTTAAGTTAATGCACTAAAGATGGCCCAGTCAAGTCTAGTTTCGTTGCACTATAATCAAATGCTTATAGGAACAGAATAGATGTTAAATATTTACTCTGGACTCTCTGGACAGAACAATAAAGAATTTACTAGAATAACTGTAAACAGAAAACAAATTACAATAACAATATTGTATTGCGAAAGATAGAAAAAGACGATTCTAGAAGTTGCCATACCAAAAATTAATGTTGTCAGCATCCGTGTCGGACTCATTATTACTGAAGATTGCATTCAGAGCACTTATTCAAGATGCATTGGTTTGGTCATACGGCCGATGCGTATTCCATAGCGTTATGATAATGATTTACTTAACTCGAAAGCATTCTCTCGATATTAACGCGGTAGATCCAAATTTAAGTGATTAACAGTTTAGTACTAAAGTGAAGTTATTGTGCAATTCTTGCAAAGTCATGTATTTTTAAACACTTGCATGCCTTATAATCATACTTTTCGCATCACTGCCTCGGCCAGTTCACTTTGTCTACAATAACTCGTGTTTTATTTTTGTTTTAGGTTTTATTTTAATTAAAAGAAAAAAAGTATACGAGGGTGCTCCTAATAATTGACCTATTTTTGTTAATAAATTTCTCGTTTTTATCACGATAACTCACCACGATAACTCATTTCTTTCTAAGTCGGTTGGGCTTAATAACCCATTTACCGAACTTTGGCCTGTCGCAGAACTTCAGGCTACTTTTGGTTCGGATTCAGAGTTAACACCAATTAGCACAGGACTAGAAATGTTCCGTTGGATTTATCTTCCAACAAGACAGTTGCATCGCTGGGTAACAGCAACCACTCAATTGCCTATTGAAACCATGGTAGCACCCGTTGGCAGGAGTGATATAAATTCCTTGTCTACATGGAAGACATAATTATCAGGCGTGCCTTAGATCTGATACTTTACTCTTAGACCTGTCCTTGTAGTCTTCGGTTCTATAGTATAGATAGCGGTGGCATATAGCTTGGTACGCCGTAGGATGTCAATGCTAATGACTTACACGGGGAACTGAAAAATTTTGTAAAAACAGAATACTTTCCACGTTGAAGTTAAAGGGATCGTATTGCTTAAAATCACAGACAGTATAAAAGAGTTGATATAGATCGACAAAGTTGTAGAAGTCCTGCATAAGGTTATTACCTTCTCAGGAATATTACCTTCTCAGGTTATTACCTTCTCAGGAATACTGGAATTAAATGCTCTATCAGGATAGTTTTTTGAAAGAACTTTTCATTCAAAGTATTGTCCTTCGGAGGGAAGTTACACAATTTTTCTCATCTTTTTGGCAATTTATGGATTCCGTTTCAAAAAACGCTCTTCTTTTAAGGCCTGCTGTTCAGTGAAGTATATTTCAGTAAGAGCGTTCTGTATCGCTATGTTCTGTCTACGCTATGCGGCGAGTGAAATATTCCATCGCATCCACATGCAATATGTGGCTGAGCATTATCATGATGGAAAATTACAACCTCGCGCCTATTTGCATATTCAAGGCCTTTTTCGGCCCATATTCTCTTCAAACGCATTAATTTTTATTTGTAAAAATGTCCAATAAAATCTTGGTCCAGCCTTAGGAGCTTTTATAAAATCAGACACGCCTGATCCCTCTAAATAAAGGGAATTTTCTTCAAGCAAAATATATATTCCTCTTGGTCGTAGATTTTGTTTGGTGCGCGTGCTTTACATTTAATTTATTGAGCTTGGGATTGTCGTAATGAATCGATATTTTCACAGTCAGCAAAATAATTTCTCCTTTAAAGCGATCGAACAACATTTCAGAATGCAAAATCATCTTCCATGGCCTCTTCTAATGCCTCTTCCAACGCCTCTTTATTTCCCTGCTTTTAAATGAATCCTGCTACTTTTAAAAGCTTGGAAACGGCTGATTGGGTCAAGCCTAATGATTGTGCAAGTTATTCAAGCGTCTGATACGAATCTTGATCTAATAATGATATCGATTGATCGATATGCTGTATTTTTGATAGAGTGCGCACACCCTAAAATTCTACAAGCAATCGATAACATGGAAATGAAGTTTTCTTAGCAAAAAAGTGAGTCAACAAAACTTCCTGCAAATTATATTCTTTTCGGCAGTTCGAAGCATATTCCATTGTGAAAAAAAAAATCAAGCAAAACACCGTGAATTAATTTTGATAGCTGAAGAATTCCTCATTCACGCGTACCCATCTAGCTTAAATAATCGATTTTTAAGTTATACTACCGTTAGTTCATAAAAATATGGCGAGTGTCAAGTTCGTTTTACGGGTATTTAACAGGTTTAGGCGTAGAGTAAACATTTCGTTGGTGGTTGACTTATCGGTCATCAATCCGCGACAATAAGATCCGATCAGTGTCTTACCAGATGGCTTCAGTCGTTTACTTTGTATGTCAATAAAATAACTAATTTAAGTTCAGATGGTTGCATTATGCACCCTTCTATAGCTTGACCTTTGCTGGACTTTACATATGTAGATAGAGAGTCTCTTAGCGATTGAATACCATTGGCTTACGGTATCGATTTACAAGCTTATTTTGTTGAGAAATAAAGAAAATATTCTCAAAAAAAATTTTTTTTTTTTGGCTAATTATAATTCCACCCTCGTAGTTTCACTGATAATTTCATAGCGAGATAATTTATTTGTGATTTTTTTTGTTTCTATTTTTAATAATTTTATTCGTTTTTATATTGTTGGTCGTTGATGTTGGTTGTTCGTTGTTGGTGTATTATAATTAAATGATGTTTTATATAAAGAAGTAGATGATGTTGTTGTAATTGTTAATTTGTTTTTTTTTTTTTTGTTAATCAATTGATTAACTTATGACTTGTGTTTTGTTGTTGTTGTGCTTCTTTATGTTTGTTTACTTTATTGATTTTTTTGAGCTTTATAACGTATCTTCATGAGCACAAATGCTTCTGTATATGGATGGGGGTTGCCAGGCAAGAGGTTAAGGGTTGCAAAAGCCTTTTCAATTTTTTTTTATTTAGTATTAGAGTTTCACTAGCTTAGTATGGGTGTTTAACTAGCTGAAGCAAAGAAAATAAAAAATAAAAACAAAGAAAAGAATTCTTTTATAATTTCATTGTGTGTGTGTGTGTGTGTGTGTGTGATTTGTTGTGTTGTGTGGTGTTATTTGTGTTCAGTGGAATTGGTTTTCAATAGAAATTCTATTCGTTTTTCATGCTTTTCTATTTCTACAAGAGAAAAGTAAATTAAAATTTTTATTTTAAAAACAAATAGTTTTGTTTACTTGTGCTGCAAGCATTTGATTTTTTTCTGCTTCTATTCTTGTTTTGTTATTGTAATTGCTGTCGCCATTTTTCTATTATTTTTTATAAAATTTTTTTTTTCAATTCAACACTTTCAATCATTTTTTTACTTTGCTGCGGTGAACTTGTTGCAAAACGTCTATCGCTTGGTGTGTTCTTTTTAAGAATTTTAATTCTTTTTATAATTAAAAACGAAATAAAATTAAAAATATTTTAAAAATATTTTATATTTATAGGCTCACTATGTACAATTGCATATGTAGATGTAAATGAAACATATGCTACATATATGTATGTGTATGTGCGTGCGTGCGTCGTGTTTCGTATATAAAATATTAAAAATTAAATTCGAAATACAAAAATAATTTCGAAAATAAGAAAATCGAAAACAAAAACAAAAACAAAACAAAAAATAATATTGTGCGCGAATATACAAAAAAATTTTTTTTTGTGTGTCAACTTGTGGTGCAAAAGAATTCTTTCATTTCCATAACATTTTATTGTTGTTTTCAAGTGTAAGTGTGTATGTATGTAAATTTGTATGTTTATTTAATATTTAACCTATTTTCAGCGTTTATTTCAAACATTTTTTTTATTGATATTTTAACACAAAAAAATTTTCTTTGCCAAAACATTTAAGATTCAAAGATCAAAATAAAAATAAAAATAAAAATAAAATTTAAAAACCAAAAATTAAAAAAAAGGAGGTCAATAAACGACACCGCCAATCCATCCATACTAGGTACAACAAAAGAAACAAATTTATGTAGATTGTTATAATGTAAAATATAATTAAAAAGTTTCAATAAACAAAGGATATTAAAATTTAAATAAAAAAATTATACTTTTGTAGAAAATAACGGTAAATTTTTGAAACCTTTGGGTTTGGATTTTAACTATTTAATTTTGTTACAAAAAACTTATGCTGCCTGCTTAATTTATTAGTAATTTATTTATTTAAGGGCTCAATAATAATAAGGTTCTATAGGCCATACCTGCCTGTTTAACTACGAAGACGAGTATACTCGTCAAAAACACAGTAAAATATTTCTGGCCCTTATTACTAATAACACTATGTGAAATAACAGCAACAAAAAATAATAATAAAGAAATACACCAAGTTAATGACATAGTGTAGGTTTTAAGTTTGGTTGAGTAGAACTCAAAAAAATTTTTCTTTTGTATTTTGGCTGTTGCGCCGTATAATCAATCAAACGTTGCTTGTTGGTCTTTTAGAAAATATATTTTTTAATAGACTTTTATTTGACCTTTCTCATGGGAAATCCAGTAGATTTGTTCAGCCATAATAAGAACTCGTTTTTTCCTCAAGACGAGTATACTCGACATTATGTGAAAAGTTTTTGTTTCAATTTGACGAGTATACTCGACATATACGGTGAAAGAGCTAAGAAGAAAACGCAAAAAAATTTTTAATTAGAGCGATAAACACATGTCAGGCAGCTAGGCCCTAACTTTTTTGTAGCGTTTGGGTCCATATCTCAACAGGAATGGAATTTGTATTGTTTTACGGGGCTGGAATTTTCACTGCTTGTCTATGGAGGCAGAAAGGTTTCAAACATTGTAAAAAAAAAAAAAAATAGTCCAGTGGAGTCAAATCGTGCAAACCTGGAGAGGCGAATGAACTGCTGCCAAACGTAAACAAATCCTTTTTTTTTATAACTCTATGATATTGCATGACGTGGTTTCAGGAAGACAACACCACATTTCAACTAAGTGAACTTCTTTAATTTTAAAAGAAAAAAGTAAGCACTGTCCTCTCTAATTGATTGTAATATTGCAGCGCTTCAAATAATTAAAATCGATTGTAAAACGCCTAAGAAGAAATATGAAAACAAAATATTACCCACGATGATACCTTTTCAGCAGGCTTCTGACAAAGCTCTGAATCTAGACCTAATTACAGTAAAATAAAGTTTTTAGTTCTGTAATTCGGAGTCGATGTTAGACTTAAGGTTCCGCCTCAACGCACACAACATTGGTGGCTGTAATCCTGATTAAAGAACAGTATTGGCCATTAATGGCCAATAATATTGCAGGAATGTGAACCACTTTCCATCACAATTCGCTTCAAAAACAAGAGGTTTTTATTTCAATTCAACAGCTTTTCAAAGTTCGAGGCTTTTTAAGATAACTCGACTGTTTGGCGTCTGACAATTATAAAAAATCTTGTCTTTCTAACCGCCATTCAACGTGAATGAATCGTACTTATAATACCAAAATAACAGATAACATCTATCGGAAAAACTATTGATTTCTGTTTACTACTCATACTTTAGTCTTAATGTCATTTCACATTGTCATGGACAAAGAGGTAAGAGCCATAGATGGCTTTAACGTATCATTTATTTACTGCGAAAGAACATTTTTGAGGACCTGGAAGAATATAAAGAAGATAATGAGATGTCGGACAGGGTACCACATATACATCTTATGACAGATTATACCATTCTGGCCAACAACTGACACAGTTACTCATGAGGACAAGTTGCTGCACACTCGCCTCTTAAAGTGAAGATAGGCCTAGACAGAGTGTCCAGTTGAAGATGCAGAGAGCTCTTGAGATGTGTTGAATAATTGAAGCGTTCTATAAAATTGTGATCTTTAGATTGCCACTGTAGTTGCTAACAGAAACCTGAAGCTTTGCCCATTACATAGTTGATATGATTGTACCTCGCCGACATATACGTTCAATCGTATTATAGAAACCTTTTGTCTAATTCTTCTAAAAAAAACCAAAGTTTGCCCAATTTTTTCTGTATACTTATTGTATATGATCATTAAATTTCATATCCTGATCTGCTATAAATCCAAGAAGGAAGTTCAGCCAGAAGAAATCTTAAAGGAAATCAAGTTGGTCATGGCCCAATTAAAAATTGAGTTTTTTTTTTTTAAAGTTACAGCACATTTGAAATAAATTTCAATTTCTTAATTCCAACCAACCAGCCAAATACTTTGGAAAATAGTTTCACACATACATACAGAGCTGGTGAAAAGGTAGCCACCTCTTAACTGTAGAGTTGGTCACGCAACAATTTAATTATGAAAATTGGAAATAGGCCTGTATTGTGGAGTAATAAAATCGAATATTTATTGGCATTCAAAAGAGAGTTTTGTCCTTAAGAGAAAACAACAATTCAAATACGATGGAAGGTCTTCTTTGCTTCGGCGTGGATTAAATGGGATAGATACACTAAGGCCACCTATAACCCATTGTGATATCACAGTCTTTTAATATCTTTAGTCCTAGAACCATTCGAAGCACCCAATGAAGCCACTTAGACTCCAAATATCTATCCTTGACAGTTCACTGCGATCATCTGGATAGTAGAAGCCCTGGCGCTCCTACAATCGGGTAGCTATGAGCGTGTATCTAATATGTGAAGTTTCCTTCTTTTTCTCGTCTGCTGAGCTTTTGGCATCAATCCGCTTAATACAGAGTTGATATGAAGTGTAAAAGGAGTAACATTGAAGAATTTTGTACTGGTTTAACGGGGAATCTCTGAGGAAGCTAATTATCTTGATATGTTAAAAGAAAGGTTCTCTATTCATTGAAGTCTTTACCTAGGGGGAAGTGGGTCTATAACTCTGTAGGGTTTATCGGTTATTACGTGCAGTTGGATTGCATATTGAAGTGCTTTGGAGATGGAGCATCGCAACTTGCTTAACAATTGGTAATATCGCATGAGAAACATCAGGAAACAAATCAGATTTCTGCGCTATCTTGCCTATGTCTGATCCATGCGATCCATGCATAATAGACGAAATTTATTCTTGCAATCCAACTTTATTAACTGTTTCCAGTTGCAGTTATTTACAATGTATGTCACAACTTGTTCCATTGCCCTCTATTGGGAATGGAAGTCTACAACTATCTTGAGAAGTCATGCATATTTCCAAAAGCTTCCAATTCTGGCAGAATACCCGAGAGGTCTGTATATGAAACGTGCGCCGATTAGTATTGTCTGTTGAGCTGTTAGAATAAGCGTACAGCGGAAAAAGGCTTAAAACGCTTGGTTAATAGTGATGCAGGCGGACCTTTTTAATCAGCATAAAAAATTGAGGTTAGTCGCCCAGCCAAGAATCCCACAGCAGGTATTAACAAGTCAAATTAGGTCTGATAAACGATGGATTATTTAGATATATATAGGTTTAGATATATATAGGTTAAATGCTATCAGAAGGGTCTCCTTAAATGCTAAAGCGTTTAATTAAGTAAAAGTCACCGTAGTCTAGTAAGTAGTGTGTTGGCTTATTAGACGAAAGGCCAGGGGTTCGAATACCCGGTCAGACATCAAAAACGAAATATGAAAAATATTTCTTAGGCGACTTCCTCTCAGGAGGAGATTTCTGGCAAAAACTCTGAGAGTAAATAAAATTGCCATGAAATGTTTCTGAAAAATCTGTCGTTCGGAGTCGACTTTAAAACTGTAGGTCTCGCCACTCATGTATAAAATTAACACACACAACATACGTGGTGTGAGAAGCTAGGCCGTAAACCTGACTGAAGGACTGCAATGACCAATTATGTATGTACGTTTAATTGAGTGGCCATAATTAATAATTTTTTTTCGTTAAAATTTTAAAAATAAATTTCATGCGAACAAATGTACAAGCCAGCATGTCATGTGATGTAAAATTCGGAGAGCTTGGCATATCGTTTTTAGCCGCATATCTACGCCAAGTTTGATAATTTTATAAAACGACGTCATCAAGAAGTAATTAAAATAAAATATGCTTCTAGCAGACTTTAAGAATAATAAACATTAAAATGAAAAAAAAAACAAAGATTAGTTTTGTTTAAATTTTTTTATTTGCACTTGTTTGACGTGCCATCATGAATTCGTGGCGCCCTAACTGTGTAATGTAGCATTCATTTCGAAATTGACACTTTGTAGCACTTTCAGTCTTATTTTTTCAGGTGGTTTCTCTTTTTTTTTGATCTCGTATGTATGCTTTCGCCTCTAAATGAACAGAATAGGCAAGAACTAGACCCACTTTTATCATTTGGCTTTGAATCAAATTCAAATGTTGGCAAAGTGATTTTAAAAATAAATTTAAAAACATGCGGGCCTATTCTTATTTATGCTCAATTTCCAATTGAAAACATTTAAAAGAGATGTCTTTGCAAAAACAAAAACAAATTATGGTAGATGAGCCCACAATTTCTTGCGGCACCTTTTTAGCTTCAAGAGTTTCCTGCAACGATGCCAATTACAGATGCGTTTAGTGTGTCAAGCATTCGTTCACATTGAATTTGTAATTTTTCGGGATTTTTTTTCATTGCTTTTGTTTATCTTTTAAAAATAATTTCTATTTTGCGTCACAATTCGACAATTTAATGACAAAGTCTGAGAATTTTATTTTGCTTTTGGTTTTCTACTCAGAAAATTATCTCGAAAATTTACCATTCGCTTATAAAAGCCTCAGAAGATCCCTACACTACCAATGATAGACATGCTTTGTTTATGTTTTAATCATGTTCTGTACTTTGAACAATAATTTCCACATTTTTAAGGCCAATATTTTGATTCTTATACTGTCATTATAACACTGAATTGAATCAATGGCTTCACCAATAACGTAAAACAAATGTGGGTTTAAGGTCAGTTGAATAGAATGGGTCAGGCAGATAGAATTTCAAATTTGGTAGTATAGGGTAAGGCCAGCTATTGGTGTAAATTTGAACCATCAGTTATTTCGCATCTGGCAATATTTATGTAATTCTACTCTGTCACGAAATTCTGTTTATTATCTCCCCTGAACGTAATGAATCGATTTACGCCTTAGCAACATTGGGATTTATTACGTCAGTGAGAAACTGCACGATGTCGATTTTGTCAAAACAAAATTATCTTTTCGGATGAGGCCCATTTTCATCTTGGTGGGTACGTTAATTTGTATAATTGCCGTATTTGGGGTTCAGAAAATCCACGTAAATACGTAATTGGTCATTACAACCCTTTAGCCAGTATTACGACCTAGTTTCTCGCACCACTTATGTTGTGTGCATTAAATTTTTTTTTATACACGAGTGGCAAGATCTACAGTTTAAAGTCGACTCCGAACAACAGCTATTTCGGGAAGCTTTTTTTTCTTACTCTCAGAGTTTTTGCCACAAATCTGCTGAGAGGAAGTCGCCGAAGAAATATTTTTTCATATTTTCGTTTTTGATTTCTGGCCTTATGTCTAATAAGCCAACATACTACCTACTAGACCACGGCGACTTCTCCGATTTGAGAGCTTTTGGAGCGGAAACATCATTGGCCCATATTTCTTTGAAAATGAGGATTTCACAACCATAACAGTGAATGGAGGCACCTATCGCTCTTCATGGTATTGATATGAAAGATGTTTGGTTTCAAGATAATGGTGCAACTTGCCCCGCATCTCATGCCACAATCGGTTTATTGCATCAAACGTTTGATGGCCATTTAATTAGACGAAATTATGATGTCAATTGGCCGCCAGGAAGTTGCGATTTGATACCGTTAGAGTATTTTCTGTTGGGTGATGTCGACAAAATGGAAATAATTGAGCATTTGAAGGCCAACTTTCGTAATGGTATTGCCGAGATATACACTCCAAAATGGGCACGAAAATTGGTTCGATCAAATGAGGTATTATGGGGCGAACCGCGGCAGTCATATGAATGAACCGGAACAATTATACTTCACAACAAAAATTTTAATTTGGCAACATTTCAAAACTGTTTTTGTTTTCTTGGATTTTTAAATTAAAACTTTTAATTTATCCACCCTATACAATCATGTAATAATTTCTTCAAAAAGTTTTTACTTTCATTTGTAAAATACGAATGAAATTCTGTAATATTTTCTCTCTGAGTGTATGTGCGTAAAGCCTTATCGTAAAATTGGTTTGCACTGGCTTTCTGCGTTTCTTCAGGGCAACAGAGTTAGTGAAAACTTTACAGGAAAACCCTGTGTTGGTTGAGGAAAAGAAGTTTTCTAGTCTCCATGTGACAATGATAGAGAAAACATTTTAAACGATTTAAACATTTGCGTTTAAAATATAATTTCTATTAAAAAATAATACAACACAGCCAGTGTTGTATACTCCTTTTGATTAAAAAAAACATAAATTTTTTTAAATAAAATTTTTTTAAAATTAAAACAAAGAATTTTTTTTTTGTCATAATTTTTAGATTTTTTATTTTCGAATTCATTAAATTATGAATTATTGTTTACCCCCCTCCCCCCCTCCCAACTATTTTTGTGTGTAAATGTTTACTCAAACTGGAGCTTTATGGAGTATTTTTAAATTCTTTTGTCTTTAAAATAATTTAACAAATTTTGTTTATATATTTACATAAGAGAGAGAGAGAGAGAGAGAGAGAGAGAGAGAGGGAAAAAACGAAACGAAACGTAAAACAAATATTTTCTAATGTGCCAGTGCTTCAGAGCAATTGTTTTTTAATTTCTAATTTAGTTTTAAACATATTTGTTAAGCAAATAAAGAAAAAATATGCATAAATTTCAACAAATATCACATGAGAATGGCCATGGTTGATCTCTAAATACCCTTCAATTGAACATTCATTCATTCGTTGAATGCGTTACGAGAGACTATTTTTTAAATCAATTTTCAAGTCTAAAACTTTTGTTATGTAAGCTCTAGCTCTATAGTGAAATTATTGTATTTTGGTCCCTGAGAAAAGCTGGTCTATATACTCTGAATATTCGTTGCATTCACTTTAAATTGCGCAAATGGCTTTTGTAGGAGATGGTTCTAAACTCTACCAAATAAGGGTACTCCATATCATATCAAGGAGTTGTACGAAAAATCTTGGAACCCTGGCATATATGCCCATGAGGGCTATATAACAGAACCATGAACTAGGCTTCCTAATTATAAAACGATTTTCCAAGCAAAACTAAGCGAAACTAAAGCAAATTTGATTCGAGAATAAATAATTTACTGACAGCCAAATCATAATTAGGGCATTAGATTCCCAAGATAACATAACATAATTGGCCATTACAACCCTTCAGCCAGGATTACGGCCTAGCTTCTCACACCACTTATGTTGTGTGTGTTACTTTTACACATGAGTGGCGGGACACCTACAGTTTAAAGTCGACTCCGAACGACAGATTTTTGAGAAACTTTTCATGGCAATTTTATTCACCCTCAGAGTTTTTGCCAGAAATCTGCTTAGAGGAAGTCGCCCAAGAAATATTTTTTTTTATTTAAGTTTTGATGTCTGACCTAGGATTTGAACCTTGGTCTTACGTCTAATTAAACAAAATATTACCTCCAAAGATATAAAGTCTAAACTGTTAAGTTATCATAGCCCGCTAACGATTTCTGCAAACGTGTTATGATATTTGTGTACTAAAACGCTAGGGAATGAGCGGAAATGAAGAAGCAAATAATCTAAAATAGCTAGAGAGGGACATGAAGCAAAAGGTTTTCGGTTTCACTTATGTCTAGAAAAACTACCGCTCTCTAAAAGGTAGACGCATATCACTTTCGCTATGAGAATAAGCGCAGATGGAATTTTGCAATGCGGACGGCCGAATCCACAAGGCCAACAGTGTCCAATAACCGCCCCAACTAGGGACACAGACGCTAACAGACCGCAGTGGCACTTTTTGGTTTCGTGTTCAGCTTAGAACGCTCCAAGTCTGATGGTAGTGACTGAATTACTACCGTCAGTCCAGCTCTAAATATCATTGCACAGCAAGATAACCACTCATTCGCGAGAAAACCTATTCTAAAGTTAGAATCTTGATTATGAATGGCGAGTGTTAAGACGTATGATGTGATTATCACAATGGGTATTAAATTTTTTTGTAGACCGAGTAACTAGATTTGCCTAGTGTCGCATAAAACGCTATAGAACAACAATATTGTAAGCAAAATTACATTCTGCGGTTTCATAGATCAGAATAGTAGTGACTAGAATAGGTTGATAGGCCACTTCTTTTAGGCCACATGACTTCTAACCTCGTACGTGCATCAAATAACAGATAATGCGGGAAATGTAGAGAGGACATCGTTGTTATTGTCATATGAGATCCAAACATTACCTTACAGATGGTGTTTACTCCTTAATTATTAAAAGTAAGAAGATTAAAAGGATTTCCTATTAATTTATGCGATTAGTATCTCTCAAGCTCAATATTCATGAGATTATTATTAAAAGCATGCCATACACACGTAAACAATCTTGGCTATGGGTTTGACTAAATGTTTAGCATGGACGGCGAGTGTTTGCTGTGATTATAACACAGGGTATTGAAATTTTCTATAGTTTCTCCCCATTTAATGATGCGCATTTTATTTTACAATAAATCAATATTCTGATATTGCAATCGCTCAGATACCAGATAAAATAATTGTAGTACACCTAGCCATGCAGTATTAACAACTGATCGCCTGTTAATACAACTTTTGTTGCAATGAATTATTCATAACTGGCTGTCAGCGTGAACAAAATTGTTTTTTTTTTTCTATTTATTTAGATGCCAATTATAATTTTTTGTTGTTGTTGTAAATTTAAGTAAAATAGGAACGAATTGTTTGAAGATTTTTAATTTAATTACAAACAAAATAACTATAATTGGCGTTTGCATAAATTAAAGGACAAATAATAATATATATCAACACAATATAAATAAGTATATATAAAAACATAAACAAAAAAAATATTTAAATAACCCCACTGTGAACAGAGCAACGGGCGCTGTTTACACTGTTGAGACAATATTTTTATAGCAAACCCAACCATAAAATTCATTATCATTTCTCTGCTTGGAAGCATGGAAAACCAAAAATAAAACTTTCAAAAATAATTCTTTAACAAAAAAAAATTTTTATCTTTAAATATCAAGAATTAAAGAAGAAAAAAAAAACGAATAAACACGAATAAAAACGATTAAAAATCGGAGATTATTTTCCATTTACTCTAGAGCTTAAAATACCTTCGTACGGAAATATTGTGGAACAGCACCTGGAAATTATTTATTACACACGATAATGATGCTGGCTGATGGCTAATGATGATTATCATATTTAACAAATATTTATTCACATTGTTTTTATGTTTGTCACATTGTTTTATTATAATTATTTTTTATTTTATTTTTTTTAAATTTGTTTTTCTCATTCCACATACTTTTTTTTTTTTTTTATAAATTATTTACTTGGCATAGACGGCTGCGATCATGAATATTGAATTTGGTAGACATTTCCTCATAGTTTTACAAGTTCATGAGAATTTCTATGGGTTTTCCCATCTTCGGAAATGTAATTTAATCTCCTGACTTCAGTTCAATTAAATCGTTTATAAAATTCATTGAAGTGTTGAGAATTATTTTACGATGTAAACAATTACCAGGCATTGTAATTAGTAAAGCACTGTTAAGGCATGGGCTAAACTTTCACGAATACAACTTGCTTTCGGCCATTAAATTTTCGTTTTTTGAACAGATTAATAAAAAAAAAAAAAAAACAAAATATGACATGCATGAACAGAAATGTTTGTTAATAAAAAATAAAATTGTTTTCTCAATAAATGGCGTCAATAGGTTTGTAAATGTTCATTATAATAAAATATAAACAAAAAATTGGCAGCATTAAGGGAGGGGGCTCAAGTCTAGGATGGCCTGCAACCACTGTTGACCGTACATTTAGGACGTTCACAAAATGAACGAGTTTTTTTTTCTTAAATTTAAATGCCAACAAGTCCACTTCATACTGCACCCTAGCCTGTTTTCCTTATGCTTTAGTGTCACAAATGCTCGATCGACTGCTCTTCTTTGTATCAAAATCCCAAAGAGTTAATGTCGGACAGTATGCGATAATAAAAGAAAGCTTTAAATGACCGTATATATTTTGTCCATCCGATCTGTAGTTAAGAGACTGTGGCCAGGTCTGGTCTTTAGTTCTCATTACAATGTCTGACTCTGTCGGAAATTGTTTAGGAGGTAAGATGACGTTCTATTTCTCCATTTACTTTCTGTTTATCGGTTGCCTTTATTCTGTATCTTTTCAATTATTTTTTTTTTTTGGTTGCCAGCACTTCGGATTCTAGTTACAATTGAACTTTTTCTAGCCCCTTGGCAATAAACTTCCGTGAAACTGGGATGCAAAATTTGTTGAAGCATAACATTATGCAGCGGTTATATAAGAAAATAGCAGTTAAGGTACTAAAACTTATTAAACACTATCGATGTTACGCAAGTCAACTTCAATTGGTCAAAACTGGCCTGTAATTTCCAAAGTTCTCAAACTGGACTAATACGTAATTGGCCATTAGAATCCTTTAGTCAGTATTACTATAGGGCTTCTCACACCACTTCTATTGTGTGTATTAATTTTATACATGAGTTGCGAGAGCTAGAGTTTAAAATTGACTCCGAATGATAGACTTTTGAATTTTCTCACAGAGTTTTTGGGCTCGACGAATTTTTATATTTTAATTTTGTTGCAGATGTCTGATCTGGGGTTTGAAACGTGACTTTAAGTCTAATAAGCCAACACATACTTAGCATACTGAAATAAAATCCTTGGCTAACGTTTGCGCCGGTCTGTGTTAACCTACTTTTCACCACCACCTTTAATAATGGGTTGAGTTGAGTGTTTTTAAGCAAACAAAAAAATGTTTGGCCAGACTCGGGAACAGATCGTACATAATTGGTGCTCGGTAGTTGGATAAATAAGATAAATTCTAGTTCATAGCCTAAAATTGCTTCAGCGAATAAATGCGATGATGAGGTGGAATGTGGCTCTCCTAAAAAATATCATCAATATGAAGTCGAAATATTGAGTTTTTTTTTTCATTTGTTGTTGAGATCAACTTTCAATTTGAATAAAATTAACATTTTCTTTTTTCTTTTTCTTTTTTTTAATTTGAATTTGAATGCTTCAAACATACAATATTTCCATTCAAATTTGCAATTTTTTTTTTGGTTTTCCAATGCATCTCCCTACACCTATTAACTGTACTGTCAATATACCATAGTTTAAATAGAGAATATTATTGTTGTGATTGTGTTAGTTTGTGACAGTGTCAGTCATAATTTAATTAATTTATTATGAGTAATTGTTTAATTTCAGCAATTAATAGCTCTTTAACAAAATGCCACTTCAAGAAGAAAAATAATCACGGTAATTAAATCATTTCCGTTATATTTACAGTTTTTAATAACATTTCAGACAGACAGATAGGTTATATTTTATTCTGAAGACGATAGAAATCGTTGCCTTAATGTGAAAGGAAAATTGCACCAGCGACCATAATTTATTGCATCATTCTAAGCTGCATATCTAATCACAGTGTATTATCTTGAGCTTCGTAAATTATTTTGAAATTTTATTTGAATTTTATTGTGTGCTTAATTATTTTCATTTTTATTTTATATTCGATATTCATTAAATACAGGGTCCTATCACTGTGAATTTAGAATTTGGTAAAAATAAGTAGTTAAAATCTACTAAGATGAATATAAAAATAATTAAAGTCCACTAGTAAGACAGTGAATTAAAAAGTTTGTGACAGAAAATATAAAGATACTCGTGCTTACATGTTCTGAATTTTCAACCGGAATGATCGCCGCTGTTAAGGAAAGCATTGTAGATAAAAAATTTTTGTATTCGATGCATTCATAATATCATAATAATGGATGCGACCATTGCTTACTTACTTAATTGGCCATAACAACCCGATTAACGGATTTCGGCCTGCCGCAACAAATCCTTCCAGGCGCCTCTGCATCTTGCGCGCCTACGCCAGTTGGTCACACCAATCGATGACAGGGCTTCCTCGATTTGGTCTTTCTAACGCATACAAGGTCATCCACTTCGCCGACTTCCGCAGATCCCAGCATCAAATACCCGTCTCGTCGGAGCATCCTCCTCCATTCGAACGACATGGCCGAGCCGGCGCAACCGCTGGATATTAATACGTTGCACAACGTCTATGTCGTTGAGGAGCTCATACAGCTCACTGTTGTATCGGATGCGGAAATCTTCGCCAACTCGCACTGGACCGAAGATCATACGTTGGACTTTTCTCTCGAATACTCTCAAGGCTGCTGCATCGGTGCTTAATAAGGTCCATGGGATGCGACCATTGACCCTTACGAAATCCAGTTGATTCACAAAACGACGACCATTAATGTTCTTTAGCATTACGTCAAGGACTTCAAAGTTGTACCAAATCAAGAATCAATCAGATTGAAACGAAGATCCCTAAATAATTGCAATTGCCATCACAATTTGTTGCGAAAAACAATAACCGGGGGATTAAGATAAACAGGAAATGAAATTGTAATGATTGATCTTCAAAGATAAGTAAAAAACAATAACAAATCAACAGTTATTTTCTGGAAGTTGCCAGATCGAGAATAAATTGGGAAAAATCCAGCGAGTTATAGCAAAAAGCGTAAAGTATGTTTACTATGAAGTTAGAAAAATTTTGAAAATTGCTCTTTTTATAGTCAAAACAAACGTGTATTCAATTCGAAACTTGTTTCAATTAGGTGGCAGTAATTGTGACACAGTCTGCTGAACAATATAAAAATTCCTGGTAATAGTTTCAGGTAATTTTACAATAATTTTGCAGACAAGATTGTCAGATTGATTAAACCTTGCCTTAAAGATTCAAATAAATTCTATAAATAATTAAAACATGGACAGCCAATATTCGGTAAACCTCCATCATTTCATTAATGTGTACAGCTTCGGGGGTTTTTTAAGACAATTTTGCTTTGCAATCTCTACGGAATTTCAATCTACACGATTAGATCAGCCCTGCAGAGTTCGAAATAGATAATAATCTAAAGGATTATGTCGTGATTTAATTGGAAGAGGCATTAAACCTTGCGATCAAGTTCTCTTAATGTCTGCCCTGGTCATATAATAAAAATCAATACATTTTCTCCGAGTCATTTTATCTATTTTTATTGTATTCGTTTCTGTAATTTCGTTAGTTGTAGACAGTAGAGATTAGAATTAATCTTTTAAGACGGTTGTATAACATATATACTTACTTTCTCCAATTGGTCATTACAACCCTTCAGTTAGGATTACGACCTAGCTTCTCGCAACACTACAATTGAAAGTCGTTCCGAACGACAGATTTTTTTTTCAGAGTTTTATCCAGAAATCTCCTGAGAGGAAGTCGCCTAAGAAATATTTTTTCACATTTCGTTTCTGTGGCCTCACATCTAATAAGCCAACACACAAACTATTAGACTACATTGACTTCTGTGTTGTATAAGCTCATAGTGAATAATTTAATTCCAATCACATTAGACGCAAGCCTGGTAATGGTGTCAATCCTGACTTTAACACTGGCTTTTTCGCCTTTTATTACTGCACGTAATTCAATTTTCATTGTTCGTAATAAATCGCTTTGATTTCGTTCTGTGAAGTGAAGAAATAAATCCCAACTGGAAATCCAGTGTATTTCACTCTTCACTGTCAATTTATGTAGGCCGGAAACATCGAACTTCTTTGATAATTATTTGGTTAGGACAGTTTAGTTGCCGTGAAACGTCTATGCTGCTAATGTGCAGCTATTCCCAATGTTTCTATGATTGCGTTGACTTTCTAGTGATTTGTTGACCAAAGCGAGGTGCATCGTTAACATTTAAATTAAGTCAGATTGAACAAGAGCGAACCACTTCGCTAATATTTGCTAGTAACGGTATCGTCTTCGTAAACTTTTCAAGTGGTTTTTTTTAATAGTCTCGGATGCATTATTTCCTTTTCAGTAATGTTTCGAATTTTTCACATAGTAATTGAATTTTAATAACGTTTTCTATGCAAGTGAAACTTTTCAATCAAACTATAGTGATGCCTAACGCAATTAATACAGAGTTACCAGAGACACAAAATTTTGCAAACAATTTGTAATGAAACGATTTCAAACACTCGACCTTATGAAAAACAAGTTTTGTAACCCAAGATCACAAATTTCGACAGCAAGCTCAGATTTGATTCACATTTGTAAAATGAACACTTGCATGCCAGAACCTGTATTTGTCATCCATAATAGTAATAAATAACAGCAATTGTGCCACTATTTGGAGTTCTGCCTTTTAACGGTAATATAAACAAATCTAATAACAAGTCAAAAAAATAATCTTGACAGTTGCCAAAAAAAAAAAGACAAATTAAAGAAGAAGAAAAAAAAAATAAGAACGAAATGATTTATCGCCTGTTGAATCAACTGGATGCCGCCAGAACCTACAAATCATAATTTATTCACTGTTTATGTCATAATTTTCGTTTTTTTTTTCTGAATCATTCATAATCAAAATATTTTTTGTTGTTGTTGTATTTTTACCAAATTAAACCTGAACACTACAAAGTCAAACGTGAGTGTAAAATACTTTCAGAAATTGTTAAAAAATTATTCGTAATTACGCACCCATTTTTTTGTTTTTGTTTGATTTCTGTCAGAAACTTCTGATTTGAATTCCACACCATCCACACAAATGTGTGGTATTTGTTAACAATTTGCTTTTGTTGTTACCATATTTATTTATTTAATTATTTTTTTTTCATGATTATAATTATTATTGTTTTTATAAACAATTTGCCTTATTTTTAATCATTACTTCAGTTTATACTGCCATTTCTGTTCGTATTGAAATTTTGCCGATTAAAAATGAGAGAGAAACAATTTCAATAATAGAGGGGCTTAAAAAACAACATTTTTTTTTTACACGTAAATCAAGTCACTTGGCGTTGTCAAAGACGTGATACGATTTTAAGTAGTTTTTATTGACTGATTAAACTACAGTAGAGGATAAAATATTTAAACAGTGTTTTATTTTTAATTTTTTTTTATTAATATTTCAGTTATATTTCTTGATTGTTATTAAATGTTGTTACATAACTGGAGATAATTGATCATTACAAGCCGTTTGTCAGGATTACGACTTAGTTTCTCACACCACTTATGTTGTGTGTGTTAGTTTTATACATGAGTGGTGGGAAATACAGTTTAAAGTCAACTCCGAACGACAGATTTTCTTGAGAAACTTTTCATGGCAATTTTTGTTTTCCTCTTAGAGTTTTTGTCAGAATTCTGTTGAGAGGAGATCGCCGTAAAAATATTTTTTCACATTTTGTTTCGTTGGAAATGTGTGACCTGGGTTTTGAACAGTGGCCTCATGTGTAATGAGTCAAATACTCTACCTACTACACTACTGCGACTTGCCGTTAAACTTGGGTTTAGTTAAAGGTACCTTTAGCTAAAGGTAACTTTACAGTTCCCGTTATTACAACTTACAGAAAAAATAAAGTTTTCATTTTCAAAAATATGGCAGTGTCGGAGCAATGCCGGTAATACTGTTCACTTAAACAAGTTTTTTTAATGCAGTTGCAACGACTGGATTCTTTTTTTTTTTGTTGTATTTGCTTATTTTGTTTATATTACAAGTTGCCATATTGAAAATAATGGATAATATGGCAAGTTCAGACATAAACTTTACTTTAAAAGTTACCGGTAGGATGTTTCTCCCTTTAGCTTAATGCTTACTTCCATCTTAATGGCCACTTATAATAACGAAAAACAATTTATCTGCCAGTTAAAATCTTCCCTTTAAATAACGACAAGTTGTAATAATGGCCCTAAAAGTTTTAAAGATTATTTCCTATAAAAGCCACTCTTGATTGCACAGTGGTTTGTACATTCACGAGTTTTTTTTTCCAACATTTCAGCGAATATTGCACTAACAGCAGCTGTAATGTTGTTTTCTTCTTTTTGTATGAGAGAAACTTTCGCAAAAATAATAGTCTAGTGCGTTCATTTTGCATAAACTAGGCTTCCAGTGAACTATTCCAAAACGTGACGTTGGTTGTTCATCGAACACAATGTCTAAGGTATTGTTGTTGCATACCGTTTGACATAATATTATTGAAGACATATTACAACAAAGTCCAACTAATTACTCCATTTGAGGCAAGAAAGCAGTTAATCAGCATACAGTACAGATAAAATGGGCAAATACATCTGTAAAATCATAATAGCAGAACTGCTATAATAACAGAACTATGACCTCCGCAGTCTAATAGGTAATGTGTTGGCTTATTAGACGAAAGGCCAGGGTTCGAATCCCAGGTCAGACATCAAAAACGAAATATGAAAAAAATATTTCTTCGGCGGCTTCCTCTCAGCAGATTCCTGGTAAAAACTATGAGAGCAAATAAAATTGCCATGAAAAGTTTCTCAAAAATCGACTTTAAACTGTAGGTCCCGCCGCTCATGTATAGAATTAACTCACACAACATAAGTGGTGTGAGAAGCTAGGCCGTAATCCTGACTGAAGGATTGTAATGGCCAATTATGTATGTATGTTTGGCCTCCTATACATTTTTCAATTTGCTAACTTTCTGTCCAACACTGTATCATGAATTATTTATTTGATTATGTTTTCTCGTCTTAATAAGGGCCCATTAATTTTTTAATCAGAATGTTGTTAAACAGCAGTCAACACGTTATTATTTATATGAACGAATATGCAATTAAATTGAAAAATATTACAAGTTTTTAATACGACATGCCTTACTATTATATCGTATATGCTACTTCATATTATATATGATGAATTAAATTAAAACATTATAATAACTGTTAACTGCAATAATAACAACAACAACAAAGACCATTATTATTAAATTGTTGCAAATATAATATAAATTTAAATCCAAAACTGTATTAATTTAAATAAATTTCAATTCCATTAAGAATACATCACACAATAAATCCATTTAAGATAAATTAAATAGGATATACCCACTACTATATGCGCCATAAGATAAACTGAGAGGATTTAGAAAATATTCAAAATTATTGAAATTTAATTTCGGTAATCCATAAACAATCCAACATATGCTCAATTGGAATCGTACTATTTATATATGTGAACCAATAGCAGGCCATCAATTAAAACAAAAATAAAAAAACAAAAGGAATTACGAGGGTATTTTAAAGGATTTAAACAATTAATGCGTTTTTATTTTCTAATATTTTACCCATGGCTGTAATCCATGCAAATACTTGGCCTCATCATTATTGCCGCTTATCTATGATGAGACTACGTTCGACTGATTGTGAACTGATAGCAGAACAGACTGTGATTTCTTTATTATGCCCGTTGTTTAGTAAAATTGTTGACGTTGTTGTTGTTGTTGTTGTTGTTGTTGTTAATGGTGATATTTTTGTAATCAGTTAAATAGCAATTCTAATCCCACTTAGCCCTGTTTGAGTGCTTTTATTTTGGCCATCATAATTGTAAGATTTCAAGTGAACAAATGTGAAATACGCAAAAACGTTCAACAGATATTATCGCACAACGCGTATAAACTATTTCGTTGAGCAGTTTATTTTTCTACACAACAAGCGACTAAAAATGTTTACTTTTTAGAAGAGTTAAATAGAAATTTTTTTGAATAGTACATATACTCGAACGATTGCTTTAAAAACATTAATCGAGTGTGGTCGATTCGAGCATACCACATAGTTGCTAGATAACTACGATTCATTCACTTAACGAAGATATTTCGGCAGGAATAATATTCTGCCTCTGTACTGAAGAAATCCGAACACAAATTGTTCTAAACAACATTGTCCGAAAATGAAATCTTTACTTTACTCACTATCCAAGACCAAATAAGTTTTGTTCTTCACATATAAAGTTTTAGATTTTTCAAAATTCTTTAATGCATTTGCCACAGTCACTTTATGCTTCATAGAGTATAATACCACAGTGCAAATATTCGCGCTTTACGTTACTTTATCTTTCTGGCAAGTTTATCTTGCGTTCTAAATTTTCACCGTTTATTGGTCTGGCAACTACTCGAATCTCACTGTTGATTTGTTATTGTTAATTTATTTATTTTTAAAATCTCTATCTCGAGCATGTTATTGTTGATTATATTGACAATATTAATCCTCTTATTGCCAGCACAAATACTCTCTTTGTCAAGCCTAACTTTCTCATTCCTGCGAATAAAAATAGCATCGTTGCTTGTTGTTGCTTTGCCTTTAAAGTAACCATTTCCATACACATCCATGTATTCTATTTATAAGCGATTGCTGTGTTTGCTGCGTTGCGTCTATTGTGTTTACAGCATATCAAATAGTTAGCGTGTTTCAAAAATGCTGATTTTTAAATCAAAGATCGTCTGGGATGGCCAAAAAATGTTTAAAGACCATAAATTGAAAACATTACTCGATCAAGATTCATATCAAATTTAAGAAGAGTTTGCATATTCATTAGACTAAAAAGGATCCGAATTCATTCAAATGCGAGATAATTGAGGGAGACGTTAAACGATTTTGCGTGTGTGAGATGAGATAATTGCTGACGACCAAAAATGGTTTCATTACGATGACTTGAAGCGTAAGAAATCATATATGCAGCGCGGCCAACGAGAAAAATATTCTGCCAAGCAGATTATTTATATGTTCTGTATTTGTAATCGATTACGAGCTGTTAAAAACTGTAAACTGTTATTGGGGACCTGCATTGTTTGAAACGAAAATTGACCGAAAAACGCTTTAAATATGCAAAAAGACAATGCTCAGCCATATATTGTGAGGCTGCTCAAAAACTATTTAGAAAACAGTGGATGGACTGGTTTATTTCACATTCTGTACAGTGTAGACCTTACTTCTTCGGACTACAATTTGTTTCTAATCATACATAAAATGCACTTCACTTCAAAGTGGGCTTGAAAAGAAGAGCGTTTTTTTTATTGGACGGAATCCATAAATTGCCAAAAATGAGCAACTTCCGATGAACAATAATTTGAATGACAAAGTATCCCACAAAGTATTTCCTACAAAATATTTATTTCTTAAAAAATTTTAACCCAGTTTTTAAGATATGTTACCACAGGTTATGGTCACTCTAGTGATAGTAAATGTGCTGCTAATTGATCATTGCTTTTTTTTTATGTGAAATATTTTAAGTTGAAATTCATTACCATCATGCCGAATGTTAACTTAAATGGTAGATCGATAAAAAACGTCATTAGCATAAACGTCAATTAGACATCGTTATGACATAATTGTATGCCAATAAGCCAATGTTTATTGTTTATTGTATTGAGATGTTTGATTAAAAAGCTTTTTCCGTATGCATTATTTGGCATTTTATATGCTGCGGTATGCGAGTAATTGTTGATGCACCGATAGATGTGTTGACTTAAGCAAATAAATTTTTAAATCGATTTGTTGCCATTCAATACCTTTGCGTATTTTAAAAATTTTTTTTTTTTTTTTTTTTTTGAAAAACTGAACTTCAACAATTGAACGATGAGCGCAAAATGATTTTTTTTGTTTGTTTTTTTTTTTTTTTTGATCCGGTTCGGTTTTCTAAAATATTGCTTGACGTTCAGGTCAAAATTATCAGCTGATGGCGGTAATAATTATCAAAAGTGTGCGGTGATGTTTTCCATTTTTTATTTACCATTCAGAACAGTGTCATACAATGACCTCCACTACCGATAAGCTAGTTAAAAAAAAAATATTTTTTTTCGCTCTTATTTGCGTTGAGTACCTTAAAATAATTTTTTTTTTCTAGTTTTCCAACTTTTTTTTTTCAAGTACAGATAAGACAGCTTACGTACCAAGTTCTACATTAAAATTCATTTGATTTTATCATCGAAAGTAAAATTATTAAAAAAAAAAAAAAAAAACTGGAATGTCATCCAATAATCATTGAAATTGTATTCGAGAATCACTTCTAATATGTCATATGCATGCCACTTGATCGATATGTATGGACTCCGATATTTTAATTATAAAATAAAAATACATTTAATCAGTAAGCTGTGATCATTCGGGAATTTTCAATGTTGATCCGGGTAGAATTTTAATTACCCTGCATAATTGTTAGATTCATTGAAAAAAGAAAATAATTTTTAAAAAAAGGTGTGTACACTCTTATAAGCTGGCTTGAAATGCATATGCTATCAGATCTAATAGGCTATCGATAGAAATGAGAGATTGTTGTGCCAAACTAAGCATTTAGAAAACTTTAATGTAAAATTACCTAAGCTGATAATGATCATAACTCAAGTCCCTAAAAACTTTTGACAAAAAAAAAAAAAAAATAACCTGAACTTGAATTCTATTTTTGAAACGCAATCTCAATCGTATGGTGACCGGTGATGTCATTCTAGGAGAGCACGTCTTCGACAAAGACCGAAACAATTTGTTCAGTGGAAAATAGTGACCAAGCTAGGATTAATGGTCAGAAAGTTTTCATTGTGTTTGTTCGAATTTACTCTATAATGCCAGATTATTAATTCTAACCTATGTGACGTGTGCGACGATTGTAACGCTTGTATGTAACGGTACAGTTTTTAGTTAATAGGAGATTATCTGTGTTCTATGTGAGGCCCCAAATATGGAACTTGGTAACGTAATTGTAAAGTTTTTTTATGACTTTAAAATTAAGCCTAGACTTGGTTCCAAATGATTTAAATCTGTCTTGTATCTTATCTGAATGAAAGTTTTTTATTTATGGGAACAAACAGATGAAGATGAAGATGGGATTGTTGAGGAAAAATATTAAAATTAGTGATCATATCTGCAGAAATAGTGGACCCAGGAGTACATAATTAAAAAAAAGAATTTCTGAGAATATTGCATGTTTTTTAAAAAAAAGGTTTCGACCATAGTTTAGGCCCATTGGGATGCCACATTTAATATTTAACCTAGTGATAGCCTAGCAGTGATATTGTGGTTCGATTTCCAGCCGACTCTCTGGGTGTCTGTAGTCGCCGTAGTCTAGTAGGTAGTGTGTTGGCTTATTAGACGAAAGGCCAGGGTTCGAATCTCCGGTCAGACATCAAAAACGAAATATGAAAAAAATATTTCTTCGGCGACTTCCTCTCAGCAGATTTTTGGCAAAAACTCTGAGAGTAAATAAAATTGCCATGAAAAGTTTCTCAAAAATCTGTCGTTCGGAGTCGACTTCAAACTGTAGATCCCGCCACTCATGTATAAAATTAGCACACACAACATAAGTGGTGTGAGAAGCTAGGCCGTAATCCTGACTGAAGGGTTGTAATGGCCAATTATGTATGTATGTACTCTGGGTGTTTGGAATTGTCTGATTGCTTAGCTTACATTGTATGTGATAAATCACTATAGAAAAAAGAAAGTGAGAATTATTACTAAAAAGCAATTCTTGATAGTCTCCGAAGGTAGTCTGTTGACTTATTAGACGTGAGGCCATGGCTCAAAAAATATTTGTTCCTCTCAATAGATTTCTGGCAGAAACTCTGAGAGTAAATAAAATTGCCATGAAAAGTTTTTTAAAAATCTTTTGTTAGCAGTCAACTCAATTCATGTATAAAATTAGCATACACAACATATGTGGTGTAAGCGACTAAGTCGTAATCCTGGCTTAATTATAGAGAAAAGTGAGGAAGGAGTATACAGTGATCATTAAAAAAAATTGTCGTACACTATCCCCTCTTTATTTTCTCCTATGAACTATGTTTCCTGTATACCAACACAATGCACTGCATTAATGGGAGTCACCTCCTGAGTATTGCCATCAAAAAAAAAAAATCGCTCTCTATAGAAAACAAAAATTACTTCAAATTTAATACTACTTAGTAGGCATGCATTTGCAGAAATTCTTTTTTTTTGGAAAGTTCATTGAAAGTCACCGAATATCTCCCGAATATTGCTTCTCGAAAAAATAAAATCTTGACTTCTGCTGTGGGAAACACGCAGCAAACAATTTATGTTGCTTTGTGATGTTAATTGTTGTTGGTAATTAGATTTTCATCACTTTCTTTCTAGATCTATTGCAGAAATTTGAATAATAAAAATATTAATTTCAGCCCACTGTGCAATATATGGATTATTTAGATAATGATGATGATACGCAAGTGTTTTAAGAAGCAGTTAACAACGAACAGAGGAGTGAGTCTTTTAGCACTTCTTCAACTGGATGAAGAATTAAATTTTTTTTTAATTTTTTATTCTTTTAAGTGGCCTACGAAGTGTCTGATTGATTAAGTGGGTATATTCCTTCAATTTGTGGACATGTGAGTAGCAATAGTTATGTCAGCCAGAAAATTCCAAGACAAACATGCTGCATGCATGTTTCAACAACGAAATTTCTTGTGAAACTTTTAAATAAATGGAAAATTTTTAATTAAATTAAAAAAAGAAAAAAAAATTAAAAGAATAAATGAAATGAAATGATTTGGAAAATATTTTACTAAACACATTAATAAAGGGGGTAGGATAGGCTCAATTTAATCAAAATTAAACATTGAATATATGCGTGATAAGCAATCTATTGACAATAGCAGCTACACTTATGAGCATATGCCTTATGCTTAAAATTATCTCTGGAAGATATTTTTGGCCAATTTAAGGCGATATAATTTGTTCATTGGATTCTATTTTCAAGAGAATGAATTTTTTAAATAAACAATGAAAACATGTGCCATTAGTAACGTGTTTTTCTTTTTGCGACTTCCAAACTGTCAAATTTTAGACATTTTGTCACTGAAATCAATATGTCCATTTGTCTGTCGGTTTAAACAATTTGCATGTCTGGCTAATATCTTGAGTCATTTGCCTATTTGTCCGGCATATTTAATCTAATTTTGTATTCCTATTATTTGACAATTCAATTGATATTTTAATGGAACTTGTTTGCCTTACTATTAACACATTTGGTACAATGATCGGTCAGTGTAACGGATGTACGAAAATAGTATGTTGTTTCTATTCATTAATTGGTTCGATAGGAGGGAGTTATTATTTTTGACAGTTTTCAACAAAAGTTGTGGACAAATTTTTATCACATGAAACGATGCAAATTAAATTAAATTTAGATCGTGATTACATCGTTATTAATCATCAATCATCATCAATTTTAGTCATGGTTGGTTGAATAGTAAAATTAGCAAAAATTAAATTATAAAATGAATCATTTTCCAAGTGATTGCCTATCACAGCCTGTACATTATTTGCATCCCTATGAATTCTGAATTCTATGGACTCCATATTAATTTACAAAACATTGGCTTTTTAACATAGAAACCTAACCTATAAATATTACTTTCATTAATTCTCTTCCGAATATAGGAAGGATTAAAGGATAGTAGAAGAGTTTAATATGGGAATTGAGTCAGTAATTACAATGCTTAATGGATTCGTAATTAATTAGCACAAGGCTATACATACATACATACATATACATATAATTAGTCATTACAACCCTTTAGTCTAGATTATGACCTAGCTTCTCACACCACTTCAGTCGTGTGTGTTAATTTTATACATGAGTGGCGGAAACTACAGTTTTAAGTCGGCCCTGAACGACAGAAACTTTTGAGAAAATTTTTAGAGTTTTTTCTAGAAATCTGCTGAGAGGAATATTTTTTTGTGTTTTCATTTTAATGTCTAACTTGGGGGGGGGGGGTTTGAACCGTGGTCTCACATCTAATAAGCCAACATACGACCTACTAGGCTACAACGATTTCAATGGTCGGCAATTCAAATATCAAAATAAGCCTTTCGTTTAAGTAGCAGTCACCACAAAGTGTACCATACTTTGTAAATGTTATTTTTCCCTGAGTCCGGATTCGAATCAGTACATGCACGTTACAACATGGCGGCGCAACATTCTTGTTTGGAGGTCATTTTTCTAGTGTAGTGTTATGGATAATGCATTTAGAAAGTATCGGATTCTGGTGTAATCCTACGAAATTGCATGCGACAATACGTCGAATAAAAATATGCAACTTCATTGCAGGTTCCATGTCCAGGAGGATGACTCAATGTAATGTACTGACCCGCACCGTTCTTACATTCAACTCCGGTAAGCAGTTATGGATTATATTCAATACAGATTCATAGCAAAGTATCTCACAAACTGTGAACACTCTAGAACAAGATTAGAACTTAAATTAGAAAAGCAAAAAAGGGTGTCCTTATTATTATTTTTTTCATAGGGTAAATTTCTAATTTATTTTAAAACGTACTGAGCATTTTAATAAGTCCACAAAGAGATTTTGCTTTGTGATATATAAGTTGAGAATAAGTGCAGTTACTTAACAAATATTTTTTCATTTTAATTATTTTCTCATCCAATTTTCAAGTGTCATACTGATGTCCTTATTAATTTTCACTGTAACACCGTATATCTATTTGGAATTGAAAAATATTGAGTCAAATAATGCTGACTTAAGATGAATAAAATAAAAATCATTCCCGATTATCTGGAATGGATGTAAATCGTTGCAAACAACTGTCAAACTTGAATTCCAGGTTATCAAACTTGATCTGTGTGTTTGATGAGTTTATTTTCCTTTCGTCAACCTCATAAGTCCGTGCTATACGGTTTCTTAAGCCAGAGACTACGGTATGACTGAAACTAAGGTCTGTCATAAAAATGCTGCTCCACAGTGGTCGATGATTGAGCTTCAAAACAGTGATTATGATTCTGACCTCGGATCAAATAATTACCATTTGCTAACTGTTATTAGTCAATAGAAACAAGAGTTTTCAAGACGTCAGATTTAAAGCAAAATGTTTCATTTTCGACCTGAAACAAATTATTTTCAATAATGCCTGAAATTCGGTATAAATTTTGGTAACTAAATTGCTTTAACTACACCTTATATTGCACTACAACAACTCTTGTAGAGTAGAATTCAATGAATGTGTTTTTTTACGGTTGTAGCCATTATAACTAACCAATAAGCATGCCAATAGAGTATAATATTATTTGTAAATAAATAGAGTTGGCAACTCTATCATTCTAGCATTCTGCTACAATAGACTACAGTAGTAGAAAGAATTTGAAATGATGAAGGAATGAGTCTGTAATGAATGAAAGGAAAACGATTGTAAAAAAAAAACAATCATTGCTGAGTGGAGATAGGAGTGAGAGAGGGCGAGGGAGTTATATAGAATAACATGAATAATTGAAACTTTTAGATCAATTTTGAAAGCAGTTGTAATTATTTTATTGTGGGCTTTACACTGGTTATTGGTGGTATTGTTATGTTTACCTAAAAAAATGTCGTCTGACCTTAAACGAGTTGCAAGACAAGGTCAATTTTGTTTACCAACATAAAACAATTGGAATACCTGTTTCACTAAAGAATTTCATTTAACTTTGGGCCATTAAACGATATATGCGCATACATACATTACAGCATTAGCAATAACAGTAAACGAAAAGAATAAATTTTTTGTTTTTAATTTTTTAGGAATAAATTATTGATTGAAGACTAACCTGAATTTGTTTTTGTTTTTTTTTTCTTTTTTTTTAATGTTCTTTGTTGAGCAGATTAACTGGCATGTTGTTACGATCAGTTTTGTTGTTGTTGTTCTTGTTGTTGTTTTTGAATTACCATTTGTTATTATATTTTGTTTTTATTTTTCATTACCACTATATTATCACAATTGTTGTTGGTTCTTTTACCACAAAAAACGTGTGTTAGTGCGTCTTATCAGTTGTTTTCTTTTTATTTTAATAAAAAATAAAAAATAAAAAACAAACAAAAAAAAAAAACAAATAAAAAATAGAACAACAATAACAATACGACAATGTTGTTATTCTTGCGTTCATATACTGTTGAAATCGTATTGTTGTTGTTGTTGTTGTGCTCGTCGGTAGTTCGCCTCGATTCGAATGAATCGTTTGTTTGGATTGCCTGCTTTGGCAGGTCTCGTTTCGTTTTATTGTTGATATTCTTATTCCATATTCCAAAGTTTGACTGGGTCTATGTGGTCAGTCCCCCTGAAATTGTGAATTCAGTTTAGTTTTTACGCTCGGCGCTGTCGCAGTAATTGTCGCTTAACTGTCTCGCCTACACGTTGTCGCCGTATTTCGTTTGCAAGAGTTTTTCAAAAATTATCGAAGTGAGTAACGTTCGATATCACAACGAATTGAATCGAATCGAATTGAATTGAACTAAACTGAACTCAACTGAATTGAATAATTTTTATCAGCTGTTTTTGGGTTGTTTTTTTTCCTTACAATATTTGAATATGTTTGTATGATAAAAAAAAAACAAAAAAAAAAAAAAACAAAACGAATTACAAAATTTGTTTTTAGTTTTTGTTTCTGTTTTCTATTTATGCTGGAAGAGAATTTAAAAATTAATTTTTTTTTTCTTTTTTTAAGTATTATTACATAATGAATACAACAAATACCACTACAAACACATATACATCTGAAGAATATTAAAAAGATTATAAAAATTTTAAAATTTTTATTTAAAAACGAAAAGTGTATTCCAGCCTTCTTATCATTTTGAATTAAAATCGTGTGTGCCAGTTTCATTTCAGTGAGTGGATGCGAAGTAATCGTTATTATTTTAAATTAGAAAAAAAAAACAGAAAAAATAAAAATTCAAATTCATTTTTTTTTTAGGAATAATAAAACTATTAAGACTGGGGAGTTAATTTTAAAAGTTAATTTTTTTTTTTTTTTTTTTTCTTTTTGAGAATAAATTTTTTCGCAAAAATATTTATTCATACAACCTTGACGAATGAACATTTTATTTATTTCCGAACAAATATGTATTTCTCTCTTATTATTTTTTATTTTTTTTTATGGTGAATTATCCAAAAATATTTGTCCGCTAATGAAAGTCATCAGCAAGTGATAGACATTTTTCAACAAATCTTTTAAATCACACGCAACAGAAAGCATAATTATGTGAGCAATTTTTATGACTTTTAAAAGAGATTAAATTACTTGATGTTTAAAACCTTTTTAATTGTTTTTAAAATGACAAAAGATTTTAATATGAAAAATTATAACAAAAAGTTGCATAAGTCAACATAAGCGAGCATAATTATTTTATAATTCGTACTGCCAAATATTCAAGGAGGACAATAATCCATTTTGCTAGGCCACTTTGTAAAATCGAACCGAATTTCGATAAAAAAAAGTTGAATTAACCCCTTCTTTCTGTCTGTATTATTATGTGTCATGAAGACATGCCTTAGTACTTAGTACCACACGATCTATTGTACTCCCATCATATCGGATTTCCTTATAATATCTCTTGGAAGCCTTTTGCCTTGACAAATTTCAAAATGCTAGTCAGTGTCAACAATTACAACTTCATGCCTATCATCTGCTATGCTCAGAGGTGTTAACTTCTGGAATGCATTAATGCCACACAGGTTCCGAGAATGTTAGGTTCGAAACAACCCTCATTCTTAATAATTGTACTCTAAGTGTACAGTGAGCTATCAAACGACCGGTTGCCAATCTAGTGTTATTCCGTGATAATTTGATGCATGCCTCAGATCTTTTTATTATTATTTCCAACAAAAGTTTTGTTTTCCTCCACTAAGTTTGAGAAGAGCCTCCGTACCCCTTCTGTAAAACAAATGTGCAATGATTTGATTTAAATTTTCCAAGTAAAATTCCTAATTTCGTAAATAATTTTGTTTTCTCTTTAAACGCATCTGCCATCTAAAATCCCAGTATTAGGCACGTTTTCTATCAATAAAATGGATTGACTTCTAATTAAAAAATATTGTGCAATAAATTTGTTTAAATTGAATCTATTTTTAATTTTAATTGTACATATTGTGTGTACATATATTAAATTATTTACAAAATTAATGCCATAATTTTCAAAGAATTTTACTTAATGAAACTAAAATTTTCTTTCAATTACAAAGTTCGCACGTATGTATATATGTGGAATAAAATTTTATGTTAAATTCGAAATAAATAATTAATTACTAATTAGTAAATCGTGATATTTGTGTATAATTTTGTTTTGTTTTTTATTAATAGATACGATTTAAGAAATACAAAATTGAAGAAATTTTTCTTTTTCCATGGAAACTACTTACAAATAAGTACACAGAAATATAAATTTCAAGTATTCATATATACATATATAGACTATAGGTGGTATTAGTGTTTACTTATTAAACTGGTAATTACAATACTTTAGTCAGGATTACAACCTAGTTTCTTACGCCACCCAAATTGTGTGTGTTAGTATTTCGGGAAATGTTATTTTTTTTTCTCTTTTGTTGAAATTTATGAGCAAGATTTCTAACAGCTAGGTTTAATTGTCTGACTTGAAACAAATAAAAAAATTAATAAAAATAAAAAAAACAAAAAAAAGATGCTGAGTCACATCTCCCATTGCTGTTTCGATAAGTATTAAGTATCCATGAGCAGCAGACGGATGCTTGGTTGTGGGTTACTATATCTGAGCCAGCATACAGTTCAAGAAATCTGCCATGCTACTGTGATATTGATATGAAAGTTATGCACTCCCAAGTGAGCTGTATCCAGCGCTGGCATTAATCGACTGCGTTTCCTTTACTGCGCTGTCTGATTTATGGAAACTAGATGTCCAGACAGGAATTACTTTTGTTTATGATACGCATTGCTTACTCTGGACGTTTTTGTGAAGAAAAAACTACTACACATGACAGTAGCAGGTCGATCTTCCAATGTCGTAGCACAGTCAAGATCCAATGCGATTACAATCTAATTGGATTTACCAAATCAAGATCCGATATAATCTCGGGCATTTTGGAATGCAACAAGATGTTGAGGCCAAAGCCTCTCCTTAACTTTCAAAAAATCGCACAATATCTGATGTGGCCTATGCCGTTTAGTAGTATATCGTATGTGGTGCACAAAATAGCTTTCAAGCGTAGGAAAACGATGCAGGTTTTCTACGTTTGTATAGTAAACACAAATCCATGCCTTTTGCGCACAATTATAGGTTTTATTTACTCTACCATTTTAATGTTTCTTGATATAAACAAATATGAGTTCTAGTAATAAATGCTAACAATATCTCTCACCTCTTAAATTTTATAAAATGAATCAACATTTGTAATAGCAAAGAAATTTCTTCATTATTTACAGAACAATTAAGCATTATTTTCAATTAATTTAATTAAAAAGGCAACAAGAACTGTAAGTGTTGCCATGTTCCTACTTAATTGTAAAACTGCCCGAAACAAAAAAATTCTTCGATCCTCATGCAATTTACTGTGGGCATCTGTGTCGGCAGCAAGTGTGGACAATTTGAAATTTATTGAGGAAGCAATGAATTCAAAGAGAGTATTTAAACACTCCAAAGAACAAATTCAACAAAAGTTTGAAAGAATTAAGAATTTGTAATGATTAGTACTTCCAATATGTCAATGAACCCAAAAATACGGCTGCTAATGTGAAAATATGATTTGCCTACCAAAGTCCCCTTTGGCTTAATACTCTTGCACAATGGTCTGATATGACTTCAAAAGACTATTTAGCAGATCATTTGGAAGAACGTAGTACGTAGTCGTTAAACCTCAAACGAAAGTTAATCGAAAAACGTGCAGAAACCCATCTAGCACTTATGGGACATAGAATTTCTTTTAATTTTTTGACAATTCGTTTAAAGTTTTACCTGCCATTCATTTTTTAGAAACGGATATCAGTATGTTCGTCTTATTTCTTGTTTGTTTTCTCATTGTAACGATAAATATGATCCCATAAGTGCTTAATGGAATTTAAATCAGACGAGGCTCATTGTTTGGTCAACATATCAACATCATTGCATGCCCTATTCATTCATAATATAAATAACGCTATGTAATGTTGATGATTTGCTCCTTTTCATGTCATGATCATCGCAAACTACTGATGCCATAACATTTCGGATCGACTGTTGGGCATTTGCATACTTTCCATTCGGTGCACTACGAATAGTTTACTTGGATGACGATCATTTTGATTCTGGTGTGAATTGTTGTGGCAATGTTTCTTTCACTGTCTGATATGTATGTTGTTGTATAAGCTTGTATGGCATCTAGTTTTAACTGTGCTGCCTTACTTATTTAATTCGTCATTGCAACCCTTTAGTCAGGATTACAACACCAATCATGTTATGTATGTTAGCGGAACCTGAAGTTTAACTTCGAGTTTGAATAACAGATTTTTAGAAACTTTTCATGGTAATTTTATTTAAGTTGAGAATTTTTGCCAGAAGATTTGCTGAGAGCAAGTAGCTGAGAGCACAGGTTTACGTTTAATAAGCCAACACACTATTTCTTAAACTACGGCTACTTCTAAATACTCAAAAATTCATACACAACACGTTCGATATGTTTTTTGAATATCTTCTCAGTCTCAGCTATTCCGATCAACTGTGGCAACAGGTTCTTTGGTGTCTTTCATTGCGTACAATGTTCCATTTAGATATGCAGCTCTGTTGCCCGATATAAGTCTAAATGAATAGTTAATGAGCGTGCAATCATATTGAAATCGGCGTATATGCTGAAGTAGCGTAACACATAGGTGAACTTGATCATTTCATTTGTTATTGTTTTCTTTGAATTTGCATATGAAAAGTGCAATTGAAGCCACAATAATTGACGCACTTGTTGAAAGCATGTAATGAATGTAAACGAATCGATTGCTGAATATTTAAAACTGATTTAATTTTATTTGTTTGTACGCATTTTTATGCCTATTGAATATGAAATGAAGAAGAAGAGGAAGAAGAAGAAGAAAAAAAAATGTCATATTAAATTGATACATTGAACAACAACAAAACAATTGTCATATTCCTGATAAGAGACTTGTTAAGTGGGTTTGAGTGCAATTCGACTTGATAAAAGCCTATAAGAATTTCATGCAAACATGATACAAGGTTTTTGAAGTTAGTTTTAGAGTAATGAGGCCTGTGCTTAGCAGTATTCTTCTATACTTTACGTTTTCTCTACCTGTCAAATTAAATATTTTCATTTAAAAATTTCTTATCAATTTTTGCTCATACGTTATCAAACAAAATTTTTGGAAGTTTGTCAAATAAAGTTGAGGCAAACATCAAATTTTATTTCGAATACAAGAGAATATTTTATTAACGCTCCAGCATTTAGATAAAACAAAAACCATTTCATTTTCATTTCAATTTTCTTTAGTTTGAGTGTGTGAGAGTGATTAAATTTTATTTTGACAACCTTTGAAGTAGGCATGAAGGTAGTGGATTTTTATCAAAATTATAAGACCATCAAACGATACTAAAAGCTAACATTTTAAATAAAAAAAAAAAAAAAAAAAAACAAACAAACGTTTAACATTTCAGCAAATATTGTCATCACGTTTCTGATAAGCCAAGGTAGTAAAGGTGCGATTCTAAAATTTTTATCTCAACTGGTAGTACAATCAGTAAGCAGCAGTATTTTATGGCATCATTATCCAAATGTTAATAAAAATAATTTGATTAAAAAAAAAAAAACTTTTTAAACTGTGGCATTTGATGATGTTTGATGGTTTCAAAAGGGAAATTTTTCTTAGCAGAATTCATACAATATTCGTCTTTGTTTAACACTTTCTAATCAGAAACTTTTTCTTCATACCAAATATTATAAACAGAACGGTGCAAAAGGTCATCATATTGTCTTTTTTTTACGGTCAATATATGTTGGTTGTGCTACTATATCTACCACTACAGTTCAAGGAACTGCCATGCCTTATTGATAAAAGTTGTGCACCGCTAATTAGCTGTTCTTGCATTAATCGATCTTTCTTTACTGCGCTGCATTATCTGAATGGTCCAGCAAATTACGTTTGCTATTAGCATTGCTTCTCTGACCGCTTTAAAGAATCTCACCATCATGACACTAGCATCACTTCCATTGTCTACAGTCAAGATCCAAACGATCACGGAATCTATTTCCAAATGATGTCCGAATATCTCGGGCATTTGAATGCAACAAGATGTTGAGGCCAAAGCCTCTCCTTAACTTTCAAAAAATCGCACAATATCTGATGTGGCCTATACCGTTTAGTAGAATATCGTATGTGGTGCACAAAATAGCTTTCAAGCGTAGTAAAACGATGCAGGTTTTCTACGTTTGTAACCACAAATCCATGTCTTTTGCACACAATTATAGGTTTTATTTACTCTAATGATTCCTATCCGGTTAAGACACATCGTTTTCCTTCATAGTTTATTGCTCTATTGCATTAAGTCTCACCACTATTCCTATAGTGGTGAAAAGAAAGTCACTGTAGTAGGTACTGTGTTGGCTTTTTCAAAATATGAAAAAATATTTCTCCAAAGTTTTCCTTTCAGCAGAATTCCGGCAAAAGCTCTGAGGGTAAATAAAATCGCTGTAAAGTATAGGCCCAGCCACTCATTGATAAAATTACCATAGACATTATGGGTGGTTGGTTGTAATGATCAATTGAGTTAAGTAATTACGAAGATATACCTTAGTACTGCGATCATACGATCCATTGTACTCCCTATAATGTCTCTGCCAAGCCTTTCGACCTGATAGACCTCAGGATGCTATGTCAACTATGGCAACTATGCAAATTTCCTTTCCGCATTCAAATGTTTGGTTCTGGGATGCATTAATGCATCACAGTTTCCAAGCATGTCATCTTATGATTCATTTTCGTCGTTACAGAATCTACATATTTGGCTCGAGGCAACCCCTATTCCGAATACGTATACTTTGAGTCTACAGTGCCCTGTCAGAAACTCATACTCCAATTGAAAGTTACTTTTTCCGGAAAAGTTACTTATCACTTGATGCTAGGTTTGGACTATAGAAAGATATCAAACAAGCAGTTTCAATTGCTGCACTAACGATATTTGTGGTCTGGCGTAGTTCTAATGGAACACAATGTTTGACTTAATAAAACGCTTACAAGGATCAAAGCTAATCGCTTGTGCATTCAAATGTTTCAGATCAGATGACTTAATTAGTGACGTGTTGGGTGTATAGTAGAATTATTGGGTTTCGGTTGCAGAGGAATACAACCTGTTTTGTGTTAGACAACTCACCGCAATTTTGTTTCAAAGTGTATTAGCTAGAGTGCTTGATTACAAAGCCGAGCCATTAAGGTTCGAAACTAGAAGAAAATGATAAAATGTTCATAACGGTTTTTGAATTTTACAAATGAATAGCCTTTAGATTGCTTCTAAGTTATTCATGAAATGCTTTGGCTTGGGATTTTTAATTTAAAAGTTTTTGGTGTTTAATTGGGCGTTCGTACTTCGGGCATTCCTAGTTGTACTTTGATTTTCAGGCTTTTTAAACAGTTCTGAGATACCACATAAGAGATGCGCATATAGGACCTACATTTGAGCGTCGGCTCAGGCCAACAGATTTGAGGAACTCTCACTGTGAGAACTCTTGCCAGAAGCCTGCTTAGATGAAGTCTGCGAAATAATTTTTCTTATTTTCATGAGTTCAGAGCTAAGGTTTCCATTAGAGAGCTGACTTCTAGAATGCCAATATATTACTGACTAGGTGGCAACCATTGTTTGTGAATATCAATTCAAACAGAATGGCCACTAAAAGTGTGTATGCTAGCCATAATGGTGTAGGGGGTTTAAATACGGGCACATCAATCATGTTGCTATTATTGTGTACATTGATCTATTATTACAATGGACTTGCCGGTGTTATTGCGGTGTTTGTTGTTGTTGTTGTTGTTGTTGTTGTTGGGCTTAAAAGAAAAACAAAAGGAAAAAAGCAAATAATAAATAAATTGAAAAAAATATACAAAATAGTGCAATTTATTGACATTTAATTGAACTTCGTTTCTTTATTGTAAGTTTTTTATTGCATTTATTACTTAAGAAAAGGAGGTCAATGACATCCAAGGCCCCCTTTTGGATGGAATTTTTTATTTTAAAGGAACATAATCTAATGCAATACATGTGAGGGGGTATGAATTTGCATTCTTTAATAAAAAAAAAAAATAAAAAAAAAAGATTTAAAAAGTAGCATTTGACATATAAAATATGAGCTCCCAGTAAAATCTTAATCACTTAAATGCCTGCAAACAAAGAGAAACAATGGTAAAATTGTTAAGGCAAATACAATAAATGTTTATAAATAATACACATACACATACACATACATACCCACAAACACTTTCATTTTTGTTTTGTTTTGAACGTAATAATAAATGTGGTTAGCAGGTTATAATTAACCGTATTAACTAAGCTTATAACACTTATAATGGCATTTCATTTTATTGCCTCAATATTTACAAATTGATAAACACTTAAGGGAGCCATAAAATGAAATCTAAATTTGGATGCAAACGAAAACACAATCATTATTCGTATCATTCCATAGGTTCGGTATTGGGACTGATATCGGTCTGATAATAATGGTCTGCATTGAGTTTATCAACAGACTCATGCATAAAATGCGATTTTCCAGACTTTTGAAGGCAAATGATTTCGTATAAAATTCTTTGTAAATATTTTATAGCCTTTCTATATTATCGATTTAATAATCGATAATTAAAATATTAATATTAACAAAACAACAATTGTTTATTGTTTATTGAATTTCTGATCTTAGATTTTTATAAAAAAAAAAAAAATTTTTAGTTTTCTTATCAACTATTTACAGCTAAGGATTGTTACTCAAGAAGCCTATGCTTCTACATGTCAATTTCTTTGACTATATTTTCGTTGACATTTGTCTAATATTCATCAAAGTTCGGCATGAGCGTGCTAATAAACAGGTTCATAACGGGTTCTATTATCCGCCAAAAGTTTGTAGCTCATGGCAATGAACTTCGCTTGCAAGACTTGTAAAGCATTGTTTGGCCTTTGAAAACTGAATGAAAATTTGCAAAATCTAAACATTTTTACGGGGGGGCTACGATATAGAGGGTCCACAGACTCCCCAAATTTCTTTTTTCCAACAGCGACTTGCGTACTCTGATGACTGATGACGTCCATCAAACAAATTAGTTGTCATTCAATCTACTTTGCTAAATCACATGGGCGGATGTAGGATTCATTGATAACGTGGAAATAATTAACAATGAGGATTAAATAGTCGCCATAGTCTAGTCACCTTAGTTTAGTAGATAGTGTGTTGGCTTATTAGACGTAAGGCTCAAGTTCAAACCCCTGTTCAGACATTAGAACAAAACACGAAAAAAATATTTCTTCGGCAATTTCCTCTCAGCAGATGTCTGGCAAAAACTCCTTGAGTAAAATAAAATTGCCATGAAAAGTTTTTTAAAAAAATCTGTCGTTCGGACTCGACTTTAAACTGTAGATCCCGCTACTCATGTACAAAATTAACACACACAACATAAGTGGTGTGAGAAGCTAGGTCGTAATCCTGACAGAAGCGTTGTAATGGCCAATTATGTATGTATGTATGAGGATCACGAATGAGTACTTAAATTTACAAAATTCACGCATTTGCGATTATGCCAATCCACATGAGATTCAAAAGCGTATAATGTAAGCCGAAAATATCTGTTTTTGAGAACGACTATGGTCAGGCCATCATTGTCAGTGGCGGATTCATAATTGCTAACTTCTTTTGGCTTGAATTGGATGATCCGGACAGCAACAGCATGCTGTTCCAAGAAGATGGAGTTACGTGCAACACAGCAAACGTCACGTTGGTTATTCTATATCTCACGATAAGGTTACGTGCATGGACCACTGAAATCGTGCGATTTGAATCCGTTTCAACCTTTTTATTTTAGGGTTTCCTTAAGTCACAGGTGCATGCGAATAAGCCACAAATCGCAGCTATCCTCATAGCCAACAAAACCTATGTTATCGATTAAATTCAGTGTGATTTAGAAGACAGAGCCATGAAAATTTGACATATAGGATGAGCTCCTTACGTAGAAGGCATAAAAAGTTTCGATAATATCTTACACACACACACACACATTTTCTTTATTTAAATTTAAAGAAGCAGTAACATTGTCTTTCAGCTTGTGGAATTCTGTTTAAATTATCCATTGGCTGTGAATGGCTATGCTTCCAAACGTAATATGGCACCTTGTGTACCCGCTCTGATTATGAGCGGGTATGAATTTAATAATTCATGTTCAATAGAGCGTTATATTGTCATGCAAAATCTTAAATAAATAAATTATTAATTATTATAATTAACATTCATTTGCAAATTGTTCGGACAACATTAAATATTGTCTTGTATTGTTTTCGTCTCATAACATTATCAATCAATCACTAATTGAAGGTGCGAAATAATTCAAATGAAATTTCTTTGGAAAGAAAAAACAAATATCGCGGGAATCTTTATTAAACATCGTTGTCTACAGTTGTAGTCGTAAGTGTGTGAAAGGCATTAACAAATCAAAAATAAGAATGAAAAAGATTATAATCGGACTATTTTGTACCCTACAGCAACCAATATATTCATAGGAATTTACATTCATGGTATGAATCATATTGTCCAGAAGTTGACTTTAGTCCACAGGAAAGACTTCAGTCGCCGTAGCCTAGTTGGTAGTGTGTTGGCTTATTAGCCAGGGTTCGTATCTCCGGCCAGACATCAAAGAAACGAAATATGAGAACAAATATTTCTTCGGCGGCTTCCTCTCAGCAGATTTCTGGCAAAAACTCTGACAGTAAATAAATTTGCCATGATAAGTTACTCAAAAATCCGTCGTTCGGAGTCGACTTTAAACTGTAGGTCCCGCCACTCATGTATAAAATTAACACACACAACATAAGTGGTGTGAGAAACTAGGCCGTTATCCTAACTGAAGGATTGTAATGGCCAATTATGTATGTATGTAAAGGCTTCACAAGTCTATAAAAGTCTGATGAAGTGGAGATAAGAGCGAATGCAACACAATGTTTGAAGAATTAAGCTGTGGAACACTGCTTTGGATTGATCAATCAAGGCATCAGACGTAGTGTGAATACTTTGTGGTAAAATAGAGAAAATTGCACAATATCCAGGCTATTTTTAATTAGGATCGATTGTTCTAGAACAGAATGGTTAATGGGTACGGAATCTATTTACAACAGGACATTCTGTTTGAAGGACGAGGACATATTAGATACTTAAACTTATGCTGTGCACTGTACTAATTGCAAAAGTTTTCAAACCTTAATTATTTTATACTCAAACGAATCGTATCGATATGTTTATATGGCCCTTATCATGCCAGATACTTATAAAAGCTTTTCAATGGTAGAGAACACATGTAATTTCTATTGTAAAGTAAACACTTGATATAAAACTCAAGGTATTCAAATCGATAGGGATGATTAAATAATTATTTAAAGAAGTCAAATTGACGTTTATATTTGAGACTTTGTCTGGTCTTTCAAACTTTGACAGCTGATGACGGCGATGTTCTTGTAGCAACAGTTATGAAATTGACAATCTGTTTACGTCGAATATTTTTGCAGGTTAGAGTTCTAATTTTTTGCTTCCTATTCGATGTTAAATGATGGTTATAACAGCTCTTTTTTATGTGATCAAACTTATTCGCTGTTAACGGATGTGACTTGTTAACGTATGTCTATGCCGTAAGCATAATTGGATCCAACTTAAATAGGGACAACCAACACCGTACTGTACATATAATAAATAAATCCGTTATAAAGAAATGTGCCCACATTGCATCTTCGTTTTGACCCCCCACACAAAATGATTTCTTCTTTGATAAAGTTTTGTTATACGACAACAACAACAACAAAAAAGAGAAAAAAAACTTGATTTTTACGAATTATTTGTTTCACTCACTCGTTTAAGTCCAATGGCTACTAAAGAAATATTGAAAATTATTATTAATGTGTTGCGGCAGCAGCCAACATGGGTTGTAGTGGCAGTGTTGCAACATAACTTATGCTCTGTATGCAGTCGCAGCGCTGCTTGACTGTGATAACCTCTCATGCAGATGTTGGAAAATGCATTTTGTTTGCTTCGTTTCGTTTCTTTTTGTTTGTTTTTTTTTTGTTTTTGTTCTGTTTTTTTTTTTCTACATTTTCTCTAAATTGTAGTGTGAGTGTTGGTTTTGGACTAAGAGAATCAAAAATGAAGGAGGCTAGTCGTACAGGTAAACTGTTTGGAAATTTTCCAAATGACAGTTGAAAAAGTGCTGTGCCGAAGTATAGAAGCTTATTAATTTTTATTTTTTTTTGTTAGTTTGTTTTTGTTGTTCTTGTTGTTGTTGTCTTCCAAATAAGAAAACTAATATTTTCGTAAATTCAATTGAGCCGTACTTCAAGAAACAAGACGAAAATGTCTGAAGAAGTTAAGCAGAGGTAAAAAGCATAAAATTCTAATGCATAAATAGTCGTCGAACAGAGTGGCAGCGTAAAATTTATTTTTATAAGACACATTATGCATAAATGAAAACAAATATTTTAGCCACGCCTACTTTTGACAGAAGAAAATAATTTGAATTAAAAAAAAATTTTTTTTTTTTGTTTCAATTGCAGTTGCTGGTCAAAATTTTTGGAAAAATACAAAATGAAGGCTGCTACCTTGGATAAAATTTGCTGTTTTCTGGCCGAACTAATCGGTACAGGCTTGTTGGTGTTTTTAGGTTGCATGGGCTGCGTTAGCACCGAAGTATTTGGCAACAATCACTTGCAAATGTGCTTGAATTTTGGTCTGGTCATTTTGGTAATCATCCAGTGTTTCGGCTGTGTATCGGGATCCCATTTAAATCCGGCTGTTACTCTTGCTGCCTTCATTTACAATATGGTTTCAGCACCCATGGCTATCATTTATTTCTGTGGTCAAATGTTGGGCGGTTTCATTGGCTATGGTTTATTGATGGTAGTGCTGCCAACGGCGGCCTTAGATGTTAGAGGTTCCAGCCACAAATTGTGTGTAACCGTGCCTCATGTCGATATCACACCTATGCAAGGTGTTGCCATTGAATTCATTATTACTGCCATTTTGATTTTGGTCTGCTGTGGTGTTTGGGATCCACGCAATGCTAAATTCCACGATTCTGTACCAATTCGTTTTGGTTTGGCTATTGCCTGTTTGGCCATCACTGCTGTAAGTGTTAACAACAATTCTCAAAATACTTGAAGCGTTTATTGTTTAACTCAACTTTTTTTTTTCTGTTTTTGTTAAGGGACCCTTCACTGGTGCCAGTATGAATCCTGCTCGTTCTTTCGCTCCTGCTTTGTGGAATAGTGATTTCGAAAAGCATTGGGTCTACTGGTTGGGACCGATGGCTGGTGCTGGTATTGCTGCTTTTGGCTTTAAAGTTGTCTTCAGACGCGAAGTACCCGAAGAGGCTGTCCATCATAAATTGCGTGCCATGGAAGAAGTTCCTCTCTCTTAAATCACTGAACAATCTTAAGCATTTCGCCTTACTGTCAATGTTGTTTATACGTTGGCACTACTACTCTACGTCGTTGGTGTTGTCTATCCCCACCAGTGTTGCCATACAATTCAATTTATTTAGGATGCATCAAAACAAAACCAAATATTGAATTCTACTTTAATTTGTAGGTAGAAGAAGAATATCCGAACATTCTCGTTCGTAGTTGTTTTAATCAAAACCAAAAACAAAGTCATACAAACACAAACACAAACACAAACAAATTTTAGTTTAAGCTATACAAAGTGCAATAAATTCTACAGAAATGTTTTACCATCTCAAAAGTGTACTTGAAATTAAAATAAAAACAAAAAAAATTTTTAAAATTAGGAAAAAAATTAATTTCTTTTTGTTTAAATTCTTTTGTATAATTTTTTATAATACTGTTCAAAAAAAAAAAAAAAAAAAAAAAAAAAAAAAAAAAAATTAAAGGCTCGTAAATGCATTTCACTTTTGGATGAAAGTTCTCTGATTTTTTTTTTAAATTTAGTACTAATAAATAAAATAAATAAAATAACAAAATGAAAAACAAAAAAAAACTTAAGAAAAGCTTCTTTGAGTCAAATATTTGAATGGAGTTCGAAACATCTGCTCATGCTCACGTATTACAGAACAGAATAATAAGAAATAAGTCTGCACTGCTTCAGGAGAATCAATTTGGGTCAACAGTAACGGTCTTTTTTTAGGTCGAAAAGTGTACGAACTGATGTACGTACATATGTACCTAAATTTTCCCTGCATTCCAATTAAAGTCAGGCTTGCTATGCAGAATATATTCGGAAAATATCAAAATATTTCGCATTTTTCTAGAGTTTAGAAGTTATGCTTGCAACGAATGGTAATAAGGCTGGTAACACTGTAGATCTGTTAGGATTACTGTCCGAAATTAGAGGCTGTTTACTAAAAATACCACAAACTTTTAATTTCTTCTAACATGAGAGGTATAATGCAACTGAGAGGTATAACAGCATTAATAAGATTAGAGCATATAGGTTATGTTAGATCGAAGTGATGGCTTTTGGATTACCAAAGCATACTTGAGCATGCATGGCGTACCGTTGTAATGTTATAAGTAAACGCAATCCCCGAACTGATCAAATTCCACCTTCTACCTTCAACAACATAAATTAGCTATGCCTACCACACATTATTCCCCTAGCTCATAAAGCATGGCTACATATAATAGTAAAGGAAAGTATTGAGCATAGATCTGCATTGTTTTATCAAAACAAATTTTTGCCAATTTCATTTTACTCTCAGGATTTTTGCCAGAAATCTGCTTAGAGGCAGTCTCCGAAGAAATAATTTTTCATGTTTTGTTTTGTTGGAAAGTTCTGACCTGGGGTTTGAATCGCGGCCTCACGTTTAATAAGCCAATACACTACACCTACTAGATGACGACGATAGGAATACTGCTTACTTTTTTCACGTAAGTGTATGTTGTTGAGATAAAGTGCTCTATCGCTTGCTTCTGCCGTACGTACAGCACAATTTGTAAGAATCACTCGTATATACATGTACGTTCATAAATTAAAACTTGTTTTACCTACCTTCAGGCAGATATTTCTAGATTATGTTGTTTTTAAGTTGCCCTCAACATAAAATATATTTTAAGGCAAAATAAATATTCAATCAATACAGTGGTTTTACCCGAGATTCTGTAGAAAATATTTGCATCGTTACGCTGCTAACGCTACATTCATATTTCGCTTATCATTTTAGACGAATGCTTGCATTTAAGGTAGTAAACTCTGGAACATCTGATCATATTATTTGCCTTGTTTGTTATTGAAATGACATTGAAAATGCCTTTTTCAAGTTGCTGAATAATAAACTGCAAAAGCTCTGCAGCGATGGAAGTATGAAGCTTCCCGAAAGCTAACAACGGCAAATATGAACACGATTAAGATCACTATTCAATAAAGAAAATATCGTAACATTTACCAAACAGTCACGGTTACATTAATGTATACATTCACGTGACTAGGGAAGATATCTGTAAGAGCGTACGTACACTGCTCCATAAAATTAAATCATAAACTAAAACTACAAATACTTTCATTTTAAAATAAAGATTAGTTTTGTAATTAAATTTCATCTAAAATAATAGTAGGGTATGTCCCCTTTCTCTCGAAAAGTAGAAGAGAACAATGAAAATAAAATGAATATCTGAAGCAGTTTTTAAGACTGTCAGCGTAACGTTGGGTTATAAATTATCTCTGTTATGATGCCATTGTCAACAGTGAAGACATAAAGTTAAGATAAACCTCCTCCTTGATCATTTTAACGCATTGTTCTTACAATATTAGCGTTTCATTTAGTGTGAAAAGAACGTTCGGATAAATACAAGTCGAGAAGCGCTTTAATTAAAAAATTACAAAAATCGGGAAAATAAAACTACGAGAAATGAAATCTACACCCACGAGCGATAAAGTTACTAAAATTTTGGGAGAACTGTTTGGCACCACCATTCTAGTATTTTTGGGCTGTTTAGGCTGTATTGGCAGTGATGCTGGCGTTCTTAAAATTACCTTGAATTTTGGCCTGGCCGTTATGACTGTGATCCATTGTTTCGGTTGTGTATCGGGTGCTCATCTCAATCCTGCCATATCCTTGGCTGCCTGGATTATGGATGTTTTAACACCAGGTTTAGCATTGGCATACGCTTGTGCCCAACTACTGGGTTGCTATTTGGGTTATGCGCTCTTAATGTATCTGATACCGACATCGTTTATACCGCTGGGTGATGGTAGCGGTTTTTGTTTAACAATGCCTCATTCTGATATCAGTTATACGCAGGCTATAGTCATTGAATTTGTAATAACAGCTACTTTAGTTCTATTTGCCTGCAGCATTTGGGATCCCCGAAATGCCAAGGATGGAGAAACTACACCAATTCGGTTTTGCTTGGCTGTTGTTGCTTTGGCGTTATCCGCTGTAAGTTTTATTATGAAGAACAAGTTTTTCTATTTTCTTTATAAGACTTTTTTTACCCTTGATGCTCGAGGAATTAAGGCATATGGCCGACATTATTTTTACGACGTTTGTATCTTTTATACAGTGGGAGTGTGCAGTTTTGGTTGGTGTTCAGTGTTTATACACGCTGAAGACTGACTTGGCGAGTGTGTTTCACACAAATTCATTCGATGTCAGACACTTCAACTCATTTCTCGATTTGTTTTTGTTGCTAACCCTTAGTCTAGAAAGGCTGTCACTTTTATAGTCATGGAAGGAAGTGTTACTCGTCTCCAGTTCTAGGTAACAAGTTTTTCAGTTATTTTATGATATTTTTCTCCTTCAATTTTGGTGCCATGCTATGTAATCTACTACTCTACCAATGTCTGAAACAGATGCAGACAGCGTTGTCAATGCTCTGAATTTTTTATTGCATTCCACGTTATATGCTCGCCGTGTTGATTCCTCAGTAGTTTGCCAGGGTAGCAGTTGCTGCAGTCTAGATTCTTGGAAGTTGTGTACAGATTTCGACTCCTGTGTGTTTAAGTAGTTGAATGTGCTTTCGTTTATGGAACAAGATTTAATGTGGGGCCAGCTGTCATATTGTTCGGAATTGGAATAGTTAGTGCGGCAAGCTGCATTTAACAGTTTTTGAATATTAAATCCTAGCTGTCGAATAGGGTTTGGTTTTATGACACCAACAAGTATGTGCTGATTTCAATTGTATTCTTGATCTTGTTGCACACATCCATGTGGCAGTTCCGTAATGGTTTGCTAAAACCAATATGGTGAATCTGGTTCTCAATTATCTTGTCGAAATATATCGGGTGACTTTTTATATTTTTCTTTGCGGGGGTGTAGAGTTCTCGCTATAACACATTTCTGTGGCAAGTTGGGCATATGTATTGTACGTTATAGCCTCATCAAATCTATTAACCTACAACCCTTCTGGCTCATTGTGTAGATTTCATGTTTCGACCTGCTTGACGGCAATTAAGGATCTGTGTATTCCTTTCCAGTGTTAGCATTTAAATGTTTCAACAATTTCTGTGATTCTTCGGAATAGCAAGCATGCCTGAAAAGGCAGGATTCTACACTTGATTGTCATGCGTTAATGCATATGAAACAATAGAGTTGTTGTTATAATTTTTACAAAATAAGAAGGCGTTTCTACATTTTGAATAACATTTTTGGAAGATCATGCACAAATAGCACATAGAGGTGACGGATTGTATTGTCATGATCAAGGCAAGCAAGTACTTGGACGCAAAGCACAATGCATATGCATCGAAACCATATGCCTTCTTTAAGCAGTACTTACAAGAAAGAAACCCGTACAATACAAACAAATTAAAGCTTTAGTTCTTGAGATAGGTTATCATTTCCAGGGCTTTTATTGTTCTTTGGATCCTTAGAGGCCAGCATGACATCAAATCAAGTTGATGTCATATTCACCAGAATGTTAATTAAGAGCGTGATGCGTTAAGATTTTCATTCTCTTCACTACCCAATGTCCTTATTTCGTCGCCAATCACTGTTTGCGGCCTTTTTTTTTAAATTCATTTACTTTGCCATTTTATTTGCAAAAAGTTTACGAATACGAATCATTACTATGAGAATTAATTGAATTTAAAATTTAAAATTATTTCATTACAAAGGAAAAGTTTTTGTGATTTTGTTGGGTTAGGGTATGTTCTGAACGAACTGAGACAGTCAAGGTTGGCTTTCAATATATAAAATGGATCATCAAATCATTATACTTATGAATATAGAATATGTATGTATGTATGTATGTATGTATGTATGTATGTATGTATGTATGTATGTATGTATGTATG
>QOCX01000055.1:285501-375902 GCA_005959815.1 Sarcophaga bullata
ATAAGATAAGTAGATAAAATATTAATCCAAGTAATTAAAAAATTCGTTACAGAAATTGTGGCACCCGCACCTACATTGCACCGATAAGATAAAAATTAAAACGAAGAAAAAAGGTTCCTGGTGAAAAAAGAAAATAATAAATAATTACGTTCCCAAAAACTAGGTTTTTTAGTTTTGAACTTAAAGAGCTGTAGGGCAATTGTTAAAATTTCATTTGAAAATGTAAACTTATGTGAGGTACTTGTACTTTGAATTATTGGAAGAAAAAATTTCCAATTCAGGTGGACGATGTGTATACCATACACTAAAGAGTTGCGAGGCAAAGCTGGAATTCATGAGAGGAACATCACCCAAGTTTACGCCAGAGATAATAGAGTATGAAGCATGGCAATATATTATTAGGGCCGATGTAGTGATGGACGGAAGTGGAGACAGTGAACGATGGATAAACCAAGCTCGATATGCCAGTACATCGTACTAGAGTAAGCCCCCCTTTTGATATATTGCCGAGGTTATTAAGGATGCCGATTTTTTTTTTTTTTTTGTAATAATCCGCAGCATTAATTTGAACATGGAGTATCAAATGAATATTTGACGTAATACGTTAACCAAACACATGGCAACATGCAAGTTACTGAAGGCCTGCAGGAAAGACTGGCAATTTTTATTCTCCACTTTTTGTTAGCTTTCGTGGCATTTCTATGTAGACGTTGTTAGTCACCTTAGTTTAGTAGGTAGTGTGTTGGCTTAGTAGACGTAAGACCCAAGTACAAACGCCAGTTCAGACATTAGAACGACATATAACATATAATTATTACGAAGTGATTAGTTTAGAGCTTATGCTCATGGTAGTGTAACATTTTAGAGCCTCTGGTGGGATCCGAAGCCACAACCATAACGTTAGTAGCCTAGCACAACTAGGGCACTCTCTCTCCGTATTGTGTTTTTCCATGTTATATGGATGTGTGTGGAAGACTAGTTACCGTCTTAGTTGCTTAGTTGATTTTATTCTAGAATACAAAATTCTTCTTTTATCGGGTCTTTCATTAAGCATTTTCTATCTTTAAATTTAAATCAAACTGAATGTGTATGAGATAATATTGAAATTTTTTATACGTTTAAAGGACTTATTGGTGACCTTGTGTTTGGACCATAATGTCGTTCTAATGAACGCCACAGCTTCATATTCAATTTTTGGTGGTTGGAGCATAAATTTTTCTGAATTTGAGCGATAGCAAGAGTTACATATGTTGGGTTTGATGACCCATATATGTGGGATATGAAAAAGTATAACAGGATCAAATCGCGCTATCTCGGGCGCCAGTCCATAAAACTTCCACTTGAGATGACCATACCCTCAAATCGTTGGTGTCCAGATCATACAATTCAGGCCAAAACTATGCGTGCTCCTGGTTGAAAGTGAAGCACTGGCCAGCCAACATCGTTCTCAAAGTAATATGGCCAATAGTAAGCAGTGACTTTTTCGGGATCTATTGGACGCTATTTGACCTCAAGTGTATTGGTATCTGTCCCTAATACGAGAATTTTATTTGTTGATGTGTGATGGATGTTTTTGATCAAACAATTTTATTATTTGCACATGCTGTTGAAGTCATCCATAGCTGAAGTGACAGATGTTGCTTTAAAAGCATAGTTGTTATCAACTGTCAAAGTTCAAAAGTCCCTGTTGAAAGTGCCGATAGAATATCTTATAATCCGATGACTGATTATATTCATAAATTAAATTTTCGTTTATGTACCACGGTTTCATAGTTTTAAAATGAATTTTCTAAACATTTTCATAATTTTCTGTTTAATTAATGAATTTTCGATTTTTTATTATTTTAAGGGCAACTTTACCGGTGCCAGTATGAATCCAGCCCGTTCTTTTGGTCCAGCCTTGTGGAATTCAAATTTTAAAAATCAAGGCATCTATTGGTTTGGTCCACTTGGAGGTGCAGTTTTTAGTGCATACACCTATAAGTACGTGTTTTGGCGTGAAGCTGTCCATTAATTATGCCAGAATTCTAAAATTTATTTTACAGTTATTGAAATAAAATATTAAAAACAAAAACAAAAGAAATACAACAAAAACACTTGACACTTAAATTTAATCAGGCGTTCTAACTTGCCATTGATTTCTGGGCTGTTTGTTATCAATTTGCGAAAGAGTCGATCGATTATCGGACTAATGTTAATCGCTGTTGCGTAGAATAAATGATCTTAAGAAATTAAGTCGAGAGGATATGTTATGATACGGTACTTAAGGAATATTTGATAAATCCATCGTTACTTGCGTCTATACAGACATCAAGGTTAACAAATTTTGTCAATTTCAAAGAATTGGATCCAACCAAATGGCTTAATAACGGCATGGGAGGACAAAGAAATGTTTGCAAACCAAATCATTACACATTACAGTGATTTAGGCATCACATGTAAAGGTGCTTGAGATATTATCCTGAAGATGAAAGTGGAAGGTGTATATAATTCTCATCGAAGTGTACTACAAGTCTAGTATGAAACTTTTTAACTGGCAGATCTTTAATTAATAGATGTCTTTAGTCAAGCTTTTGGATTGTGTTCTGTATTCTCTACGTATATGTATTCTCTTTTTGGACTCAAAAGCCTGAAGCTTGTCGACATATAACCCAAGGCTTGCAAAAAAAAACAAGCCTTGCTTCAATCGAGGTAAGGCGACCAAAGAAATAATTCTTTGAGTTGACGGCAGTCGTTTGGCCCGCTTCGTTTTCAAAAAATAAGAAGGTCTTGATGGGGCCACCTTCCAATAAAAATTTGAGTTTCATCTTGCTTTCCAGATTTCTTCAGTGTGTAACCTAACACATTAACAAGGCTTGCTTAAATCGATGTAAAGCGACTCAGAAATAATGCTTTGAGTTGACAGCAATCGTTTAGCCCGCGTCGTTTTCAAGGTCTAGATGGGACCTCCTTCCAATCAAAAATTTGCGTTTCACCTTGCCTTCCAGATTTCTTGAGCGTAGGTTACACACATTGGCACTGTTGCACTGTCTGCTCTCTGTGTAGAGAAACATCTTTAAGTCTTTTACTAAAGTTTCCGTAAAGACCATCGATTGTTTTGCACTACGTTTGACAGACGCTGTGAGATACTCTGCGACATTTGCAGTTAGCGCTGTAATATTTGCAGCCTGACAAGGCTTAGCAACTTATCCTAAATTCATGTCCTGCCAATACTACTAATAACTTAATGCGGAAAAAAATTTAAACAGTTATTCCGTCTACTTGGCGTGTACAGCGACGCATGTCTTATTTATTTGTTTACTTTACAAATGTCAAAGTTGAACTGTCATTTACGGAAATTTAGCATCTTTTGCTCCATCTCGTATAATTGAAATCAGAAAAACCGTAACTACTGGCCCAAAATACAGTTTGCCTGGCAATAGCAAAGATCTTTTAAAGGTTGTATGTTGGCCATGAATGAAGCAACTTTTATGGTTCTGTGAAACAGAAACAAATATTATAATCATGTGTGGTTAGAATACAATTTAAGAAATAATTCAGATCACAGCAGGGTTTAGGCCTTGATAACAGCCAGTGAATGCTTGTTACTACTTTGCCTTGGTATAGAACGAAAAGATTACAATCGTATTATATTCAAGGGTCCAGTATGAAGACGAATTCCGAAAGTTCAAAGGATGTGTTGTTATAAGCGGAGATACGGGATAACCGAAGCAATGAAGACAACACAAGAACATTGAAAACAATACTCTTTATGCAATCGATTGAGATTGCAGGTGCGATATGTGGCTGAATTTGTGGCATATAGTGTCTAGACTTTGAGTAAATGAATCAACGGAAGTCCCAAAACCATCATCAGGATACAGCTGAGACACTGATTATGATTTCTGTCATATTAAATGCATCACTATTATCCCAGATTGACGTCCTTGGTCAAACGGCTGCATGGTATAGCTGTCTGTGGGGATTTGTTGCTACACGGATGGCTTTAAACACGGAAAGAGGACGGGCATGGGCCTCTATAAGAAAGAATCAATTAATAACTTGGTTTTCTGCTTGGTGAACAAAAGGTTAAACCTTGTAACTCAAAATCTAATGGGTTGTATTCAGTTCTTCCTCACATGTGGAGACATGTGAAATCGATTCTGCGTCTGCCAATAGATTTTAACGTCATTGTATCCAGAGTTAGCCTCGCGTGTGTATAAAATATTTAATTATCGCGTTATTATAGTGCTAATCTCTTCAATTCCGTATGTATTTTGACGTATTGAAGTGTTTTTTTTTGAAATCATCTTTCACTGCTCAAGAGGCGCATATTTTTTTGTTTTTGTTTTTTTTATCAAATATTTGTGTATGAAGTATGGCAATACTTTTGTATGTGATAGGTGATATCAGCAGAATATGATCTTAAAATTTTCTAGCCAACATTCTTCAATCAGATCAGAATTTTTTTTTTTTTTTGGGTATTTTTAAGAACTTCGCCGCAGAAGGTGTAGCTTTATAACGAGTGAGTGTATGTATACATGTACATATGTATGTTGGCAGTGAAGATATTCAATGAAATGATAATGGCTTCGATAATTCTTAGACGAAATATTTAATTAATCGATTAATATAATGAACGCCTCTGCAATAAGAACCTGAGGTGGTCTGTGTGTTTTTTTTTTAAAGGGAACGAAACCCATATTAAAAGATTAAATGACTCTAAACATTATAACATTTAAATTATTGTCTCTAAGAAAGAAATCAATTCATTTGTTTATTTAATCGATAATTTTTTTTAATAAAAAATTAGCATTAATTAATTGCAATCTGCATTAAAGAGAAAGAAACAAATGTTGCATGAAGTAAAAGTGTTATGGTATGGTGTTATGGAAATATCACGTTTATTTAGTGTCATAATTATCATGTCTTTCACTAACAATTATTATTAGAGTTTCTGAAGAAAACAACAATTATCGTTATCGTATATGCTTATTGGTATACCTTCCCAATATTGAAATGATTTTAATCACAAATCAATCACAAATTTAGTTCACACTGGTCATACACCAGCGTTTAATAAGAAAAAAAATTTAAAAAAAAAATTTCTTTCCATTCACTGTAAAGCAACGCAGAGTCTTATAATTGTTTTAGGCGTGTACAGACGCATCGGTAAACGTAACGTTTTGGTAATTTTAATCAAATCGAATTAATTAATATTTGAATTCAACAATTGTCGCAAAATAAATTCCCTAAAATGTCTGCAGTATTTAGGAATTTAATCAAATGCTTCTTTTCGGAATTTATCGCAACTGCGTTTCTAATGTTCGCTGCTTGTATGGGCGCTTGGGAATCGCTCATATTTCCCAATACCCATTTTCAAATAAGTGTTAATATTGCTTTTGTTGTAATGTCTATAGTACAGATATTCGGTCATGTCTCCGGCGGTCATATCAATCCAATTGTTACTGTGGCGGCCTGTATTAATGGCATTATAAGTGTACCCATGATGGTGGTGTATTTTCTTGGTCAGTTTGCGGGTGCTATTGTTGGTTTTGGTCTTCTCGAAAGTGTCTTGCCAATGGTACCGGACGGTTTCTGTATGACTTTGCCCAATGAAGAATTGAATTTGGTGCAAGTGTTTGTAATAGAATTTGTTGGTTCGAGCATGTTGGTTGCTGTCTGCTGTGCCATCTGGGATTCGAAAAATGCTAACAAACATGATTCTGCTCCAATACGTGTTGGTTTCACTATGGGTTCGTTAGTGTTTATAACGGTAAGTTTGTAAAATATTTACATTTTAATTTTTAAAGTTTTTTTTTTAAATTTTTTTTGTACAAATAACTTTGCATTTGATTTGATGCGCCAACTCTCCGCTAATCGATCACTTATAGTCCTTCAAGGAATAATTAGCATCGTCAGAATCCTGTATACATACATACATAATTGGCCATTAAAACCCTTCAGTCAGGATTACGGCCTAGCTTCTCACACCACTTATGTGTGTGTGTTAATTTTATATACTGAGGGCGGGACCTACAGTTTAAAGTCGACTCCGAACGACAGATTTTTTTGAGAAACTTTTCATGGCAATTTTATTTACTCTCAGAGTTTTTGCCAGAAATCTGCTGAGAGGAACCGCCGAAGCAATGTTTTTTTCTTATTTCGTTTTTGATATCTGACCGGGGATTCGAACCCTGGCCTTTCGTCTAATAAACCAACACACTACCAACTAGACTACGGCGACTTCATACTGTATACTCTACATGAATATTGTAGACTAGTCTAGTGTAGTCTAGTCCAGTCTAAAATTAAAACACACAATATAAGTGGTGTGAGAAACTAAGCCGTTTTCCTGACTAAAGGGTTATAATTACCAATTATGTACGTATGTTATGTTATGTACGTACGTATAGTTTTCATGAACAAATTGTGAGGATTATAAGGCATATTTTTTGGATTTGAGAAGGTGTGGGGGGGGGGGGCGCATAATGAGCTCAAGATTAGATGAAATTATTTCAAGCTTATTGTTAAGGAAAGCTTACAAAAATTTAAGAGAAGTGTATAGAGCTCAAAAAGGAAGACGCTAAGAAATAAAATGAGTTTTTATTCAAAATCTTGTGTTTCAATAACAAAATTGTAATCTATGCAGCCGTATTTTGTACGAAAAATGTATATGGTATATACATACGTGCATAGATTAAGAGCTAATAAGTACAAATAGGATCATATTTATGTGTAAGCTTCAAGGAAAATTATTCTCAGAGTTATGACATCTAGTTTATCCTAAAAAATATGGCCGAATAATACGAATCGTTATTATTATCGTTATCGTTTGTTTACATTACCTCATGTTGAATTCATTTTCCGTTAATTAAAAATAAAAAATAAAATTTTTTCCATTTTTTTTTACAGGCTCGTTTAAGCGGCGGTGGCATGAATCCAACTCGTTCCTTTGCACCTGCTCTATTGCTGTCAAACTTCGATTATCAGTGGCTGTATTGGGTATCGCCTCTCTCGTCAGCTGTTGTTACAAGCTTAATTTACATTTTCTTCTTTAAGACGCGCCCATCAAAGGAGACCAACGAAACTGTAGAAAAGCCATAAAATTTTCTATTAAAACGAATGAAATTTTCAAAATCTAAGTGAATTTATTTATACTCGTAATAATAAATTATTCATAGTATTTGTATTTTAAGTTACGAACGATTGAATACGATTGTATCGACTTTTTTTTAAATATGCTGGTTGTATTTAATAAATTATTGAAATATTAAAAAGAGAATTCGATTTTATTCAATGTGAAGTTAGAAAGCAATTGAAATTCCTTTAAAAGTTAGGTAGAGAGGTAAAAGGGGAAGAAACCCTCATCCAACCGGAAATCATTCACGATCAATTTATACTTTCCTCTTAACTGAGTAATTTCTTGGAAAGTATCTTTCATAAAAGCTTTGCTTCTTATTTGCTAAGCATTGACACAGAAAGTCTCCCCTAAATTTCGATATTCTGGCATTCGGAAGGCTTATTTCCCTGGACACCAATGCTCTCATTGTCTGACTGTCTTCCAGTAATGTTTTTAAAATTCATAAAATACTTACACTATCCCTGATCATACGGTACGGCCTGGAAAAGTTTCTTATGCTTCGTAAAACTTTATTATGATGGAAGCACAGTCTGGTTTCTTGTTATACAATAAACATTTCAAACCGTTCGTGTTGCAACTAAACCCTACGATCAGTTGGGCAGTGTTCTGTTTCACTAGGATTGCCAATCCAACAACAGTAGTAAATTTTACCCCAAAACATATCTACAACAGCTACCTGGTATTAAGGAGAGCATAGCATCAACAATGGGTTTCTATGGACCAAGGCAATCAATAAACAATCTAAAGCATCTTCATAACGGCGGTTGTGCTTGTGTGTTCATTGATGTGGCTTTCTGTAACTGCCACGAGGGTCGAGCAATGCTAAAACTTACCGATTTAAATGCCTATCACCTAATTCTAATGGCAAGACCTGCAACTCAGATCCATTTATTTAACTTGATGTACTTAAAGAGTTAAACTAAATCAATAAACGATGTCGTAGAAGTCGTGTAATATTCTTATTTTCTTACTTAATTGGTCTTAACAACCCCTTAGTCAAAATTACAATCTAGCATCTCACACCCCCTATATTGTAGATGTTAACTTTATGCATGAGGTGCGTAATCCATAGTTTAATGTCGATTCTAAACAACATATTTGAGAAACTTTTCATGGCAATTTTATTTTACACTCAGAGTTTTTGCCAGAACACTGCTGAGGGGAAATCGGGAAATATGAAAATATTATTTTTATTTCCTTTTATTGGAAATGTCTGTACTGGGGCCTCCTTTGTAATAAGCCAATACAATTTCAACGGTGACTTCGTGTAAATGCCATTCGACGGAATTTATATTTTTAAGGGCAAAAGGGAAAGGAAGTGATTCTTTACAGCCCTACAAAAGTGTAATCATAGTACAATCCGTCGGTAATTTTCAGATTGACCAGAATTCGGGAATTGCAGCCCTTCGCCTGTCACTTGCAATTGAATATAATGATATTCCGCATAGGTAAACCTTTAAATCGTGCATATAGAATCTCCATTTTATAATCTTAAAAAAAAAACATCATAGGCAACGCCATTGAGGGCGGATGGCATTGCCACCACCCACACCCTGCACTTGATAACTCGTCCGGTCGTTTATTTCTGTAGGAACGTTGCCCGAGCATAGAGAGTGATGGTATTGAATTCTTTTTTTTTTTTTGTCCTCTACCGAGAGATGTACAAACAAAGGTCTATACTAACCGTATTCTTATTAACAAAAATACAAATGCACCCACCATTCACCTCACCTGATATTGAAGTGAAGAAGCTTCCTTAAGGGCTAAGGACATTCGCCTTGAGCTATTAGATACAGCGCGGTCTTGATCAAGATAAGCCTCGATTGCGGATGAAACCACACAATTTATTATTCAGAATGCGCAAACCCCATTATCCTAAGATCTCTTCCAGTAGGCCAACCAAGTGGTAAGATTTCATGTTCAAAAAAAAAAAAAAAAAAAAAAGAAAACTGTAAGCGATATATGGAAGTCGCTGTAGCCTAGTATGGTAAGTGCGGCTGGCTAATGTGACATAAGACCATGGTTCAAAACCCAGCTCAGATATCTCAAAATGAAATATGAAAAAATAATTCTTCAGCGACTTGTCCTTTCGGTAGTCTTTTGGCAAAATACTCTGGAAGTAAATAAAATTGCCACCGAAACCTGTCGTTTTGGAGTTGATATGAACCTGTAGGTCCCATTATTCATACATAAAATTAGCTAAACTCAGATCTATGATTGCAATCCATTATCGATTGAAATTGTTATTTTCCAATAATAGAATATTATTTCACTAGTTGGTAGGAAATCGATTGTATCGTTAGCAAAAGAAAGATCGATTATCAGGAATTAATTGTGTGTCACCAAAGTAAAATGCCGTGAAGATTCCCCCCAAAGTTATAAACAAAAAATAATTAAAAAATATTTGAATTAAATGGACGATAAGAAATGTTTAAATGACGAAGAACTATTTCTGTTGATGAAATTAATATGAGAACTTCTAGCATATGTCGTCACATGAATTTCAAAACAGCTTAACTGCAAGCAGTAGTTGCCGTTGATTACCAATAGCTTTTAAAATAACGACCGTATATGTGATGATCGATCGTTAATAATCGAACATTAATAATTAATCGATTACCAAAAAAAATGTTATTAATGACACACTAATATTCCGTTTTGTCATTGAAAAAAAAAAAACAAAAACAAAAACAATGGTGATAACTTTGAATATCGCTGTTAAAAATAAAAAGTTTTTAAGCCCTAAATCAATAATAGATTGTGGCGGTACAATATGTTTGTGCTGATGTTTAAAGTACTTTTTAGCAATCTGATTAACTGTGCACTTTCAACGGATCAAAATCAGCCCACCGTTATAGAGGGTGTTTAGATCACATAACTGATCACTGGTAATAATGAATCTCATTTCGATAAATAGTTTCCTCCCTTTTCATTAGATTCGTTTCATTATCTTGAGGAGTATACACCGTTTATATGTAAATCCAGGAAGAGACCTTAAATGTTTTTTTTTTTTTTTTCTTAAGAAGCAATTCTTTGTTAAGAAGGAAAACGTTTAAACTAAAATAATTGTTGGGTGTATTGTCGTATGCCATCGGCTTAAAACAAAATTTATTACAATTAAGTTTTCTTCTTTTTTTTTTTCTTTACCGCGGTTCAATAACCGATTTTATCAACTTGAAATTCCTTGTTTTACAATGTTGTCGAGTCGAACACGATAATTTTCGTAAATAAAACTTCGATTAATTTTCGACTTTTGAAATGCTTATCTGTGACTGCAAATGATAATAAATTGCACACACCGATTGATAAATGAATTGATTTTGAGATTTAAAAACGTTAAGAATAGGGAAGATAATGCAAGTGATAGTCAATATTTCATTAAAAACAAAAAAAAAACGACAGTTTGGGGAAAGTATACTTCGTCTCGTATATGTTTCCTTGCACATGTTTGTCTTTGGGTACACGATAAACAAATTTATCGGATGCATATTCGTTGAGAAATTCGAAAGCACTTGTTGTTATGCATTAATAGCCTCTTGGACTGCCCAAGCCATGCATCAATTATTAATATTCAGCATGTTTACAAGCCTTTCGTCAGCTATTAACAATCATTTGTATTGAGATTTTACTTGACATTCTTCTCATAAAGATTTCGTTTCATTTAAGGGATCCTTTGAATGAAGGTGTAGTAAAATTTCATTGGTAAAGAAAGCTTAAAATAATATGTTATTGACCTTAATGAGGTCATCTACGTATTATTTTGTTGAACAACACCGTAGTCGAGTAGGTAGTGTGTTGGATTTTTAGGCAAGAGCCCGAAATATTAAACTTGGATAAAATGAAATACGGTGATATCCTCTCAGCAGAGTAAATAAGATTGTCATTAAAAGTTTCTCAAAAATCTGTGATTTGGAGTTGACTTCCAAACTGTAGGTCCCGGCACTCGTGTATAAAATTAACACAGAAAACATGGGTGGTGGGCGAAACTAGATCATAAACCTGCATAAAGTGTTGTAATCACAAATTAAATAAGAGTCAGTTTTGGGTAAAGAGTTTTAATAGCTGACAAGTTTTTTTAATTCGTTTCGTTTCCTTTAAGGGACATAGAACTGTTCACTGTTCTTAATATTTCCCTGTTCTTTTGTTTCAATTTCGTTAAGCAGCTACTCCTGGGATGCCTATATTGAATGGTTTAAGAAACTTTAATGATTAATTTCTGCTCTAGGATATTAGATGTATTACACGGACGGAACTGAAGAATTCTTCTTTTATTTAATCGAAAATCATGATTAACATTTTATCCCATATTCCGATGAGAGATTCAAATTTCCTTCCGTTACAACAATTTAGCAAACTCCTTTGACTTGATCAGAGTCTACACCTCTTTCTATCTTTCCTTACGCTCGAACTTTTTTTTCAAACTGTACAGTAAGGCAAGCTCATCTGCCTGTTCACTTGTCCTGATATTCGGGAAACAATCCAGCTGATTAGACTTGTCCAAGCAGGAACATCTTAGCTAGTTAGAGCTCATTTAAGTGAACATCTTTCGGTGGTGTTAACTTTCGATTGAAATATGCCTTAGATTTTTCCAATGTGTGCCAAATATTTAATTCTGTGCGCAATCAATACTCTTCAATACTCTTATCAGTCATTGAACTACAGAAAAGTATCTCTTCTACCGTATTTAGCCAATATTGGAGAATATTTCATAACATATTTTAGATTTAGATTTTATTAAGAATGCAAGGAAAAGCTACTCACACCAATTGGTGTTATCCCATCACGCAGACTGCTTAGTCTATCCATTGAAAAGATGGTGGATATCGTTGTACTACATGCTACGCATGACACATTCCATGCTACGCATGACACATTCTCCTGTGGCATCACAACAGGCCGCTATGCGTGCTCAAGTGTGCTTTTTGATATCAGAGCTACCACTCCAACCTAACCTAGCCTTTCTCAAGAGATATTTCCGAATTATGATAATATTTCTTCAACTTTAGCATTCCGCCGCATACAAAGAGGTATCATTCCCCAATTAGAATACTTATTTATAACGCCTGCATTAATTTGAAATCAGTTGCCTCGAGAACACGAAAGACTTTCCACACAAACTACTCTCAACAAAAATTTCTTTTTAAGAATTTCAGCAAATGATTGTGAAGTTAATTTTTTTATTGAAATTGTTTTAATTTATCTAAGGACTCATAAAACAAATCAAAAAAAAAAAACTTTTAAAAATGATTGGCGTATTTAAACAAATAATTCAGTGCCTACTTTCAGAATTTATTGCCACTACGTTTCTACTTTTCGCCGGTTGTATGGGCTCTTGGCAGGCAATTAAATTTGCTGACACGAATTTTCAAACCAGCCTTAATATGGCTCTTGTTGTAATGATAGTCGTACAGTGTTTCGGTCATATTTCGGGCGCCCATGTAAATCCAGTTGTTACTGTAGCTGCTTTTATAAACGATGTCATCAAATTACCTATGCTGCTGGTATATTTTATTGGCCAATTTCTGGGCGCCATAGCTGGCTTTGGTCTCTTAATTGCTGTTTCAATGCCAATGCCTGAAAATTTCTGTATGACTTTGCCTAATGAAGAAATAAATTCTTTGCAAACCTTTGTTGTTGAATTTTTGGCATCAAGCATGCTAGTAACTGTTTGTTGTGCCGCTTGGGATACTCCAAATAATAAGAATCAGGACTCGTTACCAATCCGTTTAGGCTTGACAGTAGGATGTCTTATATTTTCAGCGGTTAGTATAACAATGCAGTTTGGTTTCTATGACATTAACTTACATCTTCACATCTTAATTTCAGGGTCAACTGAGTGGCGGCAGTATGAATCCAGTTCGTTCATTTGGTCCCGCCTTATGGCTATTGAATTTCGACTATCAATGGATCTATTGGATTGCTCCTTTGTCATCTGCCATAGTGACTAGTTTAATTTATAAGCATTTCTTTAGAACAAATCCACAAATTGATTGTGAAAAAACTTTTTATAATCCCCATTGAAATATAATTTCTTTAAGCGATGCCAAGGATGGGAATAATGGGAATCTTTGTTTAAAGTCGACCTTGAATTCTTGAATCAATATCGCCATTTTCTTTAAATATTTAAAATTGAGAATTGGTCTGTAAAGTATTTTTGGATAAAACTTTAATGCTACTTTAATTCTAGTGATATATTTTGAAAATTTTTCCATCAAGCACTGCAGTAAATTATAGACGGAAAGTATAATATCTTAACTAAATGACGTTGTCATCAAAAGCTATCATCTGCCGCTGTGATGGTGGAATTAAACATGTTTTTTCTTAGCCTATTTACATCGTTATATCGTAGTAGCTTCGTTTAAATAGTTGGTGCTTTACAAACTATTCCGTCAAACACTGAATATAACTTTCTTTCCCAACAATCTTGGCTTTGCAATTGCTTGAGTGGGGCATATAGGCCTTTGGCTATGATTTCGTTTTTAAATATTGTTAGGAAACTGTAATACAAACTATATGAAAATAAGCAAACAAGACAAACAGACGACAACAAAATATACACATCGTACGGTACACCGAATTACACTGACAATTTACGAGAGGGAGAACAAAACAAAAATGCAATAGGAAGACCGCGAAGTTGCCGGACATGAAGCAAGACTATAATTGTGAATCAGAATGTGAATAACTAACTGAGAGTTGTATTAAAAGTTTCTCAAAAAATCTATCGTTCGGAGTTGACTTTAAACTGTAGCTCCTGTCATTCATTTATAAAATTAACACACATACAACATGAACGGTGTGAGATACTAGGTCCTAATCCTGCTTAAAGAATTCTATTGATGAATTGAGTAAATTAATTAAAAATAATCTTTTCTACATCAATCGTAATAATTTCCATCAAAAACGCATTCGATGCCTTCCTAAAGCTTTTAAGTGATAGGGATGGAGGCAATCAATTTCTTTAGCTTGACTCACTGAGTCAGCCAACATCTTACCATTTTGGGTTGCGAGTGTTTTTAAATTATTCCAAATAATCAAGTGCCTCCGCTATTCCCCGATAGCTTGCGAGCCGGTCATACAGAGCCGGGTTAAATCGATTTGTAATTAAAGTAGACTGTTGCCTATAACCATTGGAACTTCTGGGGAAAGGGTTTTGCTGCGTTTAGTAATGCATGATGTTAAAGAAGGCCTTAAAGGTTGTAATGATTTTGCTACTAACAGTTAGCGCGACTTGACGTTGGACAAATCTAGCCAAAACATAGCCATTACCTTATCCACTATGATTTATTCAACACAATGTATCGATTACTTTGGCGACGTATAAGACAGGCAGGATTTTTTTGTTACCCTTTTTATGCAAAAAACATGTGTGGAAGTATTGTACAAACTGTTCAACTGTTTGGCAAAACTAACATACTCGTATTCACAAATGATTACATTTTGAAAACCAGCATGTCATTTTAACCACGTCTGTAAATATAAAAGGCCAACAACCATAGTCATGATAATATCATGTACAAATAACCTTCTATTCGAATTAAACCAAACCAAATTTAAATTCAACGAAACTTTAGTAAATTTTATCTTTAAGAAAAGTGAAATTTCATTCCAATGACTGAATGAATGAAGACATTCACTAGACTATCCCGTTCTCTGTTGTTCTTCCTATTCAAAGATTCCTATTCTCATTCGTGAAGTATTATCGCTTTGCTACCAAACATGTCATATTATTTGTTTGACTGTACACATTTAATATCCTTTTTTATTTATTTTTCTCTTATTATTTAGTCTTGTTTAGTTCCTTTTTCCTTTTGTCAGACTATAGGACAGCATCTATCTGTCTGTCTCTCTGTCTATTTATCTGTTTGTCTTTTGCTCTTTTGCTTGAAACGGTGTGATTTATGGCCTTTTGGCCTTTTTGGCACAACAACATTAAATACAAGATGGGACATCTTTTTACAAAAATTTTCGTTTTACAAAAATTTTTGTCTTCGAAACATAAATAAGACACTTTACCCATCCCATCCCTGCCTTCCAATTAAATACTTGCATTTGCCTGGTTTACTTGTCATTTGACAAAATATTTAAACCTCTCCTCATACACACTCTTGCCCATGTTAGTTAATAGTGTTTGCCGTCTCAGCATTTGAATTACAATAGTTGGGCTCCACTAACTCTAATTTGAATCGAATTTTTTTTCTTTGTATATTTTGTTGTTGTTTGCATTTTAAGTAATTTGCTGACTTTTGACTTTGAAATTGTCGTCTGTGTGTGCATTTTGGGTGTCCTTAAATTGAAATTGAATTATTTGTGTTCGATTTGAAAATTAGATATTCAAACCACATGCTGTGATTAGTAACGATATGTTTCTATATCCGTTTCCGTTACATTTTGCCAATGATGTGTTGCAAATAGAGGACAATTATTGTAGGATGTTATTGTTTACTGATACAGTTACAATGATAAGAACAATGGCGAAACAGTGGCAAAAAGATTTAAAATTCAAAAATTTTATTTCAATAAACGTTTGCACACTCTCTACTTTATTTTTACTTTGAATTTTAAGTTTAGAAACGATATTTTTTGAAAGTTTGTTGTTGGCTTAAAGGAGATAAAATAATGGCTTGAAAATTTGTGGCGTACAGAAATTACGCAAATAGATTGTACTTTTACTTTCCTACTACACAGAAGAGTCATCAGAGAGGCACTACTAATGTAGTCTAGCACTTAAATACATATCGACAGCTGTGAGAATTGTTTCTCACCACACACTCAAAATAATTCTGGTCAAATTGACTCACGACATTTATGTTGAATACAATTAAGAAAGCTGTAAACAACTCTATTAGATTTGGTATGCTGAAAAGGTCGCCGTAGTCTAGTAGGTAGTGTGTTGGTTTATTAGACGAAAGGCCAGGGTTCGAATCCCCGGTCAGACATCAAAAACGAAATATGAAAAAAAAATATTTCTTCGGCGACTTCCTCTCAGTAGATTTCTGGCAAGAACTCTGAGAGTAAATAAAATTGCCATGAAAAGTTTCTCAAAAAAATCTGTCGTTCGGAGTCGACTTTAAACTGTAGGTCCCGCCACTTATGTATAAAATTAGCACACACAACATAAGTGGTGTGAGAAGCTAGGCCGTAATCCTGACTGAAGGGTTGTAATGGCCAATTATGTATGTATGCTGAAAAGGATGCCATTGACTTGCAAATAATACCTATAGAGGTACAACTTTAGCAGATAATGTGTCGGCTCATTAGAATAAAGCCCGTAGTTCAATCTCCAGCTTAGACATCACTAACTGCAGCTTAGGCATTAACACAACAAATTGCCAAAACAAAAATACTTCTTTCGGGGACATCCTCTCTTTCAGCAGTTGTCTAGCAAAAAATTGAAGAGTAAATAAAATTGCCGCGAAGAGTTTCTGTAATCTATTGTTCGGAGTCGACATTAAACTGTAAGTCCCATTACTTATGGATAAAGTTATAAAACACAACATGGATGGCGTGAGAAGCTAGATCGTAATCCCGACTGAAAGGTTATAATGATCAATTAATATATTAAGTTAGCATTCACGAGTTTTTGAATGTCAAAACGATTATCTAGGTTGTATACATTACAGTGAAAAGAAGGGTAGGGAGGTGATATCACGGAAATAGTATATGAAATAACACACGGTTAAAAGACGGACCATTCAAGAATGGATAGATCAAGAAAAGATATTAAGACAGAATGGACATTTCTTCGTCAAGGACTGAAATATTTCAAGACCATAGTTAAACTTGAAACGTTTAGGCTGCCTCCTAATTGAACCCTATAGATCTGCATTAGCTTAAGCATTTTATTATGCAGAATCTTTTTAAAAACAAAGTGTATCTGATATCGAAATTCATTATCGAAATTTTTTAATCATTAAAGGTTTATTGATGCCATTATGTGAGGAATATGAGATCATTCAAATGTCTGTCACGACTTATCTGGCTGAATCGTATCCGAAATATCCAACTATTCATAACTCTGGTACATGAATCAGGTTGAATAAGATAGACGGTATGGGTTATGTTGGCTTCGGTGACCAGTTCACAATATTCACGCCCTAAAATCACTCGTGCGGAATAATCATTGTGGCATGAACAGTATTTGCTGGTGTCCAGATCATACAATTAAGGCAAAAAGAACTTGGTAATCATTAACTTAGAGTGCTGGCCGTTGTCAGTGATGATCTGGCCAACGAGATCCATAACAAACAGCGACTTCTTGAGACGCTGTTGTATCTATTGTGAATTGGCATCATGCCAAATTCGATAATTTGTGTGTTTAAGTATCTATTTGCCCAGAAGTGGGCCTCATTGCCGACGATTTTTTTCGATAAAAATTAGACCCAGTCGTCAACTGTGCCAGAGCCCATTCAGCGAACACACGTCACTGTCTTAGTCATCCGTGATGACTTGACAAAACACCCAGAATAAAAGGCCACTAATTTGATAGATGTACATACATACATACATAATTGGTCATTACAAACCTTCAGTCAGGATTACGGCCTAGCTTCTCACACCACTTATGTTGTGTATGTTAATGTTATACATGAGTGGCGGGACTTACAGTTTAAAGTCGACTCCGAACGACAGATTTTTTTGAGAAACTTATCATGGCAATTTTATTTTACTCTCAAAGTTTTTACCAGAAATCTGCTGAGAGAATTTGATAGATGTAGCTTCTACAAAATGCGTGTTAACAACTGTCAAAGTTCGGTAGTCCTTGATGCAAGGCCGTTTCCATAATACGGATAAATTATGTGACATGCTTCTGTATGTGATTTCAATTTTTTCTCCTTCTATTTTGATTGCAACGAACCATTTAAGTTTGGTGTCCAAGATCACAACAGTATATCGCAATGTTGTGGTACTGGATTTATATCGCATCTATGGGTACTTTAATCTAGTCAATGCGGATAGACTTTGCTTTAGTTGTGTACATTAAATCAATTAAAGATTTAAATATTATGAGAGATTTATAATTAAATTGTTACTAGCAGTGAAACAGTCCTCATCGATAGGCAATTGACATGCGGCATAGAATATGTTCCAGGAGGATGACTGCTTTTAATACTTTGAGGTCGGTGTAGTTGTTATAAAAAAAAAAATTAAAAAACACTCAAATTTAAACAATTTTAATAATTACAAATAAATTTATAGAATAGCAGTTCAATAAAATATTCGTTTGTGTATGAAAGAATTTGTTTTTTTTTTGTCTTCCACTTGCCACACAATATCTTATTGCCTCAAATATCAATTTAATTTTCGGATATTCAATGTCTATAAAGACAGACATTTAAATCACTTTACGCTTCAAATAGCAGCCATTGAAACAACAAACAGTAGAACGGTGAAAGAAATTTCCCTGAATTTAAATGCGAATACTTTTAAACGGGGCAACCTGAGGAAGGTTGGAAGAGATGGCGAACAAATTGTTGGCAAAATTTTTGTGTTTTTTTAAAAACCACTGAGTGTTCGTTTTTTGCTTTTGTTTTTGTTTTTTGTTTTTTGTTTTTTTTGCCAAGAAAGGAAGGCTAATGATGCTCAATTTAACATTGTAGTTGTTATTGTTATTGTTATTGTTGGTTTATTTTATTTTTTATTAATGCCCCACAACCCAAAATATCCGTAATGTGATTCCATTTAACAGACTCTGTCTAGTGGGTTTATTATCCTGACTTTTGTTCCCTTTCTTCTTCTTCTTCTTCTTCGTTTTTATTTCATGATTTAAAATACATTGTGTGTGTGTATGTGTGTGCGTGTACGAGTGCAAGTGTATGCCAATTGAAGTCTATGTTCCCGGTGTCTGTTTAACATGAATTTCAAGTGTTTTATTTGCCTCCTGTTCAAGTGGGGGTTTTCCTTGTTGTTGTTTGCCATTTAAGTTTATGTTCATAATTTTGTGGCATTCTTTTAAGTGGCTTAAATTTATTGGGATTTTATTCAAATTGCCATACACAAATAATAATTTAAATTATCATTATCATCATACAATGTGATAAAATCAATAATCGTGGATTAGATTTTGAAAACTTTTTCGAAATTCTTTAAAATTTCCTTTTGAAAATTGAAAATATTTTAACAAATTTTAAAACAATTTATATTTGGTAACTGTATTGTTGTTGTGATCAATTATTAATCTGTTGTAGATTTGGGAATTTTGAGCATTTTATTTTTGCTGCACTCTAAACCAACTAAGTTTAGGAGACCATCAATCACCACTGCGAAAGAGGTCACACACAAAACGGCTATAAACACAATACAGGCAACGCAGTAAGCGCAATAATTTTGCAATTGTAGCCTAAAAGAAGATGCATGCGTATTAATTATAATAAAGGCAGCAGCGACAGTTAATTAATACTTTATCAATGGTGCCACTCAATCCTTTTTCTTTGCGTTATTCTCTCAATGCTGCGAATAAAAATAGAAATTGGCTTAAAAGCAAAGCAGCAGAATCTTTGCTTGTTGTCGCGCAATCTTTAAAATAATCACTTCCATACACACACATATATTCAATGCTGCGTTGCGTTTATTGTGTTTATGCTATAAGTCCGACCTCAATCGTTCGGAAAATATTGAGAAGTATTCTCAAAAGAAGATACGGTTTAACCATTAGTGCTCATCACTCTTTTTCGACAGGCAGATCTACTGAGACTGTATTTGGCACATTGGTAGGTCACATTAAGAAATTTCTGACATACAAAAGCTACCCCATAGTAGAAAATCATTGAAGTGTAAAGCACTTCGATCAATGTCAATTTGGAAGTTTTTATAAGGACTCCCGGTAAACGGAAGTGATTCATTGTGAAGTTGAATACAGAACATTTGACTAGAAGAGTCATTACTGCTTCTATTGGGAAGTTCATAAGTCAACGGAAGTGGACCACAAGGCGACACGCAAACTCTCATGTTGCAGTGCAGCCAGGCCTTCAAGTTTATAACCGAATAGTGCTATTTGTGTGTGTCAATCCTTGTGTAAATTTTGTACTCTTCCCCAGACCATACAAGATATCTTTCTTTAACTTACCGATTCTTAATGAGATGCAACTATTCCTATCCAAAATTTGTACAATTTGGTGTCATTCTGAATATTATAATTGATATCGTAACATAAGTTAAAGGATAGTGCTGGGACCGTAGCGCTTTACATCTTCAACAGAGGCGGATGTAAGTTTTGAAGACTTAGACCGACCATAGCACACTGGCTGTTTACGGTGTATCCGATTCGTGGAAGGTATATAAAAACCACTGCCTCTGCCAGCTGACAGCCAGTAGAGAGTGGAGCTAGCGGTGTAATGCAGTTAAACACTGGCCTAGTCTCGACTGTGTTCATGCTACATTTCTAGGAAGACATAGACATACCCAGATCGCTATATGGCTATAACTTTTTGAATTGGACAATGGGTTCTAAAATTCCAATTAGAGACTAGAGATCGAGAGATCCTGATATTAAAGGCTGGCAAAACAGTGCAGTGTTGTCAGCTGGAAGTCATGGCTATTTCCAATGTGATAGAATGCATTACACTGCATTGGTTTTTTGTTTGAAACTAATTGGATTTTATGGAACAATCAGTCTGCAATTAAGCCACTAATTAATGCCTTTTCGTAGTCCGTTTTTGTTCATGAATGCCGCTGATTTCACTGGGAAATATCGAATCGTATAACGGTAAGTCTTATATGGGTTCCATTGGGAATTGCTTTACTGAAGCATTTGCAAAATCAAATTAAATGTGGAATAAATTTCAGGTTTACAAGCTAGCTTCTCACACTACTTATGTTGTGTATGATAATTTTATGTATGAGCGGCATGACTTACAGTTTAAAGCCGACTTCGAACGACAGATTTTTATGAATCTGCTGAGAGGAAGTCACCGAAGAAATACTTTTTCTTATATTTTGTTTTAATTGAGATGTCTAGACTGGGGTTTCAACTATGGTTTCACATCTAATAAGCCAATATACTAGACTACTAGACTACAGCGACTTACTGTTCCAATGTGTCATCCAATATTCGATCTGTGTTATGGAAAGGAGCATTTTCATTTTCAAATTTTAAAGAGGGACTTCAACGAATGTCATATTATTTCTGTTTTCTGTGTTTTCTGTATGAAAATACAAAAACAAAAAAAAAAAAAACAAAATGTTTTAACATACGTTCAGTGTGAAAATCAATTGTAATTATTTAAATTGGAAAAATTATTTTTTCCCCTTTTTTGTTGTAACTCTTTATAGAGTGTCACTAGAGCAAATCATGATAATGTAATGTGAAGTGTTAAATTGTCAATAATCACATGCTGAAATTCTACAACTGAAACACGTTTTAATTGCAATAAAACTGACTAACTAACTAACTGACTGGTTGACTTAACTGACTAAGTTCTTTAAATGCCAACGTTAATTTGCTTTTTAAAATTCTTAACAATTTATTAACCTCGTAACAAAATAACTAGAACGTGAAAATTTATTTTATTCACGATATTCTATGGGCGCAATTCAATTGTTTTGTTTTGTTGATTCAGTGGTCAATTGTCTGTGGGGTTATGTAGACACGGCTTGAAGTTTTCGAAATTTATAATCTTTTGTGTTCATACTTTATTAAGTATGAAATGGCCAAACAGATTTTATTAAAGAAGCGTTATTTGCAACTTTAAATAGAGCTTTTGGTTGGTATGAGTGCGTTGGTTGTTACCTGCCCATTTACACATGTTTCGTATCGTAGTAATTTTGTTTTTTTTTTTAATTTTTTTTTTTTTTTTTTTTTGGAAATTTATGACTTTCTCTTGAAAGGGAAAAATATTTTCTCTTTAATATTTTCTCGATGCCGCCAGATATGAAGGAAACAATAAAGAATAATGGAAACCCGTTGACAAAAGTGTCTCCCGCGTGTAAAATTTATGTGTGGTTCACCTCCAAAAATATTTGCCATTCTGTTTTATACTTTTAAACAGCCCAAGGAAAATGTTTTATTATCCACCATTACCAACCAACAACGTCATCAAATCCATAAGATGTTGTAGACTGCAGAACGTCTTCAGGGCGAGGGGGGGGTGGTGTATTCATATTCGTATGAACTGAAACTGACTGTCATATGTGTTCTTACGTAGTTTATCACGTTTACTTACGTTTTTGTATGTGTGTGTTAGCATGTGTTTGGTGTGCTTAGGGAAATAAAGGAAATTCTTTTGTTTTTCTTGAAAATATTTTCATTGGAATGAAATACTTCAAAGCTTAAGCAAAATAAGTTCATTTTCCACCAAGTGTCAGTAAATTATATTCAAGAATTTTCTAAAATTTATGCTCATTTTTTCTATTGTTTTTTCTATTATTTTTTTCTCTTTCTCTTCCTCTTTCTTCTGTGTTTTTTTTTTTTTTTTTTTTTTTTTTTTTTTTTTTTTTTTACTAATACCATGTCTTGGGGAAATTTCTTTAATAGGATTACTAATGGTAACAGTTTACTTAGAACAAATAAAACAAAACCAAAAACATCTCAGGCTGGTGGAATATTGGTAAATAGTTTGAAGGAAGGAGATTAATTATAGTCTGCAACACCTTCGGCCTATTGGCAGATACCTAAGCCTTCAACTAGACCTATTATGCGCTCACCATTGATACCACCATTATGGTACTAAACATATCGTCTGTATGAAGCCCTTATTTTGTATAAACTTCCTTAGTTCGGATGAGTTATGTCTTCTCTAAAAGAATGGGATTTCAAGATTACGAAAGCTGGGCAATGATATGCTCGAATGTAACCTGATGATTGCTAAGAATTTCTTCTATATAAACCGTCAAGTTTTACCGACTTTGTAAGTTGGTGGTATAGATTGCCTTTAAACCCTCTTGTTTCAGAAATATAATTCTGCCACCCTATTCTGGCATGCAGATCTCTCAAGATCTCACAAGACCTGGTATCAAACTTTACTCAAACGATCCCATAACTAATCTTGAATCAACCTTATAAGAGCTGAGTGTTCGGATAGTGAATTAACTGTCAGATGGTATAGCTATGTTCCATTCTCTAAGCTCATGTCTAACATCAATTGTGTTCATCGTTATATGATGTACATTTCAGATTGGATCATACCTGCCGATTTACCTTCGGACTTTGAATATTTTACTCTGGAACCAAACAACTCCTATCCTTTTCGCTACTTGAGTCAAGGATCATCCACAAACAGTTTTATTTCCCTATCTTCCTCCAAATTGTTTGATTCACTTGTGTATCACTTTATTATTGTTGTCGCAAAGAGATGCTATTCAATCTATTCAATCTTTATGGGGCATCTACATAATGTCTCCTCAAGAAATCATGATACCGCTCGGCCTTAACAAGAAAAATTATCTGCCCAGTACCTGATATGCTGCCACATGTTTCCTTTTGGCATGCATTTGTGCCTCATAGCTTCACAGTATTTATTCCAATATTTCATTATAATCATCACAGTCTCTACATGTTGGTGGCGGACATGTATATTTGGAGTTTACAGTGTTCGGTCAATAGGCCGTTTATTAACCTTAGTTATGATGCATAACTCGAATCGCTTTCTATTGTAATTCTTCAAAAAAAAGTTTTGATTGCCGCAAACTTATTTAGTCTAAGAAGAGTCTTTGCCTCTATTTCTCTTTCCTTTCGTTGAGTATATCTTTCTAAATATCTGAATTTACCCCACGGAACCTTTCCCATGAGTCCCATGGGTGACGCTTCTCTCCTCTCAGGCTAGTTGCCTGCCTATTGCTGCGTATTCCTACATTTCTTGGGACCCAGGAAGTGGTAATACTATTTTTCCTATCTAGATGATTCAGTGTGCCCGAAGTCGTCATGACTATCCTTCGAACTTTCAATTAAAATTAATTGAACATATCATCAAATGCAGTAAATTTTCGCTAGCAAGTCATACGGGAGTTTACGCAGGGAAAGCGAATATTTCACTTCCGAAATGGAATACTCGCTTTGATCCATTCGTATGGTAGGGAATTATTGCTCTTTTGAAAGGGTACATAAATAGTTTCCAAACTACTTCATACAATTTTAATACCTAGTTTCGTTGCAAATCTTTTCTAAAATAGCGGAGTCTAATGTTGTTGTCTTGGCGAAGGTCATTGTAGTATCAATCAGGTCACACGCCATAGGAGAGATTCCCATTGGCCCGGTTATACCAACCAATGTTAGTTTCTTATCTATGGAATTGTTACCGGTCATCCTCTTTGAAATTGTATTCTTCTTCTTAATAGGGTATTACAACACTTTAGTCAGGTTTACTACCCAGCTTCGCATACCATCCTTGTTGTCAATGTTGGAATTTTAACCATAATTCTCGGGACCTACAGTTTAAAGGCAATTTTATTTACTCTCAGAGTTTTTTCCATAAGGCTATTGTTCTTGAGAGGAAGTCGCCTAAAGAAATATTTTTTCATAAATCGTTTTTGTTCGAAATATTCGTGGTTTGAAGCGAGGGCACGAACCTAACAAGCTAACACACAACCCAATAGACTACAGCAACTTCAAATTGTATTCGGTGAGGCAATAAGGAACCACGTTCATTTTGACGATACGGGGATTATGGTACATGTCAGATTGGTAAGGCAGATAGAAGTCACATAAAATTGAAATTTTTTTTTTTGAAATTCCACCCGATTTAATTACGATTTCAAATATGAAACACGACTGTTTTATAAATTATTTTTTTTTTTATTTATTTTGTTAATTTTTTTTTTGTTTGTTTTTGTTTATTAAATATGATAACATTTCTTTTTAAGCTTTTCATAATCCATTTGGCAGTTGCCTTTTGTAAACGTTCTGACTCCTTCCATTCCGTTCCCTTTGCAATAACAAACGAAATTAATCTTAATTAATTACGAATGAAAAATATCTACCAACGTGCCAATATGCAATACAATTAATGTCATAACCGACACTTACCACAGTCAATACAATAACTCGTATCAACCCTCGTTCATTATTATTAACAACGCAGTCGTTAAAAACATATTTTAACACTTCAACAGCAGCTGATACACTTTCTACTTCAATTTGGCAAGAAAAATTTTTACCAAAAATTTTATAATAAAAGTTCACTTTAAACCAACGAATGACATCAGCAAATTGTTTCAAATCAATTAAATTGTCATCAACATTAAAAAAGAGAGAGAGAGAGAGAGATAAAAAAGGACTTTCAGGATGACGAAATGTCATTTTAATTATAATTGGCCGCAGAGATCAAGTTGCTTTCAGTTATCATCAGCAACGTTTGCAAAAAAAAAAAAAACAAAAAAATTTCTAACATTTGAACTCAACAAAGTGAAACAGCAGATGTAAGGTGGGCGTAATTTCTTTAAAAAGTTTTCAAATTTGATTATGCAAGAATTTAGATGTTGCAAACTAAAATACTCATGATTACTCGTATATTAATCACAACGCCACAGTTAAGACCTTCTGTTATGGCAATTAATACAGATTAATACGGTCTACTATGTAATCTGTTGGCTTACTAAAGACCTTTCCAAATTAATTTCTAATATTTTGGAAAGAAAAAAATTTCTATCGACCATCCATCTCAGTAGTGAGACTAATTTATTGCCATGAAAAATTCTCAAAATCGCCTTTATAGACGAAGTTAAACGGTGGATCGTCCCACTCATGCATAAAATTAACACACACCTTACATGGGTGGTGCGATAAGCTACGCCATAATCCTGATTAAACGATTGTAATTGTAAATTCTGAATAAATGGAATAGGAATTCAAAAATAAATGGAATTGAATAAAGGGTTAGAGATAATACTGTGGTCACCCTGAATTTTCTATTTCTTACGCACTCGTTTGTTGATAGTGACCCGTGCTGAATTATTTTATGCGCCCAACACTTAACTGATAACCTTTCCCTTCTTATCCAAACAGTTATCAGATTTAAATTGACCAAAACTGCTCAAAGCTGCCAGCAAAATTGTAAAACAGAAGCCATAATGCAATAGTGCTTCAATGAATCTATAAAAATGAACGGCCTACTGTATATTCTGCCATCGGAATCACTTTCTTCGCGGTTAATTTTATTTTTGATAGATTATCTGCTTTTTTTGCAGTTAAGGAAGATAGGGAAGTGTTGGCATAAAGTCTCTTGTTCTGGCAATGGATATACTGTGGTGCAGGCCTCAAAGGGATGCAGTTGCAATCTCTCGTTATTTAGAAGTAGCGAGGAATTTTGTTCACAGAGTACTTCTCTTCTTTTTTTTTCAAGAAATAAGGCTGCTAGAGATTTTGAAGATGATCATTATTGGGGGAGAGGGGGTGGGGGCAAGGACTTGTATGGATAAATGAAAGCCTTTTAATTTTCAAAATTCAAAATTTTACAAGACCCTTCTTCTTAAATCAAATCAAATCGTGAAAGGAAGTCGCATTGGAGATTTGAACTTTCCAATGATTACACTTTCCACAACTACACCACATAGACTGTGTGTGTGTTAATTTATATACATAAGTGGCTGGACCTACCATTTAAAGTCGACTTAAGCAACTTATCATAGCATTTTCATTTTCTGTCAGAGTTTTTGCCAGAAATCTGCTGAGCGGTAGTAACCGAAGAAATATTTTTTTTTCATATTTCAGCGTTTTGTTGGAGATGTTTGACCTGGAAATTGAACTGTGGCCTCACGTCTAATAAGCCAACACACTACCCACTAAACTACCACGACTGGGTGTAACCACGAGGAGTTGAAAGTGCTGATAAGATGGCTGACAATACAAACTGCAGTAAGGATTTGCACAAAATTTGAAAACAGATAAGAACAGATCTGTACAATCGCATTTCCGTATATAAAACCTCAACGAGAAGTGCCTATTAGGCAGAACGGCAGTCTTTAAGAAGCCAGAAATGACGTAGAATTTTACTCCTGTTGAACTAAATTTAGTCTTTGCAGCTCTTTACATACATAATTGGCCATTACAACCCTTCAGTCAGGATTACGACCTGGCTTCTCGCACCACTTATGTTGTGTGTGTTAATTTTATACATGAGTGGCGGCACCTACAGTTTAAAGTCGACTACGAACGAAAGATTTTTTTTGCGAAACTTTTCATGGCAATTTTATTTTACTCTCAGAGTTTTTGCCAGAAATCTGCTGAGAGGAAGCCGCCGAAGAAATATTTTTCGAACCCTGGCCTTTCGTCTAATACGCCAACACACTACCCACTAGACTACGGCGACTACTTAGCAGCCCTTTTGTCTGGATTATAACCTAGATTCTCACATAACCCTCCGATGTGTACATTAATTTCCTTGATGATGAATGGGTGCCACAATTTACCGTCGACTTTAAACGACTATTTTGAGAAGTTTTTCTTGGGTAAATTCGGAGTTTTTGCCAGAAGACTGTTTAGGGGAAGTCGTCGAAAAAAATTATTTTTTTTTCTTCTTATTTTTTGTTTTGTTTAAATCACGGGCAATTGTCTAATAAGCCAACACTTGCTTACCATACTACGGTGACTTTACTAAAAATGGTAACAAAATTATTATCCTTTCATGCAACGGATTTTCCGAAAGGAAGAAATTGCTTTTACACCTCACCACTCTTCTATAGATCACTTCAACTGTTGATGTGTAACAGTGGAGCAATTTTATAAAACTACCTATGTATTCTAAATATTGGATCTTTAAAAAGTTCAACAACTCACATATAAAACAAAAAGACAACAACAAAAATGATTTCAAAAAATATTTCATCACTTTAATGTGTCCACTTCTCCTGCCTATTCTTCTTTAAACACACGATTGAATTAAGTGACCCAATTCCTAAAATCTCTCATAATTTCATTACAAACAAGCATTCATAATAAACAATCATAAAAAAATAAAATTAAAACAAAAAAAAAAACAAAAAAAATCCGGCAAATATGTTGACTACATCTGTACATCTGTACAACGCTCCAATAAAACGTGATCAAAATTAAACCTCAAATGATACAGAAAAAAATGAAAATGAAAAAAATTCAAAAATAATAAAAAAGAGAAAGAAGAAGAACTGATTTTCATTACACCAACAGCAGCTGTGAATCGTTGGTAGATTCACGACAACAAACGTGGCAGACAATATGATATGATGTGCAGCAGGAAACCAAAAAAAAAAAAATGGTGGAAGCTTAACTGAAACTGTAACATCTGTGTCCATCCATACTTGGCAATACACATGAGAAGAAAAACTAAAAAAAGAAGAGAAACGAAAAAAAAAACTAGAAAAATTTCACACTTAAACCTCAGACACCAACAGCATGTAACAGAAGAGTGTGATGAAAATTATTATGAGAAGAAGGACAAAAAAAGTATCATATTTGTAGAGAGCAAAAACAAAAAAGGTCATGTTTTGTGGTCAAGTTAAGCAACTGTTACCGTAACGAACAAACTGCTTCATCATCTACTCTCGTAATGGCTTAAAGGGATGGCCGAATGTATACAAGGATGCTTGGGTTGGTCATCACATTTTCAGAAAATATTGAAAATATTTAAAAATTGTTATGAGAAAAGTTTTCTTGGCAAGCAAAAAAAAAAAAAAATAAAAAAAAAAAAAAAAAAAAAAAACAAGCCCAAAATAGTTTTTACGGTGCGCTTGATAGTGAATAATTTATTGAAAAATCATAAATCAATGCTGTGAAGACAATCCAAAAGAAAATATTTGTTGTATGTGACAGGACATGTCAGATTTAATAATGTTCCTTGAACGAAATATTTCTTTTTGGGAAATTTTTTTTTGTCATACACACAAACATAATTGTAAGGGATTATGGACCTAGTTTCTCACATGATTGGCGGGTATTACAGTTTAAAATCATGGTAATTTTGATAATTTGCTCTCAGTAGTTATCGAAGAAATATTTTTTTCATATTTTCGTTTCAATATCTGGCCTAGGGTTTGGACTGTGTGTGGCCTTACGTCTAATAAGCCGCCTACACACTACCTACTAGACTACGGCGACTTTTCTGTTTGCCAATATAACAGAAAACGACTTCTTAAATAAATTCGCCGTATTTGATAATGTTTACTGGTGGAAATAATTTCTTTTACAGTAGTTTGAGATAAGCATTGCAATTAAGCCAGTCAAAGTAGATTTCTGTTACAAGCTCTGGAAAGTTTCTCAAAAAATCTGTTCTTCGGAGTCGATTTTAAACTGTAGATGTCACCGCTTATGTGGTGTGAAAAGCTAGGCCTTAATAATATTGTAACGAGTGATTTGACTTCTTTTGACTTCTGAAAGATAAGCCGAATACAATGAACTTTGTTGTCGGTTTCAGGACGCAAACACCAAATATCGAAGATACCAGGAAAATTACAATATTGGCTCTATGCTTTATGTCCGATATGAGCGCCATTAATCAGTTAACACGCATTTGTTTCTTCGTTTAGTCGATTAAAGCGCTTTATCGCTTTATTTCCCCGGTCAGACATCAAAAACGAAATATGAAAAAAAAAATATTTCTTCGGCGGCTTCCTCTCAGCAGATTTCTGGCAAAAACTGTGAGAGTAAATAAAATAGCCATGTAAAGTTTCTCAAAAATCTGTCGTTCGGAGTCGACTTTAAACTGTAGGTCCCGCCACTCATGTATAAAATTAACACACACAACATAAGTGGTGTGAGAAGCTAGGCCGTAATCCTGACTGAAGGGTTGTAATGGCCAATTATGTATGTATGTATCGCTTTATTTCAAATGATAGATACAAAGAATTTTCAATACAAATGTCAGTCAGCTTCGCCTCTGGTGAAAGATAATTACTCGATCACCGAAGCCATCTCTACACCATGTTCGCAAAGGGCATTTACATTAGGCAACGAATGTTGATAAACCTGCAGTTCAGGCCATACTGCCGGAGAGTAATCACCTAATTGTTTAAGAAACTGAAAGACAGTGAACGAATGAAAAGAAAGCTAGGGGAGATGCTTTGTGGCAGACTTATATTCATCTTAGGAAAGAAACGGAATACAAAAGCATCATACTACCATGGGTTTTCAAAATCAAAAATTCAATCTTAAGCTGATTAATCTTCAGGATGCTTTAACAATTCAAGCTCTACGCTACTCCGTAGTTCATTAGTTTCGGATTATAATATAAGGTGTAGCGAAGTCGCCATAGTCTAGGAAGTAATATGTTGGCTTGCTAGCCAAGAGCCCTTGGTTTAAACCACAGCTTAAACTTCTCGAACAACACAGAATATGAAGAAATCTTTACTCTGCTAAAGACAGCTTCTGAAAAAGCTGTAGGTCCCATCAGTTATGGCTGTAATTAACACACAGCATATGCGGTGTGCCAAGATAAAGATAGTCGTAAAGCTGACTAAACGATTGTAATGGACAATTAGTTAAGTTAGCTAGCGAAGAGAAGTATATTATTTTCGCAAAAAATTATGAACTTTATTTAGGAAGATGTATCAGCATCTGATAGAGTAAACTTTAACAGAATGCAGCTCATTTGCTGATCAACTTTTTCTAAGAGTTTGATGGAATTTGGTCAACATGTTTATCAGTGGCATCACAACGTTATGCGTGCTCAAGTGAGCTTTTACTATCAAAGCTACCACAACAACCTGACCTAACCTAACCTAAATTGTAACAGGTATTCATCACTTGTCGCATCGTATAGCTCTTGTTCTATCCCATCGTTCTAGATGTTGGCGGTTGAGAAAATGACTCACCGTTTACCATTTGTTAGAGAAAAACTTGGATAACTTAAGTATGTGCACTATACCAGTCGAAAGCAATGATATTTACAAAGACACCATGGATGGGAAGACATTAACGGTCGTAGAAATCAATCCCAGACATAGAAAGAAGGATTACTAAAAATTATGGAAGAGGCAACAAAAATTTTAATTTTTTTTATAATTTCGGATCTCAACAGGATGTCCTTCATGTACAAAGAAAAATTAAATTGTGGAACATATAGTTCACGAGATTCGGACAACATCGAAGAGAAATGGAATTCAGGATTGGTCAGTTCAGAACATTCAGAAGGGGCTAGTTGCTCTTTGAAATTATATCCTATGGCACATACGTGGAATGTGGTGTGTAAGAATCCGTAATAACGAATTGATGCCAATAAAATGCTTCCTTCTTAAATACAAAGAACAGTTATATGCTACCACAGGCATCTATAAAATGTCTGGCTTCGAAATTTTAAAGATTTTTTAAAATCTTTTATAAATTTAAAGAGATTTTCCCTACTTATTCGCATCGTATAGAGCCAGTTTTTTGAATTAAATTCCACATTAAATCTGAACGATTATTTTCTTAAGCAGATTAAAGAAAAGTTTTTGAAAAATTGAAATTTCTTCCTCTCTTCTGTTTTTGCTGCATTTTCCGTTTTAAATCTATGTACGTGTACAGTGGCTGCTACTGTCTGGCAATAAACAATTGGCTTTTGTTGGTCCATATCTCATGGACTATCATTAGTAACACAGTTTTGAAGTGGAGTAGGAGTTGTTAATATCTATTATTGTTGTTGTTTTTGTTGTTGTTGTCATTACTAATTATGTTATATGAGGATTTTTATGGTCCGTTATTTATACGATGTACGATGTATTGTTGTTGTTGTTGCTTAAATTAACTAAAACAAACGAAGGCAACAGAAAAGTTTCGTTAATTGTTTTTTTTGTTTTTTATTTTTTGCTTCCATTTGAGGTCATTTATTTGCTTGGCTGGACTTTTGGCTGGACCTAAGAAGATTGAGTTGCTTTTCATTTGTTGGCCATCTGAGTGCTTGTGACTGTGAGTAGGTATGTGCATTGAATTAGACAATCATTTGGCATCATTTGTCCTGAGATAAACAATTCGTTAATGATCCTTAAAGGTTGTTACGAAATTATATGCGAGTATTTGTGGCCAAGCTTAATATCCTTAGCATCGGATTATCATTTTGGAAAAGCACAATAATTTTGAGAATTTAATTTCACAAGAAAATTTATTTTTAAAGTGGCTTGTGAGGTAAGCAGACGTAATTATTAATTTATGCCAACATTAAACAGTTCGGAAAAATATTAAACGTTTTTTGATCTTAATTCTTTCTCTCAATATTTAGGTACTCACTTCGGCAGCGAGATAGTTTCAATGAAATTAATGAGTTTTCCGTGTTTAGCATCACCTCACCAACTAACTATTGTAAGACTTAGAAATCGGCATTTGGTAGATGTAGGCAGACTCAGTTGCTATGCTGTTGTTATTGTTGTAAATTACGAAATTTGAATAAAATTTTTCGATTAACTTCTATCGAAAACTATAACTTCTGTTATACTCTTATACTGCACGTATAGTGAAAGAAAAAAGTCTACATACAGTGGTGTATGTAAACTTTTTTCCCAGTAATTTTTATCAAATTAAAAAAGGTGTTCGAGCCTTATTTAACGCATTCACAATGAAGAAAGTTTGGGGATAAAAACGAATATAAAAGAGATATAATCTGGAAATTATTAGAAAAAAATAAAAAATTTTGCTTTGTATGTAGACTTTTTTCTTTGACTGTATATTGTCCGCGTTACCCATTCTGATGTTTGGCTCATTGGTCTGGAAGACTAAATCAATACCCTTTTTGGTGCTGCTCCATATAATTATTAAGAACTTCTGTGATGATACTCGATACTGGGTCATTTGGTCTCTTAGATTATGTAAACTTATCTTGTCTCTTATTTGCATCGATTTTGTTATTTTATTACATACATACATACATAATTTGTCATTAGAACTCTTCAGACAGGATTACGACCTAGCTTCTCACACCGTTTATGTTGTGTATGTTAATTTTATACATGAGTGGTGAGACATATAGTTTAAAGTCGTCTCCGAACGACAGAATTTTTGAGAAACTTTGCATGGAATTTTTTTTTTTTTACTTTCCGAGTGTTTGCAAGAAATCTGTTGAGAAGAAGTCGTCGAAGAAATATTTTTTTTCATACTTTCGACGCTTGTTGGACAGTCTTCGATGTATGTGGCACATCCAACACTATTTGCCGCTTTCAACGAACAAATGTCTTGTATGAGATCTGGCGACTATCTCTGTAAATACGCCGTCGATATTTGTTTTTAAGATTTGTAGGCATTGATTTGCAAACTTTGACAATTGAAAACTGCCGTTTTGTTTAAGCTGTATCTGCCCACATTCAGTCAGGAATACTACCGAGATTCTCACACTACTTATGTTGTGTGTGTTAATTTCATCCATTTCATGGTGGGATTTACAGTTTAATGTCGACTCCGAACGACAGAATTTTTGAGAAACTTTTCATGGCAATTTTATTTACTCTCAGAGGTTTTGCGAGAAATCTGTTGAAAAGATGTTGCCGCAGGCATCTTTTTTTCATATTCCGTTTTGTTCGTTACCTACTAGATTATGGTGACATTTCATACTGCACGTACATACATACATACATACATAGTGTGTTTAATAGGAGTTAATTTGAAATTATAAAATAAATACAAAAAAAAAAGTGAAAATAATTATTAGATTGTGTTGTTAAAAATCATCATCAATGACACTAAATATTCAACAACAACAACAACAAAGAAAGAGACAAAAAAATAAAAATGAATAGAGAAATTGAACAAAAAAATAAGAGGAGGGGGTGGGGGGTAAACACAGAAACAATAATAATGAATGTAATGAAATATTAATAACATTTATGTATGAATCTATGTACATATAAATGTATGTTGGTTTAAATATGTGTGAGTTAGTGATATTTGCCATAATAATCAGCCACAAATGTATACGATGTTTGCAAAAGAAAGAAAAAAAAACACACACACACACACACATTTGAACTGTCTGGCTAAATGGCTGAATGGGACAGACAACAGTTAATTTAACAAGTTGTAAAAACAACAACAACAACAACTCCAAGCAATAACAACAAAATAATGTTTAAAATTATGCCATGTAATGTAAATGCAGACAAATGGACAGACAGACATATGGCTAGGCAGACACACAAGCAGACAGTCAGACATACAGAGTCAGAAACAGACAAACGGAAAAGTGCATAAAAATAGGTTTTGAAAATGAGCACAACACAACCAATGAATGAACGAACGATAGAATGGATGGATGGATGGATTGGCGGTTGCATGAATGACGACGAGCTGGACGGATGGTTGCATTGACGGATGGTTGCATGGATAACATTTCAATTAAAACATACTTCAATTAAGCGTTTTTTTTTTAGATGAAATTACAACAACAACAACAAAAAATTGTACAACAAAGCCGACAAGTGCAAAAACAAAAAGAGAAAATGACACTTTAATGAGTAAAAAACAAAAACAACAAAAACAATAAAATTAAAATAAAAACTGCAACACAAAGAGCTCCTAACGAAAGTTGTAACGATAAATAAAAATAATTATAAAACAACAACAAAAACAACAATACTATTATGCATAAGAAAAAAAAAAACTAAAAATTTATTAAAAATTCTAAATTGAAATGAGAAAAATTCAAAGTTTTAAGAGAAATATTCATGAAATAAAGAGAAATACCCAATTCTCTCCGACTTTGAGTTCTTTATGTGCGAATAACAAACTCTTTGAGTGTAAATACTGACGATGTGTTAGAGTTTGGAATTTGTCTCCAATATGTATGCATGTTTGTCTACATTGTTGTTAATGTTGTTGCCATTGGAGTAATTTTTGCTTCTCCCCTTTTTGTTTTGCTCTTTTTCTTTTGGCAACAATTTGAATTTGTTTCACTCCAAAACGCAGTTCAAAAAAAATGATGCAATAAGCATTTGCTGCAAGCGAGGGCATACGTTTATAAAAGAATGCGTTTTTTTTCTAAGAGAATATCGCTTATTTTCGTCCAAAAATTTAAGGAAGGTGTAACCAAATTAAAGTTGTATGCTCGTAGATTCTCACGCTACCCACTAGACCAGTGAGGGTTATGATTTTCGATTTCTTTACTTTATTTCCATTTGCTTTATTCCATTGGTGTTAATAAAGTAGGCTGTTGGGTGTACTATCGCAAACTTGCAGACTTTCATTCATATGGCTGCCGCGCCTGGCCTCACAGTAACTTATTCGATCGGATCAATTTCCGTGCACTTTTACGAGTGTATGGGGTCCTATCTCAACAATATTGGCCCGCAAATGTTGGCCTTCAAATTCTCAATTGTCTCTGATTTGTCGGCATAACACTTTCCTTTAAACGGGCTCCCAACGATGTCAAATCGCAGCTAATTAAACGGCTATCAAACGTTTGACGCAATAAATCGATTGTATCATGAGATGTATGGCAAGTTGCAGCCACCGGTTGAAACCAAATATTATTCACATCAATAGCATGAAGATCAAGTACAAAAAATCGCTTATCATGGTGCGATAGGTCCCTCCATTGACCGTAATGGTTACACCGTCCGTATTTTCAAAGAAATATGGGTAAATGATGCCTCTGCTCCACGATTTATTCCAAACAGTCACTTCTAATGGGTACATTAGCTTCTATAAGACCACGGGTGAGTTTTCTAATGTCAAGCTGTCAAAGATAGTCAGTCCTGAAAAGGAAGAAACTATGATATGTGCCAACTGTAAGGTACAAGCTTCTTCCATATCGCATATAAGGTTCTTACGGGCTTATTATGTAAACGACTAAAACCACTCGTCAGAACACTCATTTAACCTTCTCAGTGCGCCTTCTCACCTGGTAAGTCCTCCATCGACTAGAACTTCTCACTACGTTAAATCCTAGACCTTTTTCTCGATTATAAGGCAGCCTTTGGAAGCCCCATAAGCAATTGTGTTTTCGCCACAATGTCTGAGTTTGGTCTTCCTGTGAAGCTCAAAAGACTATGCGGAATGACGTTGAACAGAATGACCTTGCAGTTCCGTTAAAGTAGGAATGGGTTTCTCCGAACCTTGTAATACCATGCGAAGTTTAGACACAAGACGTCTCCTTATTATTCGATTTCTTCAATTTCGTTATGGAGAGTGTTCTGCAGAAAGCATCCTACTAGTGTCCAGTTGCTTGGTTACGCTGACGTCATTGACATCATGGGATATTCCAAGGGAAATGTTACTGCTGCCTTTAGCGCTATTATAGTCAATAGATAAAAGTCAAGTGGGACCCTGCGGCGCGTTGGATCCCAGACTACGACCGAGAACTTAGCCGTTACCGCCAAAAATAATGTGAAAGGCGAAATCAAGCGTAGGATGATCCTTGACAACAGATGTTACTATGGTTTCAATAGGCAAATGAGCAGCAGAGATCTCTTTCGTACGACAAAACTAGACGCTCATCTTCCCAAATATCCGTGGTGCATAATTGTTATTGGTGAAATTAGAAAATTTTTAAACGAAAGAGAATTAACTAGAGAAATTATGTCACTGCCATAGTTTAGTTATTTGATTCCTTTTTCATTAATTTGAATCTGTTCGTTATTATTTGAATGAAAAGCGCTAAATTGACATTCTGATTTGCAACAGAAATTTGTTCCTTTTTTCTCGTGCATTGTTATCGATTCACTCTCAGAATAGTCGCATGACGAACGAGAACATTACCATTTACATTGGATACCAGTTGTTCGCTTGTGTTTTATGGTATCGTATCGTTTCATGTGTATTCCTGATAATCAATCCATCCGACGACCATATCTCATACTCACCCGTTCGTTTCGTCTGTCCATCCACACAGCTATTCACCTAACAACCAATAACGATAAAAAGTTGTCTGCAAAAGTAGGCGGAGTGCAATTGACGCGTTTTTATTAGCAGCGCCAGTCAAGCAGGCAACATAATTTTTAGGAGTGTTTAAACAAAAAAAAAAAAAAAACTTCCTTCTCTCTTTGCTTTGCTTTTGATTTTCTTAAATATTGTGCCATGCAATTTGTTGTTATTGTTTCATTCTTTCTTTTTTTTAAGGATTTATTTTTACAGTTATTGGATTCCTTTTTTTCATAACAAATAAAATAAAAAATAAAAATAAAAAAACAAGAATATTTGGATTGCTTTTTGGTGCGGTTTTTATTGGGTTTTCAAATTAAATTTTTCGTTTTTAGGATTTTGGAATTTTTTTTAGGCGTCTATAGATTTTTGTTCGCGTGTTTTTTCTTAACATTTCTTCCTTTTTTTTAATTTAATTTATTCATGAGTTTATTATTGCTTAGGAATCGCAATGAAGGCATAATTTATTATTTTTTTTTATTTTTATTTTCTTTTGAAAGGGGCAACCAATTTACGTTAACGGTTACTGCAGCTAAGAGCAATAATAGTGACGAGGCTTTATAATAATTTAATAAAATAATACGGCAATGATGGATGATGGTGTGTGCATTTTGATCAAATTTTCGGTTGGCTACCAATCATTGAAATTTTTCAATTTTTTTATCACGCGTATAGCGTGATAGCATTAACAATCTACAGAAGGGCTTCAAACGCGGAATATATGTGATCTGATGGCATTTATTTTATTTCTACTTTCACCTTCTTAATAGACCGTATGGAAAAGACTATTGCGATTGAGTCTGGAGCATCCTATTCTAAACAAAAAAAAATACAAACATAATTGGTCATTACAACCCTTTCGTCAGCATTACGACTTAGCTTCAAACATCACTTATGAGCGACGGTACCTACAGTTTAAAATCGACTTTGAACAACTAATATTTGAGAAACTTTTCATATCAAATTTATTTACTCTCAAAGTTTTTGCCAGACATCTGCTGAGAAGAAGTCGCCGAAGAAATATTTTTTTCATATTTTTGTCTTATTGAAGATATCTGACCTGTTGTTTGAACCGTGGCCTCACGTCTAATAAGCCAACACACTACCTACTAGACCACGGCGACAACAAAAAAAAAAAAGCTGGTATGATAATGTGTCAGGTTTTTTTTTTACCGATTGCGACTATTAATTATGGATCCAAAATTTTAATTTGCTTACACTGTAGTTGCATAATGCATTGTCCGATCCACTAGGCTATCAACAACAAATCTATGTGATACGATACGCTTGACAAGCAATTATTATGTAAAAATTTTGCTTTTAAGTTCATCATAATATTTCCAAAATAATGAAGTTATAGTTCGACTTGGATCGATTGAATTCGTAGAGCTGGATACATAACGTTCATTAAAAAGCAGTTTCGCCCGCTAAGATGATCAGTTGAATTCTAACACCGCCTACAGTACTGTAATGCTTCTTTAAATACTTCAACAGCGTTTAATTGCTGAATGCCTACACTACTCAGATGATATATTTTTAAAGTCACAGTTAGATATCAACAACAACAATGCGTTTTGCTAACGGTTATATAAAGTCCATTCGAAGATTGTCCACATTGAGATGTTAGGCCTCTTCGACTTAATATTCCCCGAGCAATTAAAGAAATTTAAATGACAAACATTACTGCCATCTGTAAAAAGTAGACAGGATTGGCAGTTAAAGAGAGAAATTCATTAAGAAAAATAGGAAAAAAAGCTAGCGATTGCCTGATCTTATCTGTTGGAACATCATACCCGTACAGTGCAATGCTTAAGAAATCATCAATTGACCCTTTAATGCTTTGGAAATGTCTTGTTTTACAGGCAATCTATAGGCTGGAACCCACCTCTGACGGAGACGCTAATAGGTTAGCAGTTGAACGGACCTTACGGGAGTCTTAATGCCTGGCTGTAGTTAATCATGTTCCCATGACCTTTAAAAGGGAGGCGCGTATTCGTACAGATTATATGTTTTCAGAACAACCCTTTTGGGACATTGGTGTTACTTTAGGCCAAAACGGTATGAAATCCGTTTCCATAAAAGTTTTTCGCCAGAAACCTTTCCATCCTAAAACTTTACGGTGATTACTACCAGAATGTATACACTTCCGGTTTTTTTTTTTATCATTACTCACCACTTTTGTTTCCTTTTCTTCTTTTTAAATTGGTTCTTTCACCGAGAACTTCCGAACTTTGATAGGCGATAATGGCGATCTTGTTGAAGCTACATCTCTTAAATTAATTGTCATTTATTCAGTCTTTTCTGCCAAATCACCAGGGACAACTACGTAAATTCCCCGAATGGAAACTGGAGTAGTTGTCAACTGAACCTAATTTACGTAGATAACTGTATCATCCATTTCTGAATGAATGGCTACACAAATAAACAAAATTATTGACTTCGGGACAAAATATTAGTTCCAAGAATGTCTAATGCATTCCAGAAAGGTTAGTGTTTAGTGTAGATTTTGAGCTGGGATCCTTATTGGTAGGTTATCACAATTGCGAGCGCTGGAGGTCGATAATTACAAAATTATTTTAACCTGAATTGTTTGATATGAACACCTACTACATATGGTGTCTACACAGTTCGTAACAGATAGGATATTCAATACGACCGGTTTGAAAGCATGGTCATCTTACATGTAGATGATGTGAGATCATGTGATTTGATCCCGTCACACATTTTCGTGTGGGAGTTTCTTAAGTCGCAGATATATGGGAATAAGCTACAACGCCGCAGCGGTCCTTAAAGCCAACATAACCCATGGCATCAGTTTAATTCAACCTGATTCATGCGCCAGAGTCATGGAAAATTTAACATTTCAAATGCGTTCCACACATAGAAGTCTTGGCAGCCATTTTAACGATTCTATATTCCACACATTGTGGCATCATTGTGGCGATCCTTTAATTAAACTTTTCTGGTCTTATTACGTTGCTTTGTAGATTTACCATCTGTTTTTCTTACCTTTTCTTCATGTTTCTCGAAGGAATCGATTATTTTCTAATATCACTGTGCTGTAATTTCTCCACTTGTTAACTATTTCTCTGGTCCCAGCATAGAGCAGTGTCAATTAATATAAGACTGTGTGATATGACATGGCGATATAAGACGCTCTGGCGATCCGATCAAATTCAGAACAAAGTCTAGTCGATTGTCAGCACTAGTTTAGATATAATTTGCGCCTGTTACGAGTCAGCTTCAGAAATACTTTTGGTTTTGTTCTCATGCGACAAAGAGTCCCTAGGGTTTTTTGTGTTAACTACAGTTGGTGCTCTGATCATTGCTTGTTGTTGTTAATGTTATAATGTGTCAACGTCAACGTTATAATACGTTACACCCTTAATTATCATGTTGTGTAGTCAATCGGAACCTTGGTACTAAATATGGAACAGATCCGATTTATTAGCACATTCAATCATGAACTGTTGAAAATTGTTCCTGAAAATGAAGAAATAAAAACACCAAGAACCGCTCGCGATACGGAGACAACCGATAACCTGAAGTGACTGCAGAACTTGCATGTATTATGCCTGAATATGCAAACCGTCAAAGTAACGAAATAAATAAAGTTTGTATCAAGAGAGGACAATATTTCTTGCTCGGAATTTCTTAGTAAACTTTTTTAAAAATTACTTTTTATCTCCTGAACTATCAACATTGGCAAATCGATAATACTCAACCATGTGGGTGTGGTGTATGAACGTAATAGCAATTAAAATTTTGTCAAATTAAAAGTCACGAATTTGAAATTATTTTATCTTCTACAACAACAAATTGAACAACAAAACAATAAAAATTCAAATATAACTTTAACCCCCAATAATGCCAAAAGTATTCGCAAAAAAACCACTCCAATGTTGCTATCGTCATCGACGTAGTCATCATTAAATGAACTGCGGGAGGAGGAAAAAAGAAAAAGAAAAACGTTTTTCTAAATACAATTTTATTAAATCGACTTTGTTGTTGTAATTTTATTTTCTTTCTTAAATTAAGCGGTAATTTAACAAAATACAAAAACAATTGCAATTTGTTAATGTAGACGCCCAAATATTGACAAAAAAAAATTTTTTTAATGAAAATAAAAAAATAAAAAATAACTGAAAGCGTATAAATACATACCTTGCGGTCTTAAGCAATAACAGTCTAAGTCGAAAACGATATTTTCGAGAAAAATCACTTCTTATAAGCATGTGTTGCACAATTAAGGGTAATGAAAGTCTCATTTGTTGTATTAAGGAGCTTGCTAGGCACGTAAGAGGCCCTCATTACGATTTAGGTTAACATGTGCTTTATCAATAACTTTTTAAGAATCATTGTTAAGGATGTGGGAATTTTACGCTTTATTAGTAGAATATGATAACTCAAATTGGCCTAAGTCAACTTAGGCTAATATTCCTTGGAACCGCAGATCCATACATATGATATCAGCAGCAGTTACGTATAGTATCCTGCTCTCTCTCCATACTTAATCAAATTGGTAATTATAACCCTTCTGTCCAAAATAACGACCTAGCTTCTCACATCACTGATGTTGCGTGTGTTAATTTTATACATGAGTTACGGGACCCACAATTTAAAGTCACCTTCGAATGACAGATTTTTGAGACGCCTTTCATGATAATTTTATTTTCTCTTAGAATATTTTCCAGAAATCTGTTGGGAGGAAGTCATCGAAGAAATATTTGCAGATGTCCGATCTAGTGTTTGCATGCGTAAAACATTTCGAAGTACATTTGCAATAGAGAAATTACTGCATCAGTATGGATAATGCTATTGCCATCCCTATTGAAGATATGAAATTGAATTAAGTAATGGATGATCAGCTTCTACTTTCAGGATCTGAAATTTTTTAAATCAATTGATTAGTCCTACACGATAATACCCACATTGGGTCTGATTTTCAATGCAATGTCTTGTTGATGTATTTGCAGATTTTCGCGAAACTTATCGGACTTCGTCTTAATATGCAATCGAATTCGAAAATTCTTTACTCCATTTAGATTTTCCTTTGAGTATAGGATCTTTCATTAAGCCATTCCTGTTTTCATAAAACAAAGTGTGTGTGGGATATCACATTATTTTCTTCGAAAAGATCTCTTTCGTTCTACAGATCTATTGATGGCATTATGTGTGGAATTTAACCTCATGCAAATGTCTGCTATGTCCTCTCTGGATGGAGCACCTTTGATATTCCCAAGCTTCCATGTCTCTGGTGCATAAATCAGGCTGAATTTAAGCGACGGCAAGTGTCGTGTCATATGGTTTTTGGAATCTTCGCATACATCACAAAGAAAAGGCTTACGGTGTCAAATCAAACATTTGCAGCAGCCAGTTCACATAATGGCCACTTGGGATGACCACACGCTTAACTCGTTTGTGCAGATATCCAGTGTGACATGAGTTGTGTGACACATAACGCAGTCCTGTTGAAACCCTATATAGTTGGTGGCTAGGTCATCCAATGCATGCCCAATGCATAGTGCTTGACATTGACAGTGATGGCATGGCAGACATTGTTCACAAAGGCATATGAACCGACAATGCTCCCAGTTCAAAATCTACTCCAATCTTTGACGTTTTCGGAATGCATTAGACGCTCTTGTATTTCATGTGATTGGGTATCATCACAAAGTCGACGACTTTGTTTATTCACGTACCTATTCCGTACGGAAATAGACCTTATCGCTGAAGATGATTTTAGACTTGAGTCCTAATTGGCCAATAATTTCTTGTGGATAACGTTGGTCAGGTTGTCATTGCATTTACCATAAGGTGAAATGATGAATTGGAGAATCTGGACACTAGCGTCGTAAGGTTTCAATTATAAATAATACAATAACAACAACAATAACATCTAAAACAATAATAAAGTAATTAAATTTGTTGTTGTTATGATAGTAAATATAACATTGATTCGATAAATGTAAAGGATTTAAAGAAAATACAACAACAACAACAAAAAATTAAATGAAAAAAAAAGGAATTCATTTCATAAAAAATTACAAAAAAGAAAACTAATTCAAATGGAATAAATGGAGGACTTTAAAAAAAAAAAACACAAGAAAATAAAACAAAACAAATGGATTAACAAACAAACAAACAAAAAAGAAAGAAAACAAAAAAAATCACACAAACCTACAAACGAATTCATGCATGTATCGCAAGCAATCAGTTTTACAATTTGTGTGTGCATATGTACATACTATGTGTGTTGCATGCCACAATTCGTAGACACATAGAGATGCATACAAATGAAATGAAAATGAAAAAACCAAACACAACAAAAATTGTTTGCAACATTTGCAAAACGTTTCGCATTCTAGTTGCTAGATGTGATGGTAGCCACTGTTCATTAATTTTTAGAAATTGAAAAACGACCGAACAAATGGAAAAAAACAAATCGAAGAGAAAATGAAAAATCAATTCAAACAATTCCGTACTTTCTGTTTGTTATTCTCTCGTTTTTTTTTTTTTTTTTTTTTTTTTTTGCCAATATTTCTTATAAGTGTACGACCGACATTTTCAAATGAAGCCTTTGCAATAACTCAACAATACAACACAATAATTAGTTGCCTAAATACATATACATACGTATGTATAGAACAAGAAGTCTCTTGACACTTCGGCTAAGAGAGATATGTTGGAATATGAGAGAGAGAGTAAAATAATTTGATAACGGCCGCCTTGTTGCAACCAAATTTATCAATTTAGTTGCCATGGATGTTGAAATACAAGGAAATGTGAATCAAAATCATCATTTAAAAATCAAATTTGGCCTGAATTGGATGATGTGGTCACCAACGATATGTGGTTTCAACAGAACGGCTTTAAATGCCTTACAGTTCATGTCAGACTGGATATTCGGCACAAGCTATTTGAGGCCAAGATCATCTCCCTCGCAACGGATGGTCATCATAGTTTGTACATTGAGTTGGTAGTGATGGCCTGCTATGTAGCTTTGTTTTTACAGACTCTTCGATAATTCATCAAACATATCTGAACTTTTTACCAGGGATATACAAGTAACACTTTGTGTGCACAAATATAAACGATAATTACAACGCTTTTTGTCAGGATTACGACTTGGCTTCTCATATCACTGATGTTGTGTGTGTTAATTTTATACATGAGCGACGACGGTACCTACAGTTTAAAGTCGACTACAGATGAGTACTAACAAGATGATGTACAGTTCATCTTACTTGTATTTCGTTGTAATATCAATAAATCGATCATATTGGAATGGTGCTCTAAAAGTCAAGAAAGTTGAATTCTCTATTGCAAGAGTAGATTTGGATTTGATTACCACACTCACATACATGCTTTGTTAACTGTCTCCCATTACTGCTGCTTTTATTCATACGGTCTAGTTCTACATCTGTTTGCCTTCTTCAAGTTCCTGTCCACGGCATTTCTTGCGATGACGTTCTATAACCCTTACAGCCGCATACGTCTTGTTATTTCCGTGGCTAAGGGTTATTAATTCCATTGTTCGATTGTTCTGACTCTTATCCGAAATGTCTGCAATATACTGAGAAGACAGAATTCATACTTCCTGCACCTTTGCAGGCCTAGCCTTTAAGCACGGTGGAATAGACATTTGTCTTAAGAAAATGGCTCTTAAGCGATTGAAAGCGAGTTGCACTCACGAAATAAAAAAACTGGTCAACATCACCTCTTTAGTTATGGCTTACATACATAATTGGCCATTACAACCCTTCAGTCAGGATTACGGCCTAGTTTTTTACACCACTTATGTAGTGTGAGTTAATTTTATACATGAGCGACGACGGTACCTACAGTTTGAACGATTGATTTTTGAGAAATTTTTCATGACAAATTTTATTTACTCACAGAGCTTTTGCCAGCAATCTGCAATCTGAGGAAGTCGCCAAAGAAATATTTTCATTTTGTTGGAGATATCTGACCTGAGGCTTGAACCGGGGCCACACTACCGACTAAGACGATGGTGACTATTAACGACAGATTTGCTAAAAGAAAATCGTCGAAAGAAGTATGTTCTTTTAATATGAAGAGATGCCTCAACTAGGATTTGAATCACTTGCCTGCGACTCATAAGCCAATGCAGTACCTATTAGAATATGTTGACTTCGCAGCTGAGAATGAGATGCATTGAGATGTATTCAAATTAATTAGAAACCGCGTTCTTCATATTTACATACATACATACATAATTGGCCATTACAATCCTTCAGTCAGGATTACGGCCTAGCTTCTAACACCCACTTATGTGTGTGTTGAATTTTATACATCAGTGGCGGGACCTACAGTTTAAAGTCGACTCCGAACGACAGATTTTTGAGAAACTTTACATGGCAAAATTTTATTTACTCTCAGAGTTTTTGCCAGAAATCTGCTGAGAGGAAGCCGCCGAAGCAATGTTTTTTTCATATTTCGTTTTTGATGTCTGACCGGGATTCGAACCCTGGCCTTTCGTCTAATAAGCCAACACACTACCCACTAGACTACGGCGACTACATATTTAGGTTAGGATATCTCGAAAACCCACTGTAATTCGATGGTCGAATTCCGATGCCGGGCTCCAATCGGATTCCTGGGTTCAAAATCAGTTAACGGCCTATGTAATTGACAGAGACAGTTGGCTGCCTTCTATAAATTTCTCAAAATATAATTCCTTTTGTATAGTTTTGACAGAGTGTAGGGTATCAATCAATCTAAGAATTCATGCTGCACGTAGAATTTTATTGAAAATGTCATCATGCCTCTTCTTCGTATCAAATCAATACGCGAATCCAAAGAAACTAGAAAACCGGCTCATAAGCGACAATTTATACAATTTCGAATACATTCGTACAACAACAACAATAATGAAAATGATGCAGATGATGATGATGATGATGATGGTGGTGGTGATGACAATTACAAGGATGAGGATGATACAAATACATACATAAATATTTACATTTGTTTTCTTTTGTTTTTCTGATTTTTTTTTTAGATTATGATGGTACTTCGTTTATGTATTGATTGTAGTACGTATGAAGCCAATTACAATCAGCAGTTAATATTGCAAGGCAGGCAGAAGCAGGATAAAATATCAAGCCATCCAACCTACTGTTTGACTGACTAAGTGGTTTTTCTGTTTTCAACTATTTTTTGTTCCTTCTTCTTTCGTTTTAAAAGACAAAGAAATATTGAAAAACGCGAGGCGCCATTAAGGCGTTGGTATTTTATGAATGAATGCAGAGAGATAGAAAAGACTCGGGAACAGTTTTAAAGTTTTCATTAAGAAATTACTTGTGGTGAGTGTGTTTTTTTTTCTTTTTTCTTCTTGATTTTACTGTCGTTGACTGGCTGGTAATTAAAATTTTTTTTTATTGAAATAATGCAAGAAATCCCTATAAAAATTAAAATTACTTTATTAATCGTTTCACTTAAAGTTGCTACCAGTGTTGCATTTAATGAGAGGCATTTTCTTCTTCTTTTTCTTTTCTTACTCGTGCACAGCTGATCGTTAATGTCACATCATGATGGACTTGTTCTTCAGACCATAAACGATGAATTGAATTATTTTCAATCCACAGATTCTTGTGGATTTTTAATTAATTTCTGAGTGACAATGCAATCGTAATTTGAGGTAAAATCTTCATTGAATTCATTCGCCATTATAATGAATGAATTCGGAATTCAATAGATTACGTAGGTACGCAGGCATGCAGGCAAGCATCTTGAATATTTAATATTAATAACCGTTTAATGTAAATCTGAAATTTCGATTTCAGAAACTTTTAAATTACAAATTATGTTGCAGGAAATGCTCATTTCATAAACAGTAAGCCTTTATAGTCATATGCGTGCGTTATGTGATTAACATAGTACATGCGCCCTATGTAGGAGAAGAATCTGGTGTCTTCGACTTATTGTTGGCAAGACATAATAAGGAAAATGTTAACTGTTCCTGTCAATAAGCAGACAAGCCTCAATCATTCGTGATAAGTAATGTCTTGTTTTCTTTAGCTATGTCTTAACAGCCACCAACTTAAACCATCGATTAATAATTATTCGAATTTCTCTCTTTTGGAAACATCTCTATAAAAGGTATTTACAGCAGTGAGGGCTCATCATCAATGTTAGGAAAAAACGAAATGCGTTGAAGGATTTTCAGTCTTTCAGTCTAAGTGTGACCCTGTACTGCTATATGTCTCTATGTATCCTAGCTGCAATTTTAGCTAAGTTTCAAACCATTACCTCAGGTAGCCTATTTAAAGGGTTTGGAGTCTTTTAAAGGAATGAGGAATGATGTATTGTATCGCGTCCTTCATTCAAGACTTCTTATCTTTAAATTTAAACAAAACCATGTGTGTACGATACTAGGTCGTAATCCAGACCAAAGGCTTGCAATGACCAATGATGTATGTATGTGTGTGATATTTCATCAAAGTTTTTTACTCGTTTGAAAGCTGTATTGATTCCATTATGTACGGAATATGTCATCATTTAAATGATTTCCGCTGGTTTTCCTCAAGTTCGTGATGATCGCTGTAGTGTGTGGCTGATTGGTATGCACCTACGACTTAAGAAAACTCTACTAGACAGAGTCTAACGGTGTCAAATCGCAGGAATTCGGTATCTCAGCGCAATATTCTTTCTAAGCAAATTCTTGTCATTTACCAACTGCTTTAGACTCCATTTAGCAGACAGACGGCATTATCTGTGATTGGTTATCTTTAGTTCTTGAAGAGACCGAAGTCCCGTAGGCAGTGTGTCGGCTTAATAAACGTGAGGACACGGTTCAATCACAAGCTCAGGCCTCTCCAACAAAAGGGAATACAAAAAAATATTTCTACGGCGACTCCTTCTCAGCAGATTCATGGCAAAACCTCTGAGAGTAAGTAAAAAATTGCCATGGAAAAGTCTCACAAAAATTTATCGATGGGAGTCGGTCATAAAAAACTAAAACACACAACTTAAATGGTGTGACAAACTAGATCGTAATTCTGACTGAAGGGTTGCAATGACAAATTATGTATGTATTCATGTATGTATGTATGAAGACCGACGTCAAGACATAAGATTCGCCTCTGATTATCCTTGCGTATCATCGACATATGTAGTGGACTCGAATAGTCTTCTCGGCAGGATGATTATGGTGATCGTATAATGTCGAAGCGTGCCGTACGTTGTCCAAATAGAATACCATTTTTGATTAAACAATTTTTGTTATTTGCAAGTGTTGTAAAGTACTGTATCCATCCACAGTGATTGGGCAAAACAAGGACTGAATAAATGGCAATTCATCAGATGTAGATTCAGCAAGATAGTCGTTATTTCCGTTAGAAGACACGATAGTTTCCTTAGAAGATAGAAATCCATCTAATCTTCTAATTATGTTTAGGCATCGGGATTTTAAAATTCTATGAGAACTATACTTACTCAGAGTGGAATGCGTTCAAATCCAGAACAAGCGTAACCACTTCATGAAAATAACTAGTCGACAACAAGGTAACTCACTCAGAGTAATACAATCCAGATGGCCGTGCACTATTACAGCTTGTGTCGAAATGGGGATTACAAGACCACACGGCGAACTTGATTGTTACCTCACACTGCTACTAATTTTCGAGTGCAATGGATCTACTGAAGGAAGTCGTTCACTAAAGGAGGTGTTAACAATAGTATCAATAAGGAATCTGATCTCAATAATGTCATCGAAATAGATTTTCTTCACAGACCATTGCGGAAATGTTTTGTTCGTTACCAATACGTACAGAAACCTTGCCTGTCGGTTACAAAGATATTTTTTTTATTGTACGGACTTTAATAGCAATACATACATAATTGGCCATTACAACCCTTCATTCAGTATTACGGCCTAGCTTTCTCACAACACCACTTATAATGTGTGTGTTAATTTTATACATGAGTGGCGGGACCTACAGTTTAAAGTCGACTCCGAACGACAGATTTTTTTTGCGAAACTTTTCATGGCAATTTTATTTACTCTCAGAGTTTTTGCCAGAAATCTGTTGGGAGGAAGTCGTCGAAGAAATAATTTTTCATATTTTCGTTTTCGACGTCTGACCGGGGATTGGAACCCTGGCCTTTCGTCTAATAAGCCAACACACTACCTACTAGATGACGGCAATAAACTCCTTAATTACAGGAAATTTCCTAAGCAATGAGTTCCATATGCAGCTTGCCTCTAACGTTTTAACTGCTTCTCTCGGAATAACCTAAAAGCTGCGAATCATTTTGACAGAGATTTCTGAATTTGTTTAAACTATTTAGGGCAGTTAATTTCTTTTGAGTGACCAGAAATATGGTCAACTGTTCAAAGTGTTCCACATAGATTTTCAATTACTTTTTATGTGTTTTTATTTTAAAAGAGAAAATAGTTTCTGACAAGCCAGTAGACTGGTTGCCAAAAATTTTTAATTTCAATTGGTTTCAACTGGATTTGTCTGTAATTTATGGAAAGGCTTGTTAAGCTTGTTGTGCATATTTTTTTGTTTTTTGTTTTTTTTTTTTCAAAAACAAAATTGAAACCCCATGTCCTGCAGCAAAAAAGGTCATTTTCATTAAACGTTAAACGGTTTTCAATGTTGAAAATGTTTTTCAATGGCAATGTCCATTTCCAAACACAATTTATTATTCGTTATTAAAAATGTAACATTATTAAAGAAAAATAGATTTAAAAAGACAAAAACAAAAAGAAAAGATTGAAAAACTACAAGATATTTTAATCGTTGCCATGCTACTACACCACATCCGACTGCGACTCTGACTCCTCCAACTTCAAATGCAACACCAATACTTTGACATCGTTTTTGAACATTATTTTGCAATTAACCTTTAACTGTACCATGTTTAACAAGATCTTTAACTTTTTTTTCCTCTTCCTTCTTCTCTTCCTCCACCACTTCCTCTTCCTAAACTTATTCTTCTGTTAGTTTTTGAATGTAAAAGAAATTATTTCAAGTTGAAAGATATAAAACCGTAACAGCAACAATAACAACAACAATGACGATTACAATATTACATTAACAACAACAGCAACAATAACAAATGAAATCTTTAAGAATCTCACCGCGAAAAAAAATTTCTTCTTTTACTATTAAAAATTTACAAAAACAAAACGACTGATCAGAAGCAACAGCAACAGCAACTGTAACTGCAACAGCAATAACAAGATGTTAAACATGAATGCCTCGAATGCAAACATCATGTTGCACTATGTAGCACACATAGTGAGGATAATTCGCTTAAGTACATCAAATGTAAGTTAAGCAATGAATAAATGCAATTGAATCAGTTTAAGTGGAGGTTATATTGTTTGAAATTATTCCAGAAGTTGACAACCGATTTACATTTGCTTCCGTACGATCAAAAATTTAATCGTTAAAAAGGAGCAGTTGTTCTAATGCTTTCAGAGTCATTGGACATTTCCATCCAAAGCAGTCGTGGTGAACATTTAAACGATTTTATATTCCACATATAATGGCATCAATAGGCCTTTCCAAAGAATAAAAAAAATTTCGTTAAAATCTCACGTAAATTAGTGAAAGGAAAATTTTGTTCAGATTACTTCATAGACGTTTTCTAAGCTTTTAAATTCGATGCGTGCTGTTTTAGTACGGAGATACACAAAGAAGCACTGTTAACCGCATTGTATTGGTACGAAGGTATGAAATCTATGTAAAGTAAGGCTTCATTGCACAGATACGGCATATTGAGCATGTTGTGATTTGGAAATAATACATCCGACACTAGACGGCATAGGATAGTCTATGGACATTAAATTAGAATTTACAGCGAAACCTTTGCAAGACCGAATCCTCTCTGTAATGCTTTCAGAAATCGATTTGACCACAACAGGATCCAAATATTGGAAGTAGGTCACCAAGTGCTATTAAGTGCTGTAAACAGTTCACACACAGAAAATATAGGTCTGGCCATTTTCAAAACATTTCTTGCAATATTGACCTTGTAGTCAATGGAATATAATTAAAAACCCAAGCTTACATCTTTGGATGAAATATAGATTGCAATGCCGATAAGACAACAGATTAGTGAACCATATTTGGTGTTAATATTCATACTTCAACAGCTTACCATAATGATGCATTGAGTCCTAAAAATTATTGGCTTTTTTATTACAGATGCCGTAGTCTAATAGGTAGTGCGTTGGCTTACTAGACATGATCTTGAGAGTTCAATTCAAAAAAAAAAAAATTTTTTTTTGCGGAGACCTCTTTCAGCACTATTATGGCACAAGTTCTAAGAATAATGTGCTGTTTCTGTAAGACAAATGATTTCATTTATTTGTCTGTTTGCATGGGAAACACAAACAAATACACTCTATTTTGTTTATCATTATCGTTTGTCTTACACAAACAGATTGTAAATAAAATTGCCATAAATAAGCTTCTTAGATCTGTCGTTCGCAGTCGACGCTAAACTGTAGGCCTTGCCAACCTTCATTAAAATTAATGAACACACACAATATAAGTTGTGACTGAAGGTTTCTAGTGATGAATTCATTAAGAATTTAAAAAATCATGAATTAAGTATTCTGAATAGGTTAGTTAAAGCAGATCGATATTCTAATTACCATAACGAGTGCCTATAAACTCCGATTAGGCAATGTTGTAAGTTTTATTAGTTGAATGTTGTTTGTAAGTATGTCGAAAAAGTAACAACCATTTAATTTAAACATGAATCGTTCATGTGCATACGGGATCGTTTGTTCCAACATACCAGCCAACATCAACTACATCGACTACAAGACACATTTACTAACTTGGCCAACAAAAACAAAAAAAAAAAAAAGAATTTTTTTTAAAAAGAAAATCAGCAATACCTACAACTAAAGATCGTGTTAACTATGTTAAGATCTTGTGTTTTTGATAAGAATCTCTGTGTGTATTTCATTCGATGTATAAGCGCCAGTCTGTGATTTAGATTCTTATCATTTTATTGTGTAATACTTGTTTAGCCCATTCGGGTCATTATCATTGATGCAACCACTGCAACTATTGCCGGCTGCTGGCTACTGGCTGCTGGCTTCTCTTCTATTCAGTTTCGTTTCGTGTGGTAGGTAAAGAAAGGGATAATCTTTCAGTCTTGAAGATTTCTTTCCTTTCTTTTCTTTTCGTTTTTTTTTTTTTGTTGCTTTTCCATTTTACTTTTACTGAAAATTCTGTACGCAATTGCAATAAAATCACGAGGAAAAAAAATTTAGTTCAGTAAGTGAACATAAGCATGTTTAAAGCGATAACTGAGATGCTCATCTTAGTGCGATTAAATATGAGAGTTTTATTATCGAAACAATAGAGCTTAAGAGACAATTTTGATAAATTCATTTGGGGAATGCATTATGATTTCCATGTGATAAGAAATTCAAATTAAAAGATTTCTTTAACAAGAATACATAGATTAGATTAGGTCCGCAGCTGGTGTAAGTCCCCTTATACTATGTGATATCCTTAGAATAGATTAATGTCTTACAGATTCAAAGAATGTGTTTCCATGATTCATTTTCATTGTTACAAAATCTATATGTTAGGCACGTGGCAAACACCATTCCAAGTAAGTGTGCTCTAAGTCTACAGTGCCCTGTTAAAAACCGAAAAAAAACTGGTTATCGAACTCAGGTTATATTTTTGATAGATTAATGCATGATTCAAATCTCCCTTCATTATAATTTACAGACAAAACTTATGAATGCCTTGGTTTAAAAAGTGTCTTTGCCTATCTTTATTTCCCCTTTCAAGCATTTGCCCCCATTCCGCAGATATATTCTGGCATCATCAACGTTGTGGCAGTTTCCTGCATGTATGCTCCTATGCTTTCTCATAGCCTGTTACTAGCAGGGGATAACCTTATTCTGTCTACGGAGCTGATATAGCTTTTTCTTCTTCACTTCCATATTATTTTCGATTTAACCTCTTAAGAGCCGAGTGCTCGAATGGCGAGCGGACTGGCTCTCAGCTAATATTGGCATACCATGTGTTTTGTAAATCTTATTATTTTTGTAGGGATGAAGATTTGAAGTGGCCAATGTTGTCTAGTAGGTAGTTTGTTAGCTTGTTAGTCGTAAAGCCCCTCGGCAAACATCAAGACGAAATATGAGAAAATATTCTACGGCGACTTCCTCTCAGGAAATTTCTGGCAAAAACTCTGAGAGCGAATAAAATTTGCCATGAAAAGTTTCTCAAAAATTCCCTCCACTCATGCATAAAATGAACACATACAAAATAAGTGATGTTGGAACCTAGGTTGTAATCCTGACTGAAGGGTTGTCATGGCCAATTATGTATGTATGTTATGTAAGGATTTGAAGAAATGTTGATCAAACATCAAAGAAGAAATCGTTGAGAAATTTTTTTTTATTGAAAATCTTCTGGGTCCATACGGCTCTGTACCCTCATCTTCGAACGAAAAGTGAAAAGATTTAAATGTAAACGTAAAGTTTACATTTGACAGAGAGTCTGGTTAATTACACTTGACTTTCACAGCAGAGCATGATCCCTAACGTTCTACTTATGCCGAATAAATTTTTTCCCTACTAATTACCACAAAACAATACTCGTAACAGTGAGGATTCTTGCATGGTTTTTTGTTATTGCCCAACGCTGAATAGGACAGCCCCGCAACAACGTATGTTTTATGATCAATTACTTGAAACTGAAATGAAAGTCTTTTTTTCCTTTTTGGCCCTTTTTTCTTCTGTTACTGGCCTTAAAACCTAGCCTTCGAACCGTAACATGGCAGAGTTTATGAGACAGAAAAACCATAAAGATTTCTCAACATTTTATAGGCCATACAGGGTCAGCTACTGTGTTGTATTTCTTTAAGAATTTTGTTTAGTTTGTAGTTGCAGTGCGTTCTGTCTGTCTGTCTGCCTGTCTGTCTGTATGTCTGTCTGTTCAGTCAGTCAAATTAAAATACGAAATTTATGAGACTGGATGAATTGTAATTGAAACTGTTGATGATTAGGATTTACAAATTGTAACGAGGACTACCTACCCACCTTTCCAAAGATATTTTACGATGACGTGTGTAACTGTCTGGAACAAATTTAGGTGCAACTTGTTCGTTGTAATTGCTGCAACAGCATAATTTTTTTACAACTTTAACTTCATTAAACGGCAGCTGATATATGATGAATGGCATTAGTTTTACAGGAAAATAAACTGAAAAGCCTTTAAGGCATATAAGAAGACATACAAAAGCTATTTTGGCAAATGAAGACTTTAGTTTTCTGTAATTGAGTTTGAAATTGAACGACTTTAGCGTGTCCTTCTTTTCTAGAAATCCAATTTAGAGTCAATATAGTTGAGGAACATATTGAAATTAAGGGTGTTAACAGTATAGACAAACTTTAAGCTAAGAATAGCACACAATAAATAAATTGAAGGAGCCAGAATATGATTGAAACAAGTTTGCAGCTTATTTAAATGAGTCTTTCTGCATTTTACGAAGTAAATAAATATTTCGTAGTTGATTTGATTTTCACATTTTAACACGGTTTATCCATCGTAGTCTAGTACGTAGTGTGTTGGCTTATTTGACATGAGGCTGCGGTTCAAACCGCAGGTCAGATATTTCCGTCAAATTTTTTGTTGGCATGAATTGAACGATATGGGCACCAATGACATGTGGTTTCAGCAGGCACACAGTTAATGCCACATTGAATATTCTGCATGAGGGAGATGATCTCACGTGAAGGGGAAAGGGTAAATAAGAAGCAGTTACGGTAACTGAGCACACAAGTTTAAAAATCCCTGATGGGTTCATCAAGTCGTCACAAATGAGAAACCCATTGCTTTCAAATTTGCACGATTTTGACGATATAGTGTGGAGTCTGGTATCGTTTAGAACCTATTTAATGTATTACCCAGGAACAGATTTTTTTTTTTTTTTTTTTTCTTTTTTTTTTTTTTTTTTTTTGTAAGACCAAGTACTTAGAGTGAGATGGACGTGCATTGTATTGAAATTATGAAACAAGGTTATGGGATGAAGGACAGAGGGAGTAATGTTGGTGGTCATTAGATTTGATTCTTTTGGAGCCATTATTACAACTTGCCTTTAATAAAAGACAGGATTTAACGGGCAGATAATTTGTTTTTCGTTATTATAAGTCGACAATAAGGTAGAACTGTAACTTTCAAAGTTAAGTTTACGTCTGAACTTGTCATATTACAAATTATTTTCAATATATCAACTTCAAATATTAATAAAATGAGCAAAGGCAACAACAAAAAAAAAAAAATAATAATAATAATAATAATAAAGTCCGTCGTTGCCACTGTGTTAAAAAAAACTTCTTTAATTGAGCGGTATTATCGATATTGCTCTGGCACTGCCATATTTTTGAAAAAGTTAGTTTTGTTTTATCATTAGGTTGTACTAACGAAAAGCATTTAAAGGTGACTTTAAAGTTCATTTTAGCTAAAGCTACCTTTAACTAAAACCAAGTTTAACTGCAAGTTGTAGTAAAGGCCTTTATATTTTAAGTGGCAGGAAAGACCTTTGTAGGTAGGTCTGATATTCCGGCTAAGGAACGAATTATCTCTGCTTGCGAAGAATATCAAGAATATCAATACATCACCTATAACTTCAGCTAGGGCAATTATATTGTTGAGCTGGTGTGCACAAACAGAATGGGGCTTGCGGGCGTTAAAATCAGCTCTGTTCATACGCCGTCGGAGATTGGTTGTAGATTGCCTATAAGAGTGCTATTCGCCTCAAAGGGAATCTTTAATTTTCTTTAAAACACTTTTTACTTTAAAATTAACACACACCACACAATATGGTGTGACAAATTAAGTCGTAGGCCTGACTAAAGTATTTTAATTAGCAATTAAGTAAGTAATGTGTGTCCAAATCATATTAACAATCTTTTCATTTTTGTTATGAACGCTAGAATAACCTGCATTTCATTATTAAAAACATACTCACACTCATACTCATACTGTACTCCTTTACAGAAAGGAGACAGAAATACTAGAAAATATTTTTTATCATCGTTTACTGTCCATTTAAATTCCCCGCTAATTAGACCGAACCAAGGCAGTAGGCAGAATGTCGGTCTGTCTACTGGTCTATTTAAAAATTAGTCTCAAAAGGATATTTTAAAATAATTGTGAGCAATTTATAACAACTTAAAGAGTGTGTGTGGAAAAATGAGGAAAAATGAGGAAAAATCTTTCTATACAAACAAACCCCCCATCAACAACAACAAAATGCCAACATTTGTGAGTGTAACTTGTTAACAAAATGACTGACCATTTATAACACACACAGAGAGTGAGAGAGGGAGAGAGGGAGAGAGAGAGAGAGAGAAGGATTTGTTGTTTAGTTCAACAAAATGCCCAACATTAGCTTCTAATGGCCTTAACGAATTTTGCTTTGATTCTAGTCCGACTGTTTATTGTTGTTTGTTCGTATCGTCTTGTGTCACTCCAACGTGATGACTGCAGGCGATTTAAGCGTCATTTTTTATTCAAGATTTGAAGTACAATTCTGACAAAAAGAAAAATTCAAGTTGATCCTACCCTCACATATATTTTGTTTTTTTACGGTTTTTCTTGCTTATTTTGATAAGCATTTCGGAAAGCACTCTGGTTAAGTTATTGTATTTTGGAGAATCCACAGTTCGAGTTCAACTTGCAAAATGAAATGCCACCGTAAACCACAGTAGTTTTTGTATTACAATTGAAAATTTGAAAAATGAATGAAATGCCGGTTAACATCAAGCTAAACCATTGGGCAAAAGTTATCACAACAGTCTTCCTTATCCGTTCGAACAATGAAACGCATTAGAAGAAAGGCCCTTAAGATGTAAGATTAAGATACAGATGAGTACTAACAAGATGAGTACAGTTCACCTTACTTGTATTTCGTTGTAATATCAATAAATCGATCATATTGGAATGGTGCTCTAAAAGTCAAGAAAGTTGAATTCTCTATTGCAAGAGTAGACTTGGATTTGATTATCACACTCACATACATGCTTTGTCAACTGTCTCCCATTACTGCTGCTTTTATTCATACTGTCTAGTTCTACATCTGATTGCCTTGTCCACGTGCCTGTCCACGGCATTTCTTGCGATGTCGTTCTATAACCCTTACAGCCGCATACGTCTTGTTATTTCCGTGGCTAAGGGGTATTAATTCGTTTGTTCGATTGTTCTGACTCTTATCCGAAATGTCTGCAATATACTGAGAAGACCGAATTCATACTTCCTGCATGTTTACAGGCTTAACCTTTAAGCACGGTGGAATAGACATTTGTCTTAAGAAAGTGGTTCTTAAGCGATTGAAAGCGAGTCGCACTCACGAAATAAAAAAAACTGGTCAACATATCCCTTTAATTGTGGATTACATACATAGTTGGCCATTACAACCCTTCAGTCAGGATTACGGCCTTGCTTCTCATACCACTTATGTAGTATGTGTGTTAATTTTATACATGAGTGGCGGGAGCTACAGTTTAAAGTCGACTCCGAACGACAGAGTTTTTGAGAAACTTTTCATGGCAAATTTTATTTACTCACAGAGTTTTTGCCAGCAATCTGCTGGGAGGAAGCCGCCGAAGAAATATTTCCTTTTTCATATTTTCGTTTTTGATGGATAGGAACCCTAGCCTTTCGTCTAACAAGACAACACACCACCTACCAGACCACGGCAACAAGTTATGGCTTACTTTGATCAATTCGCGTTTGCTGCATTGTGTCTTTTATTTTACCAGTTTGACCAGCTCATTATAATGTTTTTAAATACAAAATTTGACACCAGAGGCCATTACTTACTTAACTTATTGAACTGGTCATTACAATCATTTAGTAAGGTTAACAATCTAGCTTCTAACATCACCCATGTAGTATGCGTTAATTTTACCCACAAGTGACGGGGGTCGATTCCTATCGACAAATTTGAAAAACTTTACTTGTCATATTCTCGTCAATTGTTACTTATCGGTAGTTGGTCGTTTCGATTGTTCTTTAATAACAGAATAATAATCACAATAATAATAACAGCATAAGGAAAATTCAACACACCATAAAAATGTGAGACCCAGGTGTTATGTGGTCATGCACTCCAGGCCAGGTTCCTACCAACTGGAAATTGTTATTACCAGTGCGGAAAGTCTAAAGTTTTTCTATTCATTTGAAGAAAAGTGCTTCAAACTCACATCGAATGCTTATCGCGGCATATGATGTGCTCTATCAGATGCAATATGCAGAAGAAGTCTCGACGGTTCAGAGATAACGATCTTGATGTGCTACGCGAAGAACGTAAAAGACCACCATGAAAGTTTGAAGATGCCGAATTTCAAACAATGTTGGATGAAGATGAGACTTGAAGTCAGAAACAAATGGCAGAAAATGTTAAATGTTACACAACAAATAACCTCTGGCTGTTGAAATGCTATGGCAAATATCCTAGGGTCTGGAAAATGGTTATCAGATGAAAAACCGAAAAACCACGTAAGAAATTTTGATTTAAAAACACGATAGAAAATTAGTGTTATTGACTGTGAGAAATGGATTTATTTTCAAAATCCTAAACGAAGGCAGTCATGGGTTAATCCGGGACAATCAGTAACTTCGGCTGCATATTCAGATTGCTTCGGCAGGAAGTCAATGCTATGTGCCTAGTAGGACCAGAAGGGTGTGGTGTACCACATTGAAGCCTGGTGAAACCATTATTACCGCTCGCTACTAACAACGACAAATGATCAATTTGAACCGTGCATTGATCAAAAGAAGACCAGAAGGGTCTACAACAGGGTAAGATAATTTTGCAACATGACAATACATCTGCCCACAAGGAGAGCTGCTAGCTTATCCTGTGTATTTGCCAGACTTGGATCCTTCCGATTACTATTTATTTTTATCGGTGCGTCACGCATTGGCTGAGCAGCACTTCGATTGCTTCTTTGAAGCCGAAAATTTGGTGTCTATTTGGTTTAATTCAGAAGACGAACACTTTTATTGGCGTGGAATTCATAAATTGCCTGAAAGATAGAAAGATGGATGGATGTGTAGCCAGCAATGGCCAATATTTTTACATTCCCATTAACAATTACGATCACTTTATAACGGTATAGCTGGTATTTACCACACTGTGCTAGGCGTGATGGTTCAAAAATCTGATTTTAAAGACTTCAACAGGAAAAGTCTTCAGAAAGGATCAACAAATTGAAGAAAGGTTGGACAATGCGTATAGAAGGCAAAGGAAACTTTGTTGTAAATTAAAACGATTTTTTATGTTAAGCCTTATGGACTCACTCACTCATACTCTTTCGAACTCGGGCAACAGTTGTTGACTGTACTTTACCAAGCTAAAGAAATTATTTGCCGGTGACTCATCTAAACGGTTTGTTTTAAATCCTTCAATATTTTTTTTTATTGAATTTTCTTGTACGAAAGGATATGAAATGAGATGTAAAACATGTGCCACTTTCAAAACACACACTCCTTTGTACTAAAGCAGCATTGTAAACGAATGTATGGTTTGGACAGAGTTAAACATTTAATTCGCAGAGTTGTTGCAAAACAGCTCCAAACATATCGATACCTTATCAATACAGCATTATTTTTATCGAAATTAATGCAAAATTATTCCCTCGAAACTGTCGACAGTTAAGATCCAAAAAATATCATCAAAGGTGTTACAATTCTTGGTTGCTTTAGAAAGTCAACGATTTTTTATTTTTTTTTTATTTTTTTTGTTATTTTTTTTGATAAAAAAAAAACGATGGTGGTGGAATAAAATATTATTTCGGTTTTGCATATTTTGCCAAACGTTTCTTGATAATCCAATGGAGTCGAGTTTAGTGAAAGACCCAACCTAACCCAACCCAAGCCTAAAGACATGAAACATAAATTCTTCAATGTCTTGGCATTTTATATGTCAAAGTGACAGGCTGTCAGATGGACGGACGTATGAAGAGCGGCAGACAGACACACACATGCAATGTATGTATGTACATTGCTTAAAGTGTGAATTGCAAATGTGCTGTTTGTCTGACTAGCTGCTATTGCTGTTGGGCTGCTGCTGTTGCTTGCACAAAAGCAACAAACAATTGCATTGAAATGAAATAAAAATGGCTGACAAGAATTGAAATTGTTTTGTGGTTTAATTTTCATTATTTTTATTAGTATTGGTGTTGTTGTTGTTATTGTTATTGTTATTTGTATTGCCAAGCTGGCTGACAGACTTGCGGTCGAAAAGGTTGCTGACGATGATGATGACAAAGACGATAATTGCATGGAATGGTATGGTGTGGCATGGCATGGTATGGTATGGTATGGTGTGGCATGGCATGGTTAAATTAGGATGGTTGACTGGATATTTTACTCGCCTGAATGGCTTCCAAAGCCATGAATTTTGTTGTTGTTGTTTGTATGTGTTTGTTCTGTGCATTTCAGTTCAGTTTATAGTTTTTGGTGATGGCCAATTTCAATTTTACCACGAAAATGAAAATTTATAGTGTGACACCATAAAAGGAGCTGCTTGCATGCGTGCGTGCATGTATTCATGCAACTTTTCATTCTCATACCCCCAAACATTATTTAGACGTGCCACTAGCAAACAAACACACTCGTACCCATACTACTGACAGACATTTTGTTGACAAATGCAAAAACAATGAAAATAAAACAACACCTTCACTCTTAGCTGTGCTCAATACTCGTATATCTATGTACTCTTAAGGAGCGATTGTAATTTTAATCGTTAAAGGATCTTCAAAATTAAATTCGCCATATAAGCAGCACACAAAATTGGTTTGATCAACCAAATTAGCATTTGAAAACATTCAGAATTGAGGAAATGATGATATTGGGTATCGTTTATGTCTTTTTGCAACGTTTAATCTCTCTTTAAAATTTATGGTGCGATCTGTGTTCCATCACTTCAATCACTTCCATCATTTCCATCACTTCCATCATTTTTAATCAACAGAACATTAAATGAAAATGAAAGAAATTTCGCATTCTATTCCAGGTATTGCAAGCCTGCAACAATCTCTCAACAGTTCTGTGCAATTATCACCAAACATTTGTCAAAGTCCAGCAACTGCAAACACTTTATTTCATTCGCATTATTGATTCGATTTGGCCACCTTTGAAGAAATTCCACAAGGAAAATATCAACAAAGTATAGTCCAAGTAAAGCGCTTCTGTGCTTTGGGAAACCTTGAAAAATCTTTTGCGATTTGTCGGCACTTAATCTTCGCCAGCAATTTCTGTTTCCCCTACTTCTGTAAGTGTAAACATGTCATTTAAGATGGAAAACGATAATAACGACAACATCAACGGCAGACGCATCGTTTTTAAATGTCGTTTTCAAAAATCTAAAATTCGATTCATCATCATTAGGGCGCCGCTGGCAGGCAAACTTGCAAGATTATCGCCACGAAAAAAAAAAAAACAAAAGACGGCAGAAACGTTTAGATTTCTTTTATGCTACTCATGGCAGTTGTTTGTGTATTTTTTTTTTATATTTTTTTGTTTCGTTTTATTTTTGTAGTTATTGTTGTATGTAAACGGTCACACCTCTTTTAATGACCTGGCGCCTTAATTACTTTGTCTCAGCGAAAACTCGTATGGTTGTTCATCAGTTCATCTTATGCTCTTATGCTGCCAACATATTGTCAATTGACAATACAGAGTTGCCACATTTCTTTTGAAAGGAAATTGGAATTTATTAAAGAATGTTCGATTTGAAGATTTGATAGATCTAGATCCGATTATATCGATCGAGTGTCTTTTCTTAAGTCACATGTGCATGCGACAACATTACCCTTGCCAACATTACCCTTGCCAACGGTCATATTTAGCCTGCTCCATATGTGCTCCAGAGTCATGGAAAATTTGGCGGACATTTCAAGGATGGTAACAATTGGTCTTTCGAACAAAAAACGAATAAAAGATATCGATTGTATCTCACATACGAATGAAATTCTAAGACTGGCTTACTAGACTATTAGCAAAACTACTAATTTAAGTGCCATTATTCGATGACGACAGTATAAGCTCAACTACAGATAGGGATGATACAGCATATTTCATTGTCTTCAATATGTACAGGGTAACCTTCTAATTTCTCCTTCAAACTTATTCTTGGAATGGGTTTTCTAACCGAAGTTTAGATTACCTAAGAGTCCTTTCCTCTCTCTCTCTCTCTCTCTCTCTCTCTCGATCTTCCTGGAGTCTAATGTTCCTTTCGAAAAGACTCTACAAATTTCATGAAAAGATTTGACGCCATCAGCGGCATGATAACTTTCCTCCTCTTAAGCTAATACGGTTGCTATATCCCCTGCCCATCTGATTCAGCTTCCCCAAACATTTCCATATTTTTGATGAGTTAATGTATTACAAAAGAGTATTCGTGTGGTGGCCTATCGGTCAGATAGTATTTTTTATTCAAATTGAATTCTGCAATTGCATATGTTTCTCCATAAGCCAGGAATATTTCACTCTGAGCCCAATATCTGCCGCTACTGTCTATTCTCAACCCACAGAGTAAATACTCTCTTTTAAAAGACCATGTAGCTCTAGTGTCTAGTTTAAACTCCTTTTAATTTTGTTATTAAATCCTGTTGAGGAGTTTTTACCAAGATTATAGAGTTTCGGGTGATGTCCAGGGGAAAGTTAAAGTATGAAGTCGCGATGCTCTCTAATGAAGTCCATGTTAAACTTGTCTCCTATTATTTATTTACAATTTATGAAGCCACCAGCTCCAACGAACATCGTTTATAAATAGGGAAAGGAATTATAGCTTGGGAAAGTCATCAGTCAGTGAGCAGGTAGATTACATAGAATGTAACGTAGTGGATGAAGGACTTTCCTTAAACTTTGTCAGTTTAAAGCCATGGAATACTAAAGCATATAAGGTGTAGTAAAAAGATATCCGACAGTTTCTCATGAGAAAAAACACATCGTCAGTTCCGAATTGGTCATTCCAACCCTTTAGTTAGGATTACGACCTGGCTTCTCACACCATTAGACTCCAAACGACAGATTTTTTTTGAGTAACTTATCGTGGCAATTTTATTTACTCTCATAATACAACAAACCTGCTGAGAGCAAGTCGCCACAGAAATATTTTTTCATATTTCGTTTTGTTAGAAATGTATGATCTGGGGTTTGAACCGTGGTCTTACGCCTAATAAGCCAATACACTACCTACTAGGTACAAATTTATGAATTTGTTTTGTTGCTGTCAAAATGATTCCATTCAAATGCAATATGCTTCGTTTAGTTTCATGACTTAGCATACCACTTACCTTTTTGCTAACATCTGGCATCATTGTTGGTGTTTTATTTTGTCGGAACTCATTATGTTCACTGCTTAATAATATGCAGTAGCAAATGACATTATTATTCTTATTGTTGTTGTTGTTGTTGTTGTTGTTATAGTTGTAGTTGTTATTGCCAATGTTATTACTGCATTTAAATTCCAAAAAGATTTTTAATTTCTTTGCACTCATGCTCTACAGCAACGGCACTCCATACATTACATACAACAACCAGATACATCGTGCATGAAAAGTATTTCAACTTTTAATATTTATTCGTTCAATGTCTTAATGAATGTTTGTTTTCGATTGTTTTCTGCTTCTTTTTTCTCTTCTTTTTTTTTTTTTTTTTTTTTTGTCCCCCATTTTACTTGGGCAACTTGCAAAACAAATGCCAACCATGTTGTAGCATGAGTTACACACATTGTAGTCGTATTGTTATGAGTATTGTTTTGGCCTGGCTAATGATTTTGTTAATACTTTATCTGTGTTGACGTTACGTTTGTCCGGCATGTCTGTGTTTACTGCCAAGTTTACATTGTAATTATTATGGCCCTGCTCATGGAGACATTTAAAGTTTCTATTTTTTTTTGCAGCAGTAGCAGCATTAATATTTGTGGCATGAAGCATCATTTTGTTGCCATTTGTTGGTGTTGGTGTTGTTGTTGTTGTTGTTGTATAAGTAAGTATTAAAGTTTTCGAATTTAAAGAAAAACGGAAGCTATAATGACTGAAGATTGTTTCTCGGGTAGTTGTAACGAATATTCAAAAGAAAACAAATTTTTTTTTCTCCGTGTCTTCTGGAAAGAAACAACATAAAAATGGGTTACAATAGAGTGAATCAATTTCAATAAACCCAGTTAACTTGATCCAGATGGCTAGATACTGAGGTTATCGGAGTGTTGCACTCCCCATCCAAAGGATGTAAAAATTTGTTCCGATGATTCATTCTCATCGTCACAGAATCTGCATGTTGTACTCGAAACAACCCCAATTTTAAATGAATGTACTCTGAGCCTGCCCTGTAAAAAAACTGGTAATTAAACTCAGAACACTACAATTAGACCAACGCCATAGGTTTTGTTGGTTTCGAGGACCGCTGTGTGAGAGAACGAATACTCGTGAACATCACAGAAACGATTTTATCAGATTACCCTGCACACTTTCACGGGCATTGAAGACGTTTTCTGATGTACGGGTGTTGGTCGACCGTTTACTGAAACGTAAATTCGCTGTACTGTAAAGTAAAGTAAAGTAAAGTAAAGAAAAGTAAAGTAAAGTAAAGTAAAGTAAAGTAAAGTAAAGTAAAGTAAAGTGAAAGTAAGAGTAAAAGTGGGCAGTACTTTACACGAACTGAATGACCATTTTGAAAAAATAATTACTTCATCTGTGCATGTGTTGAATGCTACATTTGTTCATGGTGATTTGACAAAACATACTCAATAAATGACAATTAATTTGGCAGATGCAGCTTCAACAAGATGGCCGTTATCAACTGTCAAAGTTCGGACGTTGCTCTTGGAAGACTTATTACAATAACCAGCTGAATAACAAAGACTTTACGCTTGATATAGTGTAACCAACAAGAGCTTCTAGTATGAATCGAACATACTAACCTCATACTAATAGACGAGTGTTAACCATCCAAAATAGTTTCTTGTTCACGGGCAAGGAAATACTTTGGAATTTAAAATTTTCATTTCATTGTTTATTTTCTCCTTTTTTTCTAGACTTTTTTACTTTTCAAAAAAAAAAAATGAAGAAAATATTACTGACGACTCTAATGGTGAAAGAATTTTTGCAAAATCATTTTCAAATTAATGCCATGACAGGCAATATATAAATTAAAAATATTTAAAGAAGACTTAAATCAATTCATTAGTAAATTAATTAAAAAAAACTAAAGTTTTAATTTTTTTTTTTGAACGAAAACAACCGCCATCATACAAGCAAAAATTTTTTTTTAATTCTTGTCTTATGAAAAAAGAAGAAGAAGAAAAAATAAACGTAGTAAATTATAAAAAAGCAAATGAAATATAAATTACATACTCGTGCATACATAATGGGCCATTACAACCCTTTAGTCAGGATTACGTTCTAGTTTCTCACACAACTTATGTTGTGTGTGTTAATTTTTATACATGAATGGCGGGACCTACAGTTTAAAGTCGAACTCCGAACAGCAGATTTTTTTTTTGAGAAACTTTTCATGGCAATTTTTCCCAGAAATCTGCTGAGGTAAAGTCGCCGAAGAAATGTTTTTTTATTTTGTTTAGTTGGAGATGTCTGACCTGGGGTTTGAATCCAGGCCTCAGTTCTAATAAGCCAACATACTGCCTACTACGCCACGGCGACTACAATAAAATGAAATATAAATTGTTTTGTGTAAATGTTTCCCTTAGCTAGGAAGTGGGTGGTCCATCTGCGAGCTTCAATTCTCTTGCATTTGAAAACTGCTTCAATCGCAATCAACATTTACTCGTACGCAGCCATTTGAAGTATGTTTATTCTAAATAACTCACCAATAGATCCACAGTTGCAGTACTAGAGTTTTGCTTTTCTTTTATAGCTTCCAAGCTAAGGTAAATAACTGTAAATTGACTGTTCTTACTTACTGTACTTACTTACTTAGTTGGTCATTACAATCCTTAAGTTGGGATTACAACCTAGTTTCTCAATAGATCTTCCAACCAAATGATTCAAATGAAGGAAGGTTCAACTTTATTAGGCTTAGGTCCATGACTAGACTACCGTTAACTAAAGGGAGGATTTTAACGTTCAGATAAATTGTTTTTCATTATTATAAGTGGTTAATAAGATAGATGTGAGTGTTAACTGTAACTTTAAAAGTTAAGTTGAAGTTCGAACTTGCCATATAAAATATTATTTTCAGTGTGGCAACTTCAAATATAAATAAAATGAGCAAAGACAACAAAACAAAACCCCCGACGTTGCCACTGCGTTTAAAAAAAATTTGTTTAATTGAGCAGTATTATTGACATTGCTCCGGCACTGTCATATTTTTGAAAAAGTTAACTTTATTTTATCATTAGGTTGCAATAACGAAAACAATTTAAAGGCTACTTTAAAGTTCACTTTAGCTAAAGTTACCTTTAACTAAACCCAACTTTAACGGCAAGTTGTAATATTGGACCTTAGTGTTTAGAGTGATTACGAGAACCTTGTGTTACTTCAAATACTAGTTAGCATATACTTAATTAGAGAAGACACTCTGATAAATCAGTGCCAATAACGAATCTGGAAAAAAACTTCACTAGTTTTTGTGCTCTTCATGTCTTAAAGGTGGGCAGTCATAAATGAAGACTTTAAAAGAAGAAATTTAAAATTTACCGCCTTTAAATTCACTAGCTGTATGCGTTTATTTCCTCTTATTATCTTGTAAATTATGTAACGGAAGCAGCTTCCTATGAATTGCCACTTTCGAATTGCGTGCAGTTAACCATCTTTATGAGTAGCGTGAGAGCATAGTTAGTTAAGCAATGATCTTCTGGCATTACAAACATGTTTATTACCTTTAAACTTGGCTATTTAACTAGACTAGACTCGTGCGCATTGTAAGGCAATGCATAATAGGCATATTAAGTGTAAATAATTTAATAAAAAATAAAAAACAAATCTAGAGAAGATTTTTATTACGATTTTGCTTAAAGCTTTTGTAGGCTTAAAGTGCGTTTTAATGGTTAATGATGGAAATTGTTAACATTGGAAATTATCTTTTGTGGGGTTTTGTTTATTCTGTTCTGTTCTCTACTGATATTCATTTAAAGCTTAAGTATACAATATAATTGCTTAAACTGAAGTTTATTCTTAACAGCCAACATGCAATCAATCCTAGCCAGGCAGACAACGTAAACGATTGACGTTTCCATAATTATGACACACGAAGAAAACATAAAAGGATTATGCTGATGCCATTAAATATTGGAATCATGGCTACTGTTTAGAATATGCCTGAAAACAGAATCTTAAATTTGATGTTTTTTTTTTATTAAAAATTATAAAATTTCTCTTGAAATTTTTATTAATTTAATCGCTTATATACACAAAAAGACTTTCGATGGCTTAGACATATAAATTGGCATTGATTGCCAAGTGGGGAAATTCGTTTAAAGTCTTTAGAATTTCATTAAACACGCAGCCTATTTGTTTGATTAGACAGGCTACTATAGGGAGAGTGGCATGCTTCGACATGTTAGTCCAGATGCAGAGAGATGAGATTTTTAAAAACATATTTTCCGCAAAAAGAGAAGCTACGAAAGTGGCAGGGTGAAAGGTGAAAGTGTAATACTGTGATGTGTAGAGATGAAAACAGAGCAGTGGCCATACTTTTCGTACTTGTCAGGGCGCCTCTTCACGATACACATGCTGGCTGATGCGTTAAGAACGCAAAGAGCCTGTGCATCTTTACGCGGACGTGCGCAAAGAAAACGAATCTAAAATGAAGAAAAAATGAAGGCAAATACCACAATGGTTGCTAACATAGGTGCACGAGGTTCTGGTATATACTTCGGAAACTGATTACTAGTTTCCTGAAAACATAAATGGCTAACCGAAAGGACGTAATACAATTGAAATAGAATTTAAACATCCGAACGAGGTTACTATCAAATTAGAGAGTTCTTAAGACGCCGAATGAAACATAATTAAATCCATAATAAAGAGATAGGTCGTACGGTGGAACTTTCCCGTCACAGAATGCCTCGACAACTCGTACTTATTGTAACGGGTTTACTGATAACGAGAATCGATTTTACTGGTAAGGAGTTGTAGTGTCTAGAATTCGGACAACCTGCACAATTTTGAAAATTAAACACAGGCAGGGCTAAAAAGGCTGTCGAAAATGTCGAATGGCAGGGCCATGCATAAAAATAAATGCACACAACAAGAAACTAAGTGGTAATATTGACTAAAGGGTTCTAATGACCAATTATGTATGTATGTATGTATGGGTAGTAATAATAGAAGAAAAGCCTTCTAGCAAAATTTGCTAACCTGTTGTCTGTGTTGGATTTACAAGGCAAACTAGTATCATATAGGGGACTATAATATTCGGTTTTCACCAACCATAGCTTCACTTAATATTTGTTTTTTTTATATTTTTTTTTTTTTTTTTTTTTTCATATGATTTAAAACAACGCTAAAATGATCATTAATTTTTTGGTTTTTATGAGATCGTCTTTTGATTTGTAGCATTGCTTTTAACTTCCCTCCCTCTCGCTCTCTCTCTCTCTCTCTTTCATTATTTCTTGACCTTCTATTAATTTGGCAAAGCTAGTAATTTTGTTAATAAGCAAGGCTACCAATTTTACCGTGCCAGAAAGGCTTTTATTTTCATAACGAATATGCAAATTCTCATATAAAAAGAAATTAGGCTTTTAAAGAGCAGCAATAAATGCAATAAAGAATCTGGATATTTTTTTAATATGCATTATAACTGTATTTCTATCACGTTTGATTATCACGAACATAATGGAGACTGTTGTGTCTGATCAAATTGACCTTGAAATTTCTTTCCTTTCTTTCTTTCGTTCTTTCATCCTTTGAAGCCAAAAAAACGAATTTTTTTATTGGCATTATCAAGTATTAAATTAAATGAAAGAGAAAAAAAACAAAAACAAAAGAAATCATTCGAAATTGTGAATCATTCGAAGCAAAGGAATTTCAAATATGTTTTGAAATCCTTCAGTTTGTTTTGCTTTGTTTGTTTTTTTTTTCTTTCTTTCTTTCCTTCTTTCAAATTGAAATAGTTTGTCTCTTTAGTTTTAAACAGAAGCGGCACAAGTATTTCATGTCACTGATATTCATTTGGGAGAAATCCATCAAAACATCAAAATATTGCTGTGACACACAAACAGACAGACAGCTGCATGCTGCCTGCTGCCTGGATCGTCGCTTTTTGGTCTAATCATCACTGGACCAATGATTAAATCTACGCCACTAACAACAACAGCCACTTTCATCGTTATCGAATGATTTGATCGTAATGATTTGACAATGATGATCCTTTTTTTCTCTTTACTTTGCTCTTTTGCTTCTGGCCCACAAATATTTAGAGAACCGCTATTTTTGGCTTAAAAAAAATCATAAAATTTTGGCCAACAAATAAGCAAACAGTAGCCTCTAAATGTTGGTGATAAAACGCCGCTTTAGTTAAGAAAAAAAATTCGTTATGATTTAGAAAATTCCTTAACGTTGATGGCGGTACGCTTTCAAAAGTTTTCAGGGACCAAAATTAAAACAGAAACTAAAACAACGTCAATAACAAATGAACAAGAATTTCCTAACAAAATAATAAATTCATTGCTTCTGTAATCCCAAAAAAAAAAAAAATTCAATCGCTATGGGAAAATTGTGTCATAATTTTTTAAGTTAAATCTTTAAATGGAGAGGAGAAACGATATTCTTTTGGCGATTAAGCAATAATCTCTGAGGCCAACCAAATTCAAGCGTAGCTAAGGGCTTGCAAATTTTTTTATTGAACTACTAAACAGGAATCTAGCGGTATTGGGACATTAAAACAATAAATCTGGTAAACTAGCTAAACAGCAAATTTCACACCACTTGAGACTCTAGTAAGACTCCAAAGACGTGACATCGTGTTTCAGTTTTAATTCCGCCTGTGTTTTTCAGATATTTTGCAGAGTACACCATACTTATCTGCCTTTAAATAATCTCAACACAATATTCTTAAAGGAAAGTAATGCTTTTAGAGGATCCTGAGCGTAGGTTTCAAGCGTTCCAAGCTCTTCAGTTGGGATTCAGATTCTCTCACCATTCATGTTGTGTGCATTAATTCCATTCATGAGCGGCAGAAGCTACAGTTTAACGACGGCTTCGAAAGACAGATTTTTGAGAAACTTTTCATTGAAACTTTTGTCAGAAAAACTGCTGAGGAAGTCATCCAATAACAATTCATTTTTAAACTTCGTTTTGCTCGAAAAGTCTGTGCCAGGTATTGAATTACGGGATAAAAAAAAAATAAACAAAACAAATACCAAGTTCGCTTTAGGAGTGTGGTAGAGCCTTTATAAAATAAGTGTCGTCCACAACTACCACATGACGAGATTAGAGGAATCTTATTCAGTGGTTTGGGTTGCAGAGTAGGTAACAGGACGACTTTCAAGATATAGATCAGCAGGATTTAAAGACAACGTGCACCAATATTTTGACTTCATTTGAGTATTAGGGCACGTCATAATTACTGCACAAAATGGTTTAACTGCACACGCAGGTTATATATCCCTCTATACGCTCACTGTACAATTTCCTCTAAGTTCCTCAAATTTTGTTTGTTCTTCTAAAGGTAAACAGTAAGTTTTGTCAAAAACTTCGAAATTGATTTCATTGTGAGATTATTTTATCGTGGACTTAAATCTCTTTTCGTTTGGCAATATCTTCAGAATTTAAAAAAGGAATTTACCACTCGTGGCTAAATGCGAAGCATCGAACAGATGAGGAAGCAATTCATAGCCTAATCCAAGGACTACAGGGTACGGCACGTACATATATGAACTCCTGTACTGTGCTGGTGCAAAAGAACTTTTTTCTTGATCAATTTCAATCGTCTTTTTCCCAATCCACCTTAAGGCATATACATTGCAAAAGCTTTGTTTATCAGCGCATTGTGTTGACTGCTGTTTGGTCTTTGATGTGTGGTACTGCATCCATGATTCTTGCGTGGTTATGCAACAACACAAAGACTCGTTTATGTTGCTGCTAATTATTGCGATTGCGTTTGTGTTCGATTGTGATCAGAATTTCCTAACATGCACTAAGTCAGAAGAGATGCCTGTTGCTTCCACAATCTCATGTAGTTTATGGTTTAGGGAACACAACAGGTTTCCTGCTCGTAATAGAAAAATCACCCTTTTTACCACTAAAATTGATTGAACAGTTACCCAATAGTATTTATGAAGCTTAACTTTAGTTTCAGCAACGGTTTCTTCGTCAAAGTACGGAACTTCTCTTGAAATTATTAGGCAATTCACTTTCAATGTTTGTCAAACACAAACTGAATGCCGTTACTATTTCAGCTAGGAGGCGGTAAAAAGCGAGAGTCTGTGGATCAAAACTTAATACCGTAATGGCCAGATCATCCACATAATCATAGAACTTGAAACCACATCTCTTCCAACAGCTCCTTTACAAGGATATTTCAAGGCGATGGCGAGAGAACTTCGCCTTGTGTTCCGCGTATATTTACTCCCCCTGCCATATGAGCCTAACCAATGTAGACTATAATGATCCTTGTGACTAAAAGATCCGTAATGAACCTCATAATAGCTTCACTTATGTACGTTGCGTTTATCGAGAGCCCTAACATCTGTTTGCGAATGGGTATTGTTGATGTCGTCCTACACTTTAATGAAAGCTGTCAGTGAATAAAGCTTGTAGGGCCGGAGCTTTTTCAATATTTTTCAGCAGCACATACAATAGAAAGCAAATAAACACAACTCAAGTCTATTATAAATATCATGACACGCCTTCAAGTAAGTCCCGTAGTCTAAATAAATATAGGTAGTGGTGTGGCTTATTAGACGCAAATATGAAAAAAAATAATTTTCTTTCGGCGATTCCTCTCAGCAGATTTCTGGCAAAACCTCTGAGAGTAAAAAAAATTGCCATGAGAAAGTTTTTCAAAAAAAATCTGTTCGTTCGGAGTCGACTATTAAACTGATAGGTCCCACCACTTATGTATAAAATTAGCACACACAACATAAGTCGGGTGTGAGAAGCTTAGGCCGAATCCTGACTGGAAGGGTTGTAAGGCCAATTATGTAGTATGTCTTCAAGTTAAGCCCTAAGTGATGTTCACACTCAATGTATAGGTTTCACAGACCTTTTTCGTGAACAGCTTAGCAAAGGTAAACTTGTCGTAATATTTTCATTTGGAAAAATGTATTGGGAAATGAAAGCAAGTACTTGTAGATTCGTTTCATATTCAAAATACTGGGGAAACATTTTTAAAAATTTGAAAATAAATTTCATTTTAAAGTACGCCAGTAAAAGATGGAAATGCTGCCGTTGTAATACACAGTGAAAATCGTCGTAATTTATGTTCTCACAGATTTTACTTTCACTTGAAATTGTATTTTAAGTATCATTTGTGGTCTTTGTGGATCCGTTTGTTTCCAGTAAATAAACATGTTATCATTAAGCCCATTAACGCTACCCAAAAACAAAAGCAAAAAGAAAGGAGAAAATCTTTGTTGCTCCTTTCATTTAATATTTAAAGAAGAATTAAGAAAAATAATCTTTTGTTTTCTTTTTTGTTACTTTTCTTAAAGGTTTCTTTTTATCTTTTTGTTTGACTTTCTCAGAAGATTATTTTCTTAATCCTTTCGTATGCAAAAAAAAAAAAAAAAAAAAAACAAAAAAAAAAAAGAATAAAAAATGTTCATCCTTTAAACACAGACAAACAAGCAAACAAATAAACAAGTAAACATTATTATGCCATAACATGGAACACCCTTCTTCATATGCAACAAATATGTCAGTTAACAAATACTCGACACACTTGTCTACCTATCTATACATACATGCGATTACATTGTGGCAACATGTATGTAAATGTTGCCTTACAACTGTATTTAAGTCAATAAACTTCTTTACCACCTTGTTTCTTTTTCTTTTTTTGTTGTTTTGCTGACAGTTTGTCTTAGGTTTTGTTTTGGTGTTGTTACCAACAACATTTTAATGAAATTCTATTCTTTAACTCTGTCTTTTAACTCGTTTGTGGTAGGAATTGAAAACAAAAACAGATGAAAACAAACCGGAATATCTTGCCCTTCTCACTCAATCCTCCTCCTCTTCCTTTCATATGAATGTCGACCATTGTCGGCATTATTTTCCTACGGACAAGATCGCATACGTTTGTCTGCAATTACTGGCAAAATTTATGGCCCGCTTTATACCCCCCTTCTATCCTCTTTTGTTCCATTTTTGTTTTGTTTTCTTGCATTTCATTTCACCCTTAAAGTGCATTTTTTTTAATGTGAAACAATTTCGTAAGGCGCTTGCAAATTTCTTAAAGGGAGTTTTCAGGCCATGACTAGTAGTACATCTATAATTACGTCACCTTTAGTGTAAACAATAAGTACAACCCACTATTTTTTTCTTCTCTCGTTCCAGTGTATCCTGGCCATGGAAACCTGTTTTTGTTATTTAATGGCTGGAAATATTTCGTTTTTTTTTTGCCTTTTCTTCTGTTGAATTTGTGTGCCATTAAAGGGTGAAATTCAATTTTTATTTCGTATTCTTTTGGTGAAGTTAATAAATGAATTCAGAAAAACAGTAAAGTATTTATGAATGAATGAATGTGTAGATATGTATGTACATATGGACTAAAATTATTGAAACAAGAATATATTTTAAGTTGAATTTAAATTCTGTATTATATGAAGGCAATCCATGTAGACTTACTATGCTAAGTAGTAGGAATCTTGACAACACTATTGTGTAGATTCCATTGCAATTTAAATTCTACAAAACAGATTTAAACGTTATCACTCTGCAGAGTATCTTCAACACTATTTAGTGTTTTGCTATTTTGCTATTTCCGTAGCAATAGTAATATAAATAAGGTATCATGTGGTAAGCAAATTAAAATATTTGGGCACTTTGTGCAGTGGCAAGCTTAAAAAAATATGAAACCGATTTCTCCAATCGTTATTTATGGTGAAACTTATGGGCCAAGAAATAATTTAATGATTGGTTTTGTTCTGTAATCATGACTGAAAATCATAAACTGAGCTTAGAACAAACGCATTAATTCTTTAAGATTTGTGTGCAGAAGATAGGCTAATGAAACCATTTATTGCTATTGCTGTTATCATTGATCTCTTCTTCTTTTAGTTTTTTAACAAAAGTTTCGATTGCCTCAAACCCACTTGGGTAGAGTTTTTGCCTCTCTCTTTATCTTAATTTTCGTCTAGAATATCATTGTAAACATCTGCCTTATTCCATAGAAGGGTTTTGGCGCCATAAGCTAAACTGCTTGCAATATCGTTTGCTTGCCAAACATTCGAGATGAATGAACCACATCTTGTGTGCATCGCCTAGTTGCGTCGATCCTTATTATATTATGACAACATTGGTTGCACAGTGTCCTTTTTTTTCTCCCAATTTTGGATGAATAGTGGTATGTCTCCGTCCCCTCAAAGCCCATTTTATGATTGTTGGAATAGGCTGAATTGTATTGTTTCTTATAAAAATAATTTGACTACTCAATGTCAAACATCAAACATCAAACACAACCTCCAGTTGCGGGCTACAGAAAATAGGAATCTACAGACGACAAAACTTACATTTTACACTCAAATATGAAATATCAGTAGTTAATCTGAAAGTTTTAAAGCGAGTAAAGTTTGTCTTTCTCAACTCAAAAAAACTTTCTCAGAACAAAAAAACTTTTTGAAGTTGGCTAGTAGTTTGTCTTGACACAATTCTACGCTGAAGTCTACTTCACAGATTATTCTAAAGATAATGCTAATTCATTTAGCCTTGGATGGATAAGGAAAGGGCAGTTAGAAACGTAGGCTTATTAATTCGATCATGAACTCATGCTTACCTGATCGTCCATCTACTGATCTAAGCATTATGAAGATATGAGAACTTATTTTGTTTAAGGATATTGCAACAAGCCCAATGGCTTAATAATATTTCAAGTCCATAATGATTATCAAAAATAATTATTTTTGGCATACTGCCCTTGGGTTGTTTAATTTATTAAAGCCAATATGCTTGTCAAGACATTTTGAAATAATTTTTAAATGAAAACAGTTTTTAAATGACCGAAATTGCTTCACAATCCTTTAACAATTTAAGGGTCAAACACATAAATATCCTCTCCTAATATTGATTTGATTAATACCACACAATATAATGATGATTTCATTTGGCCATATTCTGACCATTGCTGGTAAATGTGTACACAAAAATGAATCTTCCATGATGCGGAAGTTGAAATCAACTTCATTCAGTATCATCAAACCATTATCAAACACAATACAAGAATTTTAAAAATTTTGAAAGCAAATGAACACTGACATCTTATTATCCCACATGCATACATACATACATACAATTAATTGCTGGCCATGTTTTACTTGAATTATTATCACAATTTGGACTCTTCGTGTATGTTGCTGATTATGGCCATCAAATTGGAGGAGGCACATGTGTATTTGCTTAACCTTTTTTTTTATGGCCAAATTAACATTTTTACAAATGAAATCATTTCGAAAGTAAATCTCAAATACACCTCAATTGTTTATACAGGATATCCATAATACCCTCCGCAGTAAGACTTCGGCTACTTGTGCTAGAAAACAATCCTTCAAACATTTGCTCATACACTCCAAAAGATGATGATGATGATGCTGAAGTTAGTATGCTGCAAGAGCAACCAACCAAAGAACAACAGAAAATAAAATTGTAACAGGAAAAGGGCTTTACAAGTCATCCATCATAAAGGTAACAAAAATATAGAAAATTTCCTGGGGGGGGGTTTAATTCGCCTCATAAAAACAACCTAAACTTCAAACCGTTTAGCACTGATGGAGAAAAGTCATGTGTTGGGTTTATTAATGACCTTAAATGTGAATGAATCTTCAACTTCTTAAAGCTTTCAAATTTTATACACAAAGTTTCTGAAGAGAGAAGGGCTGGCTGGAGTGGGGTGGAATTTTTCATAAACGTTTAAGTAGTACTCGTACACATAACAAAAGGTCATGGTTTTAATTCATTTCATAAAACTTACCAGACTTGTTTACTTGTCTGTTAAACCTGAACTTTTTTGTTGTTTTTTTTTTGTCTCTTTTCGATCCGTTACGTGTTTTTGTTTCATTGTGTGTCTGTCTTATGGACATGAATGTAGGCAAGTGTGTGTGTGTTCTTGGGTGGCTTAGTATATGTCCTTTTCTTGTTTTTGGTGTTTTGTTGTTGTTGGTACGTAGACTTTTTACAACATTTTCTACAAGTTGACCGCAACAAAAGACATGTCACACCAAACAATATTACACAACCGTAAACAAACACAAACACACAGGTCAGGTGTAGTCCCCTAGGGTGAGGACTAAATTTCGCATATCAAAATACAACAAAAAAAAAAACAACAACAATAACATTCAAATAGAAATGATTTGTTATAAAAAAACATACAACAAATAAGACCAAGAGGTCTACAATGACAACGTAATATAGGAATAAAAGGCTTACAAGAGTGTCAATTTTCTATGACAACTATGAGCAACAACCACATACAACAACAACACTAATGGTAAAACTTATTTAATCCAGTGACTTAAGCCACTTAAGTATCATCACAAAGATATGAACTGAGAATATGAGTATCTCTGTATTCGGTTTTAATTACAGAAAACACGAATACAGATATCGCCGTAAACGAATAGTGCCAACGTAGTATGTTGGCTTTGTTGGAGGCTTTGGACACAACAATTTAATGAAAGCTTCTGGGTTCTGTTATAAGCATTCTCTATACGTTTCGCAGGAAATAATTTTAGGAGCACTTCCGGTGGATGTCCGCAATGATTTCTTAAGATAACCTAATGGTAGCCTTGCTAGGTTAGAAGAGTTTGAACATGCTCGAATTTTCAGGGTTGTCAACTTGAGCATATGAACCTTGATTACAGATTTTACGGACTATATTATCCAGAGTATGTAATTTTGACAGACAATTCTTAGCAGTTTTTCCACGTAGGAAGCAATGGCGCAGTGTAAGTAGTTTACTTGATGATTAAGCAATCTTTATGGACGCCTGTGGAGACTGGTACAAGCCTTTATGCTCTCTGCTGAGAGCAGTGCATTGAGGTGTTTGCGAACACCAATAATGCGAATGGTTTGAATGATGTTAAGCTGGTCTGTAGGCAGTGGTTGGGTATGATATTAGCTTACCATAGATTGTTGTCTCTGCATTAAGGCTCTCAGAATAATAAACATCTGACATAGAGTGGTTGAGTGCCAGGACGTTGTGTTGTGTTGGGTAATGAAGCTCTAGATAGATTGGCAAGCGAAAAAGAGACAAAGCGGGCAAACCTGATGGGTCGATTAGCTGAACTTCCTTGGCAATATTTTTTCACTCTGATAGATCAGGTGATAAAAATGGAATATTTAAGCTTTTGTGGCTCAGATTGGATCGCTCTAGAATGGAATAGAGTCTGAATCCATGGATTTTTGTTAAGAAATTCTGCCTTAAAGGCAATGTCCAGAATATAGCACAAGAGTCCTTCTTCTTTTTGCAGAATTTGTAGCGTAGGTGAATAGGGCCGATAGCCTTAGGGCCATTTTTACAACTTACAGTTGGGTTTACTAAAAGGAAACTTTAGCAAAAGTGAACTTTAAAGTCACCTTTAAGTTCTTTTCGTTATTACAACATAATGATAAAATATTCATTTTGCTATTTTAGTTATTAGTTGTTGACTAGCGATTTGTCGCCGTGGCCTAGTAGACTGTGTGTTGGCTTGTTAGGCATGAGGCTTCGGTCAGACATCAAAATGAAAACATGAAAAAATATTTCTTCGGCGATAATCTCTCAGCGGATTTCTGGCAAAAACTCTTAGAGTAAATAAAATTTCCATAAAAAGTTGCCCAAAAATCTGTCGTTTATAGTCGGCTTTAAACTGTAGGTCCCGCCACTCATGTATAATATTAACACACACAACATTAGTGATGTGAGAAGCTAGGTCCAAGCCCTGACTGAAGTATTGTAACGATCAATTATGTATGTAGGTATGATTAGCAAATATTATGTTTCATTTGACCAAGTCTTATGAAGGTAACCACAGCAGACCGCTCAAGGTTTTCGATTAGATTACCTTCCGAACTTAATCTGAACATTTAAGCCTATGTCGTTTTAATGTCGACTCCAAGATTCACGTGGCAAATATGCATAACCTGGCAATATCTTGGGTAGAACTAGAAATTCTGAAATAAAAAACGGCATAACAGAGGCTGACTTCGGGGTTTCATTTCTCCAAAAAATATACCCAAAAAGCCTGCAGCAATGCTTACAAACTGGGAAACATTCGGTTAATCCATCAATGTGGCGGAATAAACTTACGATTGCAAAACAAAAAAAAAAAAAAACAGGAGAATAAACAAAAATGAAACTGATCCTCTGGTAGATGGACCCTACCTATGTATATGCCCCCAATTGTGAATTGCTGCATGGATCGTAAACATATTCTATGAGCATTAAGGTGGCTGATTTTGCTTACAGTGTAAATGCTCTCTGAATGTTATTTGATATTGATTTTTACTGTTTGGCCTTAAATTCCTGAAAGCTTTAAAAATGTAGCAACATTTTCGCCACTGCAATGTGTTTCAATATTAAAACGTAGACAACATTTTAAAAGAAATAAAAATAATGCAGCATCATTTGCACAAGACAATACCACGATTTGACTGTGCGATACAAAATACCAACAAAATAGCAACACTAATGATAATCACTTTACTGCGAATATAGAATATGTGTTGGGCAGTAGCTGTAGCAGTGTCAGTGCCAATGGCAGTGGCAGTGGCAATAGTTTCATAGGCAGCCTCCACAAAATGACAGTAAAGCAACCACCCATTAAGAGAATCGGTCAGTCATCAGACAGACATCCATGCAGTCGTCTACTAGCTAGTCACTCTATGAATATATTGCTGTTGCTGTTGTTGTTGTTGTTGTTGTGATTGTTGTTAATGTAATTTAATGTTTTATGGTCCGCCATAACAAACAACAAAACAAACAACAGTGGAGTACATAGTGAAGACCATGTTAATGACACTTAACACACAGTAACTTTGGATTAAGTTCAAGGAAATCTTTCAACAGAATTAAGAGATCTGCTTCAGCTGTTTCTCCTTCTATGCTTTTATGTTTCAGTGCCTTTGTCATTTTCTTAATCTATGCTCGCAAGCGAACACTACCTTGAACACGAAACCATTTACAATATTTAACATTGAACGATGGACCATCAGTATTCGGCATCAGCCTTAGCATTATCATACTCGTCATCATTGCCATTATCATCAGCGACTTAATGATTATTTGCTGTTGCTGTTGTGTTTGTATGAAAAAACCCACACACATCCGACACCTAAACACAAAGACGAAGAACGGCAATTTCCAATACGAAAACTTAACATTTCTATGACACACCACGTTAAGATTGATTGTTTTTCGTATTGTATTGTATTGTCTTTGCGTTTTCGTTTTTTTTTCCATTTTCCATTTTCCTGCATCATTTTCTTCTTCAACGTATCCTGGATGAGGATGAGGATGTTGATGCCGATGCTGCTGCTACTGCCTGCTGCTGATGATTTGTGTGGAGTAAAGTGATGTGTAGTTGATGTTGATGTTGATGTTGATGATAATGATGGTGATGATGATTTTTTTTTCTGTTCTTTTTGCTGTCCATCAGTCTTATACGAAACGAAAATATCCCCCGAATGTATTAATCAATGCTAATGACAGTGAATTTTCTTTTCAATTGTCAACGTTTTTTTGTTTTTTTTTTTTTGTTTTTGGGTTGAAAGGGAAATGCAAAATTTGTTACCATTCCAGGGGTACTTAAATAATATTTTTTTTATTTTTTATCTCTTTTTGAAATACAGTAACACTTAAATTTGTTATTTTTAATCAAAAAAAAAAAAAAAAAAAAAAAAAAAAACCCGGCGTTAAGACCAGAAGATGTACTGTACCCTTCATGCTGCCATGGTCCTTGTATCATAAATCGTTCTTAACTGTTAACTTTATAGGCAATTTGGGAATCACTGCTTATGTCTATAACACTTCAAACACCCACAGCCTTCTGTAACATGATAAATCCAATTCAATGTGTCATCTCAGCATAAATACCTTAAGACGAGAATGACAAATTCCTCTATGCCCTATCCTCCGTATTTCAGCAGCAATTAAAGGATTTAAATTTTGTAAAAACGTAAAACTAATTGAGATAAGTTCTCTAAGAAAAAAAAAAATAAAAAAAACGAATCAAAATATTAAAGAAATTGAAATAGCGCAAGCACATTGAAAGCGATATAAAAACGGATTTTCTTACCAAAGAACGTCATAAAATTTTAATCTTTTGTAGTTACATACGTAAGTATATACGGACATTAATACCTTGATTTTGAACACATTTTTTTAGTCTTTTCAAACTCAAAAGTTGATTCTATACGGGCGTATGAAGGAAAATATTTTCGAAACGCATGGTAAAGGCACATGCAACGCAACGTCCATTGTGTTCGAGAGAAAAATATAAAAAAGAAATGTTTTTCTTGTTGTTGTTTTTTTTTTTTTTTAATTGTTTGCATAATTTTAATGGCTGCTAAAATAACATTTTTTTCTCTCCCTATTATTCCCGTTTTTTCTGCCTTTTGGATCAAAAAAAAAAAAAGAAGAAAAATGTAAAGAAGAGGAAAGAAGGTGAATATTTTAGTTGAAAAACGTTTGTTGTTTTTGTTTTTCTTTCATTTCACGAAATTTAATAAATCAACACAATTATTTCTTTTGTATGCATGCACGGACATGCATACAAACATATGTATGTATGTACGTATGTACGTGTAGGTACACATACCGGTGGCAACAAGCAACCTGTGCTCTTGGAATACTTTCATGTCCCCCTTTAGACCTCTAAAACACAACCATCACCATCACCACCCTTACGTTGTAGTTGCAGGCCATGTGATGGACATAAATTATCTCGAGAAGTTCTGTTCGCATTGCATTCGTTCGGGCATGGGATGGGCCATGCTTTCAATTGAGTGAAGAATTTTATGTAAATTTTTCATTAATTTTTTTTTATTCATTTTTCTGTTTTGTAGGTTCGTTATTGTTTTTTGCTTTTGTTTTTGTTTTTGTTTTTTTTCAATTGCATTTTGCAAAAATTTTCCAAACATAAATTTTCTACACAATAAATGTCTGATTACAAGAACCTTATGCAACTACATCTGACCTGTTGTTAGAGCATACATACATACATGTGTATGTATGTATGTATGTACAAATATGTAATAGAAACGAATATGTTCATAACTTTTTAATGTTTTTCCTCTCTTGTTTGTTTTCATTCATCAACGGAAATCAAGTTGAAAATTCTCAAATTAAGTTTCAGAAGATAAATCGTGGAAAATATTTATGACAGCAAATGGAAAAAAAAAAGACGGAAAAAAGGAAATTTGCTAATGAAAATAATGTTGAACGGCTTTAATTACAAGATTTTATATGAAAATATTTCATACCTTCAATACAAAATATACAAGAGAAACTAAATTAAAGCGATTCAAATTTCCTCATCTAAGGGGTAAAATATTATGGAAGTACAGCATAAAACTTAAGACCTGCAGAAGAACCGCAGGCAAAATCTGGGCCAACACATGTCGGCTCTATTTGTTTGTTGTACAACCATTCTTGTTCATTTATGATAGAAGCTGAGCAAACATCTTTCAGAGTACGCAGATAGATACTGTCCTGATCATTAGTGTGCTCTATGCCACTTCAACCAAGTCCATAATTAGTCATTACGACACTTCAGTCAGGATCAGAATTACCACTTATGCTGTGTGTGTTAATTTTATAAATGAGTGGCGTCAGCTACAGTTTAAAGTCGACTACGAACGAACAACATTTTTATTTGAGAAGCTTTTCATGGCAATTTAATTTTGCTCTCAGAGTTTTTGCCAAAAATCTCCTCCTGAGAGGAAGTCGCCGAAAAAGTGTTTTTGATACTTCACATTTCATTTTGCTGGACTGAGATTTGAACCATGGCTTCACGACTAATAAGCCAATATACCACTCACTAAATTACAGCGACTAAATAGGCTTCCTGTCTAACCTTCTATTATAGCATAGGGCTGAATTGATGGCAGTAAGCTTTAATGCATTCTATGCTTAGGCCAACCTAGGCTATAGACATGTTAATATTTTGGGCAGACATTTAAACCCGCCAGGTCGATTATATGCTTCCTTATAACATTCTGAATAGAACATTCTGATTTTAGACTTTCCAATTAAGGACTTCTGGTCTAAAGAGCCGAAGGTTTCTAATGGTACCCTTAACATTTATAGCGATAGCTAACTAATGCATGAAAAGGCAGGCTGTGGTATATTTCTTATAGGCTCTCTGAACACTGCACAGGTCATGGGCACTATGTAAGCGTTGCAATGCTTGTTGGATGATTGTTGATACCCGTTTGTTTGGATTATTCCTTAAAATTCCTTGATTTACTCCAATTGCCAGACTACCATTGATTTCTAATGAAATTCTTTTCACTCTCTAACCTTGTCTATGAATGCTAAAGATTTCTCAGGGAAATTTCAAATCATTCAAAGGTAACTCTCATATGGATTCCAATACATTTGAATATCGTTGGATATTGCATTGTTGATTAACTGACCCAGAATGGATCTAAAGCTCTCTACATTATTTTAATTTCATTATTTCAGTTTTTAACGCTAAGCAAGTGATTCGTCTACTATAAAAGGTTCTAGTATGAGAGAGCTGCCATCTGTTGTTGCCTAGAACATATGTTTTCTGTTAAAATCTATAAAGCTGTTGTGTTGAATGTAAATGTAAGGAACTTTACTCATAGAGTTCGATTCCTTCTCAAACAGCGCTGATCCTTCCAGCCTTCCTATAATGCTGGTTAGTACTCACCCAGATGCCGTTCTCTTTTTCAATATAGATGAAGAACTGTCTCCTCTTCTTATTCATCTCTACAGCTTCTGTAAAAATCATTTGCAAGGTATACAATATCATTGCGAATGACATACGTGCCCTTAATATAATGCTTTGGAAACAGTACAGAATGTGCTTCTTGAGAGATTAATCATACCTACCGTGAGCCTACTATCCAGTTTTGACTAGATTTTTAGCGCCGTTCTGGCCGTTGTGTTCATCCGCGCTAAAGCTGTCTGTAATGCTACTATCATATCGCCCCATTACCTCTTTGAAATATCTGCAATAGCTATACAACATCTTGGAGCTCATTATGGTGAAATGAAATGCTTTGATAGTCACCTGGTCGTCAGAAGTTATGGCAATATCCTGACTGAAGATAGTCGGATCCTTAATAATCTTTAATAATTGAAAGCCGCCACAGTAATTTGAGTCAATTCTGTGGACTGACAATCGACAATGAAAAAATTCTACCACCCAGTTCACAGTTCCATTCAATTGGGAGCCATTAGAGAAGGCTTGACAGATATTTGATGCGGGGATCTGCAGAAATCGGCGAAGAGGACAACCTTGTATCCGTTGGAAGGACCAAATCGAGGAAGCCCTGTCATCCGATTAGTGTGAACAACTGGCGTAGGCGCGCAAGAAGCAGAGGTGTCCGGAAGAATGTGTTGCGGCAGGCCGAAATCCGTTAATCAGGTTGTTATGTCCAATTAAGTAAGTAAAATAAGTAAGAGAAGGCTTGCACGGAGTTCTGTACGAGGTAGGCTGCTTCATTTTTTGTAAACTTATTTATCCGGAATGGAAGAGTTAAATCTCATTGAGAAGTCATACCATACCACGGTATCGTGGTACGAGTATAATTTTATAAATGCTACTTTGAAAGTCCGTGATAAAACTTGTAGCAGTTCTTTCATACGAAAATTGAAATTTTCGAGTTCTCAGGAATAAATCGCTTTTGAAAAGGATAAAACGTACTTACGTGCAGTACGTTAACGTACTGCTTTGCTAATTTAAAACTTTTATTGCCACGCACTCGTATGTTTAAGAAATCTGTTTCTTAATTTCGAAACTTTTCTTTTTCAATTTTCCCTTTCCGATATTATGAAACAAAAGGCACTTAAATTGCTGTAAATCAATAATAAACGTGGATGATGGGGGCAGGAGAGAGAAAAAAAAACAAGAAAAAAATCATTAAAAATATTTACAGTTAACATATGTTTCATATTTATTTGTCAAAATATTACAACAAAAACAAAGAAAAAAATAAAAATAAAAGAAAGCAACTTAAACCAGACGACCATAACAGCCAGCAGCAAGTCAATGTAAAAGGCGTAAAATTTCGCCAAATTTACGCGACAAGAGAAAGAGAAGGAGAAGAAAAAGAAAAATAAAAAGAAAAATGTTAAGAACACAGAACAGAATTCGTGAAATATTTCCCCAAACCAAAGGAATTTCATTTGCATTATAATTTACCAGCATCGTTCACATGATGAACATGTGTAAGTGAAAATACTCACACACACACATGGAAATTTTAAACTTTTGCCGGAAATTTTTTTTTTCTTTTTTTAAATAACAAATCCACTTTGAGTTGATCAATGGCGACTGCAATGAACTCTTTATTGATTATGAAGATGTATTGGATGTATTATGATAACCATTTTTTTTTTAGTTACCATGGTTACCATGGTTGTTTTAGTACAATCCATCTAGTTTACTCTCTATTATCTCGGCTTAGGAGAAAATATAGAAATTAGCAAATAAAAATTGTGTGTGCCCACTTAAAAACAACATTGAGGACTCGATTATCGTACTAATGCGTACAATTTGTATTGGGCGACTCGATTATAATTAAAGATCAGCAAATACTTTACATTACTCTTCATTCTGAATGAAAGGAAAGTAGGGTCGGCGGTGTACTACTTGTCAGGTTTAGAGGGTATTATAACCACCAGATTTGAATTCTTGTATTATTTAGTTTTCTCAGTATGAAAAATGATTCGTAACATGTGGTAATGTCAAATATGCTTAGTAATACTTGTCATCTGGAATGGTATCATAAACAAACAGCCCCTGGCTATTGAAAGTTTGAAGTATCAAACTTTTTGCTATAGAGAAATAGACGGTTCAGCCCCTTTTATTATGGTGATCATAATCGATTTTACAAGTTATTGTGTTTCACTTTACTGGACATTAATCCGATACGACTATTGCGATAGTCGATATTCAAGAGCTGCCAATGTTCCCTGAGATATGTCCAGTTTTGTGTGGATTTTTTTTGGTGGTGCAATCATTGGACTTTACTTTTGCAAGAACCATGCAATGATTATTGATTTTATGTTTGTCTACCAAAATGAAAATCTTTAATAAGCCTCCCAGCACTTAATATCATAACCGATTGAGACTCAAGTTTGGTTAACAATTAATTTCACGTTTTGAAAAAGTCCAAGCTTAGGCGATTTGATTTCAATTGCTGTTGTTTGGATGTGAGTACACAATTAAAGCGATTGAAAGCAACATTCGTAAGATATCGGCTCATTTCGTCAAAGGTATGGGTAAATCAGAGGTAGCGTAAGACTTAGCGGACAACTTACTTCCTTAATTTATCATTACAACTTATAGTCAGGTTTACAACCTAATTTTTCACATTGTCCATGTTGTGTGTGTTAATTTTAAATATGAGTGTAGGGATTAACAGTTTACAGATTCTGAAAATTCTTGAATGGCAAATTAGGGAAACTTTCAATGGCAATTTTTTCTGCTTTCTCATAAGGATCTCTCTCATATAATAAGTCAGCACACTACCCACTAGGCCACGACATATGCAAGCCAATTAAGTATTTCATTTCCAAATTTCCAAATTCATTTTTAATTTTCAAAATCCGACCTCACTATTAAAGTAAATTTCTGGATTTAGAAGTTGTGATGCATTCGCTATTTATCGCGGTTTATCAATTGTGGGGGTCTCAGTTGAAGTGTCTGACAGAAAACCTATGCTTGAAATAATGGCCTTAACCCAAGAACAATAACTTTATCATTATAAAAGTGGAAAACATCTGAGCCGAGCTTATAAGCCAGATTGTAGAGTGCTTATGTAGGAACACAAGACAAGAATTCTTGTAGATACCACAAGAAAACGTGTGTCACTTTTAAAAGGTCATAAATTAATATCGTGTCTGATACAACGTGTTTGATACAAAGAAACTGGAAAAACTTTTTAAAAAACAAACAAAACAAAGAATGGAAATTTCAAGAAAGAAAAGGGGTTGGGGTTGACGTCTTTAAAAAAATAAATGCCAGTTTAATGTGAAACAATTAAAATATTCTCGTCTTTTATTTTATTTTGCAATTATCACACTCATATAGAGTAGAGTACCACCTCACGGTACTATATTTAAAGCGCAAACAATTCTTTAAAACGTTGAACTTTAAAGAAAATAAAAACGAAATTTAATTAAAAAAAAATCAAACAAACAAATTAATAGCGAAACCAAAATGAAATGTTTTCGTATCTTGGAATCGTTTACGGCCATAAATCATTTTCATTTTAGGTTTAGCGGGCGAATAATCACAAAAAAAAAAAATGGAAATACGCGAACAACATTGGTTTGGTGGAATAGCTTTTCCTTGTTCTTTATTTTTTCTCTCATTTTTCTGACTGTTAACAACGCCTAGAAGACTTTATTTTCTATTTGTCCGTCTATCTGTCTGTCTGTCTGTCTATTCGACAATTTTTCATTGTGTATCATCTTGTTCTTCTGCTTACATTTTATTGTTGTTTTGATGGAAAGTCACGTTCCATCCAAGTCACTTGTATTGTTTGTGTGTATCCATTGTTATGGTTGTCGTCTTTACATTATGAGAATGACTTGATATTGTCGTGTTCGTATGTTCGTATTTATGATTGTTGGTCCATGTGTCATTCGACTGACAGTTCATTAAAGTAAAATGAAAACAATCATTTAAAGAGTTTATTTAGCGATGACGACGAAAACAACTCAAAACTCAAATTTATTAAATCGTTTCACTGCATCGTAACCCATCCATAGCTAAAAATAAGAAATACGAAGAAATTAAATGCGCAGTTCGACGAAGCATACGTAAATATTTGGAAATTTTCTAAAAACAACTAAAAAGCCTTAATCAGTCATTGATTTTGGTTATGCCATAACAGAGCAGCTCTACCAGTTCGACAATTATCTGGAATATGTCCTGGTACCCATACAATATAGACTTCATAACGCTACCAAACCAAGATTGATGGTCTTGGATTTTATTACCCTAGAATTTAGAGCTTCCATAGCTGCCTTGAAGATGCCATAATTTCGGTAGTGTATTGGCTTTCTAAATGCGAGCCCATAGTTCAAAACCCAAAACTCTTGGCAACAACTCTGAGAGAAAATAAAATTTTAAATCTGTAGGTTCCGCCAGTCATGGTTAAAATTACACACACAACGCGGGTGGTGAATGCAGATAAGTTGTAAACCGACCTAGGGGGTTGGAATATTCAAGTAACATCTCACTTCAGCTATAGACTGCACTTCAGATGAAAAACGTTTGAGTGATTGTGGATACAGTAACTGAGGCCATTCTTAGCGATTGGAAAACGATGATGAACAGGATCTATAAGTACTAACATCTTTTGATGTTAATTTGATGAAGCGAACACCAACAACATTTGGTTTTAACAGGACGGCACTGCGTGCTCCAACACGGCTCCTGAAACATTGGATATTTTGCTCAAGCAATTTTGAGGGCATGCTCATTTCACGTGGAGGTGATAGGGATTGGTCAAAGAGATCGTGCAATTAAAAAATTTCGCAGTTATCTCTCACACACACACATTGTTTTATTTAAAATTAAAGATAGGAAGTGAAGCTCTTCAAAGAGCTATGAAATGCAAACCTCGCCAATACCAATGCCAGATACCAATAACCATGATGTCAGGGCGGCGATGTTGCTTAGTAATCAACTGAAATCTGTTACTATTTTACAGTTTGTGACTGGAGCAACTAACAACGGTAATTTCTGCATTTGCCTACCTACTAAAAGGCTTCCAAACAAAGAAAGTTATTGTCACAGCGGAATTCTACTGAAGATAACACCTCTGTTGGATCTTCAGTTGCGATGCAAATGTTTATCACTTGACATGTTGGAAGAGGCATATACCAACTTTTGCTAATACGATTGAAAGTAATGTTCTTCCCCACTTGCCCTCTCGTTATACTGTATCATTTAAAATTTAAAATTGCTGCCATACGTGTGGGTTAAGCATCAATGTTGGACCGTATCTACATAACATACATAATTGGCCATTACAACCCTTCAGTCAGTATTACGACCTTGCTTCTCACACCACTTATTTTGTGTGTGTTAATTTTAGACATGAGTAGCGAGACCTACAGCTTTAAAATCGACTCCGAGCGACCGATTTTTTTTTAGATACTTTTCATGGCAATTTTATTTTCCTCGAGGAGTTTTTGCGAGAAATCTGCTTAGAGGAAGTCGGCAAAGAAATATTTTTTTCTTCGTATTTCATTTTGTTGGATTTGTCTGAACTGAGATTTAAACCGTGGCCTTTTGTTTAATAAGCCAACACTATTAGAAATTGCAGGAAAGGGTTCACTTTGGTTTCGACTTAAGTGTTAACTACTGTAAGTAGAGTATACTGCTAAAGTCGGAGTTTGAATGCGAGACGGCCAGTATGATGCGACCATACTTCAGCTACTGGAAAACATTCTTACCATATAGCTGTGAGCTTTTATTTCCTTAAAATTATAATAAAAAAATATTGAAAGAGAAACGCCATTGGAATTTCCTAATTAAGTGCCTTTGTAAGTCAATATATTTTACAGCACAGACTACTACTGTGCATGATGGAATAATTATTTGAATGAATTGAATTTGTAAATGAATTTTTATGCACAATATTTGTTTGTATGCCTGAACTGAATTTATTTTTAATAGTTTTTATTTAATATTTCTGTTTAAAAATTTTCTTCTTTATAGTTTTTGGATTGTACTGATCTGATACTGATTGTTATCAAATTAGAATCTACGTCTGCGTATCATCATTTTAACATATTTCAGAGAGCATGTTAATCCATTATATGTTTCCCAAATAAGACCTTTGCCATATCGATTATCATCATACTTTCCATTAAGATTACTGCCGAATACGAGACTACAATCGTAAAAAAGTGAATGTGAATGTCATTACAAATAGAATTAAAAAACAAAACTTACCTCTCGTGACATTTATTATGCCACCAACCGCCAATATAAAACTCTCCACAATTAGATTCCGCCGTGTTCGTATCTGTTGTTGAAAAGTGCATGCCCACATGGTGTGCTAGCGAGTTGCCAGCTGTACCAGTATATCGGCCCAACTTTCTTAATTTGTACATTTCCGCAGCATTGCTAATAGCAAATGAATCGTATTTGGCAAAAGCATTTGTATTGTTCACATCCTCCATTAATATTAACAACTCCTGTGGTCCATCGAAATTTGTAAGAGCATGGAGCTTTTTCAAGCCAATAAAATATTCACCCTCGACATCACCAAAACCATTTTCGTATTCTACCCAATTGCGAAAAAAATCTATTGAACCATCCTGACGTCGTTGTATTACGATCCAGTCACCACATTCAGTTTCGGCATCACACTCAACATAAAATGGTTCATAACTGTACGAAGGCACTAGAATTTTGTAAATTCCACTGCGTTGAGTGCATACTGTGGCTTCAGCACAATTTTTTGGTAAACCTTCTCCAATGCTTATGAACGAAAAAAAATTAAAAAAAAAAAATCAAAAATTATTCACTCTTTGCTTTAAGGACCAAATTTTTCGAACTTAAATCGCACTTTCTTGAGATACAATTAACCCATACACCTCACTAGACCATGCTTATACAACTTCCGAAATTTTCCAATATTTTCTTACCATTTATTGGGGAATTCATCAACTCGGACATCGAATATGGGTGGAGCTTTTTAGTAAAAAAAAAAAAAAAAAAAAAAAAAAAAAAAAAAAAAAAAATCTGTTAAGTGTTAATAAATGAAAAGTTAAAAATGAAAACATACTACAACTTATTTTCATTATTATTGCAACGTATCGTATACAAATTCATAACTTCAGGTTGTATTTGGACAACAAGTTATCTGGCAGGATGACATTCGACTTTCTTCGCGGACACAACCTTTGAGTAACTAAACAATGTGAAAATTAAATGAATTTAAGGGAATTTGTGAAAAAATTCATTTGTATTCTACCTCGATTTCGTTCACACACGAATAAACCTTTATTTCTTCACAATCTACAGAGCTCGTCAACCTGAAAAGAAAAAATGTTGAAAAAATTATCCGCTTATATCGAGAAAATACTTTCACTTTTCGGCCATACTGGAATGACATTGGCTTGATGAAATTTATAGAAAATAAAAATGATTGCCATAGCTAGTAGGTAGTGGTATTGGCTTATAAACATATTAAGGCCACACCGG